>CM074723.1:246317250-246417250 GCA_037306005.1 Rhinophrynus dorsalis | reverse complement strand
AAAGTGGAGATGACTACTCCAGTTCCTATGTTATTCTATGAAGCCTATTCATTAAGATTTCTCAGACTTTGGAGATTTTAGTGCATAGGATCTATCGAATAACACAGCTACTGGAGAAGCAATATCCCTAGAGAAGTTATCTCCATGTTATCACCTCTTTTTCACACCTTATTGCATAATCCCCCTTGTTTCTTTCATGGACAAAACTTGGGAATGCTACATGACTGTGCCAGCAACACTTGAAAATATTCTATTGAACAGTTAATTCAGATTACTACAGAAGGCAGGAAACACAAGCACAAGGCATATATATAAAGTAAAAGTAGAGTAATTCAGGGGCATATTATTGCACTCGAGGTGACAAAGAAATATTCACATTGATCTAAATGTGGCTTTTAGCACCTTAAATGCTAAAGAAGTATCCAATTTATTTTGAAGCAATGCTGGAAACCTATCTAGCATTCAATGGATTACAATCCCCATTTAACCCTTTGAGTGCTAGGCAGTATCCAATGCAAAAAAGGCTTCACATCAAACCCTGACCTTTACTAATATATACCATTTGACTTACTACAGATAATAACAGTGAGGTTTAGTTACATGATATTTCCTGTAAATAACAGGTTATTTATTACTAAGGGTCAGAATGTTATGCACAGGTTTTTACCCATAATACTCCTGGATATTATTTTTTTCTTATTTTCTTTAAACATATGTCGTATTGAATCACCTCTTGTTAGACTGGTGATAGGAGCAACTGGAACATGTATCAAACAAGCTTCTTCAGAAAAGTCTGTTTTATGAAATGAGACCCTTCAAGATAATGATAGAAGTGTGGTACTAATTCTGTGGAATTTTTATTTAGAATACAGGTGTAAAATGTGATAGGAAACACTCAGTAATGCAGTTCAGATGTCATCAATAAAATACATTTTATTTGAATAAAAATATATATTATTGCTAAATTGTATCTTATATAAAGTCGCAGGAATATTGGAGAGCATGGATACTGTAGCAGAAATAGATTATATTAAAGAGATAGTAATGTTTCACAATAAAAGCAGCTCCAATTAATCTTCATAGTATTTGGGCCATGGAGAGTATTTCAATACTGTCAGAGTAGTAGCTCAAGAGTAATTGAATGGTAAATTATCCCCCTCCCGCCCCTTTTACTGATGTAACACTGTTCACTTCAGTTCAGCAAGACTGTCCGGTATTGAAATAACACTCTCCATGGCCCAAATAATATGAAGATTAATTGGAGCTGCTGTTATTTTGAAACATTACTATCCCTTTAAGCCTGATTAGTTGCATGCACTCTTAACTCCCACATATTTACCTTAAACATTTAAATCTATTGTATGCTAGGGGCTGTGATATTTGACCTTCATTTGAGGGTATCCCTATTAAACCAAATGATTCTATAAGCCTAAAGGTGACATCATTAGGAGTCTCAATCAAGCAGATCAAGCAGTTCTAAGACAGGCCAAATGGAATACAAATCATTCAGCTTTCATTACTTGGGCAAACTACCAAAAGTCCTCATTAGTTCCTACCCAAACTTGCACCAAGATGGAAATTGTCAGGCTGTTAAAAGAATAATTCCTGATTAAAGGGATAGTAATACTTAAAATGTAAAAAAAATATGTTGTAGGGTTTATCCCCCTGAGTAGAACAAGGGTACTCCCACTGCTGAAAGATGTTTCATTCAAAAGATATTAATTTTCAAAGTTGAATTTTTTAGGTGCAATATCACAGTGGCCTGAAATTGTACAGTGGCACTGTTGCTACATGATCCTATGGACAGCTCTGGTCCCGGGACCATAAATCTCCATAGGATCGTGTAGCAACAGCACCACTGTACAATTTCAGGCCACTGTGATATTGCACCTAAAAAATTCAACTTTGAAAATTAATAACTTTTGAATTAAACATCTTTCAGCAGTGGGAGTACCCTTGTTTTACTCAGGGGGATAAACCCTACAACATTTTTTTTTACATTTTAAGTATTACTATCACTTTAAGACAAAAGAGAAGGAGGATATTACAGTATACAAAAGAGGAAATTTGACAATTTCTCTGCAAAAATTCCTGCATATGGAAACATCCCCAAATATCCTCCATTTCTCTAATTTCACCAGTCCCCATGTGTTGGTGGGGAGGAGGAGGTTAGGCTCTGTATGTGAGGCTCTGGAACTACCAGTGTAGTGGGTCAAGGCTGAAGGACAGTGTGCATTGTTCTATGGCTGAAAGTCTAGTGGGACAAACCTGGAGGTCACTATATGTAGTTATCTGGCTACTGTGGGACAAGGCTGGGAGATAAGTATGTGTTTATTTATGGCTACCATAGGACAAGGCTTGGTGGGGCTGGGTTTATATGTGTTATTCTATGTTTAGAGTGGCACATGGCTGGGGTTAGTATGTGTAGTTTTATGGCTATCATAGGACTGGGTTCACAGCAGTGGTGGGCAAAGTGACGCCCTCAAGCTGGTGCTATACTTTAACTCCCATCATTCCCTACCAACAGTTGAGAAGCAGCAGCTGGAGTGCTTACCCATCTCGACTACCAGAAAGCGGGAAAAAGATTGATAGTATATGCTGTTTTATGACTTGTGAGGGGCAAGGTTAGTTCTATGGCTTCTTTGGGTCAAGGCTGGGAATCAGTATGTGTGGTTCTATATCTACTGTGGGACAAGGCTCATTGTCAGTATGTCTGGTTGTATTGCAGTGGAACAAGGCTGGGGGTCATGATGAAAAAAAGCTGAAAAACTGTACTTTCTATGGGAAATAATGTAGAAAATAAAAAGTGACATTTCCTCTCTTTTCTTTTTTTGGGAGAAAGTTTTCACCTGTGCCTAATAAAGATGCAAAAGGAGTTTGAGGTGCAAGCTTTACTCTTTTCATTATACTTTTTAATTCCAGTAAACCAAACTTCTATTCCAGATAGCAACTTCTTGGAGGTGGTAAACAAAATGAAATGAAGATTCGCAATTTTGTTTAAAGGGATAGAAATGTTTCACAATAATCTTCTGATTAATCTTCATAGTATTTGGCCATGGAGAGATTTATTTCAATACTGTAAGAGTTGTAGTTCAAGGGTAATTGAATGATAAAGTATCCCCCCCGCGCTTTTACTGATGTAACACTGCTCACCTCAGAGCAGCAAGACTGTCCGGACGGATTGCAGAGAGGGACAATATTCAGTGAGCATAAGGAAAAACCTTAAAAACCTGTCAAGTGGGGAAGGGTTTTCCTTATGCTCACAGTAAAGCGATTATCCCTTGCTGTGTCCTGTATGGTCAAGGTACCAGATTCCACATCTGAGGGGAAGTGGCTTACACTAGGTAAAAGGGGCAGGAGGGGGACACTTTATCATTCAATTACTACAACCAACATTTCTTTATACATATGCAAATTGCTCTTCGGATTAGTCACCCTAAGAGTAATGGGTAGAATCCAGATGTGGATCTCTTTCTCACAGTGTACAGAGAGATCAACTGAAACTCTCTCATGAAGCCCAAAAAGGCTGAATTGTATGTCTAGGACTGATTGTTTTCTTTGTTTAAAGAGTGGTTGTTTGGCAGGGCCAGAATGATGTGATTTAGAAGATATATATATATATATATATATATATTTATATATATATATATATATATATATATATATATATGGCATTGGTGAACTAAAAGAGATTGCACACTTGGTGCAGTCCAAGAGAGCTTCTTGCATGTATTTGGTAGCTCATGAACCTAGGTGAACATCTCTGAAATTTCTTCCTACCTATACAAATTCCTCTTGGGATTAGTCACCCTAAGAGTAATGGGGGAATCCAGATGTGGGCCCCTTGCTCACAGTGTCTAGAGGGATCAGCTGCACTTCTCTGTTGAGGCCCAAAAAGGCCAAAATGTACATCTGGGGTTAGTTGTTTCCCTTGTTCAGGGAGGAGTTGTCTAGCATTTTGTGGCTGAACTGGCATTTGGCAGGACCAGTATGATGTGCTTCAGAGGATTTCCTCTCTGTGTATGGCACTGGTGTACTAAAAGAGATTGCATGCTGGACACTGGATGCAGTCCTAGTGAGCTTCTTGCATGTACTTGATAGCTCATGAGCCTAGTTGAGCATCTCTGACATTTCTTTCTACGTATGCAAATTGCTCTTGGTAATAGGCACCCTAAGAGTAATGGGGGAAACAAGACGTGGACCCCTTGCTCACAGGGTCTAGAGGTATCAGCTGCACCTCACTAATGAGGCCCAAAAAAAAAAAAAAAAAAAAAAAAAAAAAAAAAAAAAAAAAAAAAAAAATAAGCAAGCAAGCAAGCCAAAATGTACATCTGGGGATAGTGGTTTCTATTATTTGGAGAGGAGCTGTCTGGTGTTTTGTGGCTAGATTGTCATTTTGCAGGACCAGTATGATGTGCTTTCGAAGTTTTTTTTCTCTATGTATGGCAATGGTGAGCTAAAAGAGATTGCACCCTTGGTGCAGTCCTAGTGAGCTTCTTGAATGTATTTGGTAGCTCATGAGTCTAGTTGAACATCTCTGAAATTTCTTTCTACATTTGCAAATTGCTCTTGGGATTAGTCAGCCTAACAGTAATAGGGGGAATCCAGATGTGGACCCTTTGCTCACAGTGCTTAGAGGGATCAGCTGCACCTCACCGAAGAGGCACAAAAAGGCTGAAATGTACATCTGGGGTTAGTTGTTTCCCTTGTTCTGAGAGGAATTATCTAGCATTTTGTGGCTGAACTGTCATATGTCAGGACCAGTATGGTGTGCTTCAGAAGATTTTCTCTCTGTGTATGGCACTGGTGAGCTAAAAAAAGATTGTACTCTGGGCACTTGACACTGTCCTATTGAGCTTCTTGCATGTATTTGCTAGCTCATGAGCCTTGTTGAGCATCTCTGACATTTCTTTCTACATATGAAAAAAATTCCTCTTGGGATTAGTCGCCCTAAGAGTAATGGGGGGAATCCAGATGTGGATCCATTGCTTACAGATCCTAAAGGGATCAGCTGCACTCTACTATAGAGGCCCCAAAAGGCTGAAATGTAAATCTGGGGTTAGTTGTTTCTCTTGTTCAAAGAGAAATTGTCTTTTGGCAGGACCTGCATGGTGAGCTTCAGAAGATTTTCTCTCTGTGTATGGCACTCAGGAGCCAATAGAGATTGCATGCTGGGTGTAGTCCTACTGACATTTCTTTCTACATATGCAAATTGTTCTTGGGATTAGTTGTCCTAAGAGTAATAGGGGGATTCCAGATGTGAACCCCTTGCTCATAGTGTCCACAGGAATTAGCTGTCCCTCGCCCCTGAGGCCTAAAAAGGCCAAAATGTATGTTTGGTGTTAGTTGTTTCTCTTGTTTAGAGAGGAATTGTCTGGCATTTTGTAGCTGGTCCTCGTTTGGCAGGACCAGTGTGTGATGTGCTTCAGAAGATTTCCATTCTGTGGATGTGCATGTACTTGGTAGCTCATGAGCCTAGCTGAGCATCTCGGAAATTTCTTTCTACATATGAAAATTGCTCTTGGGATTAGTCACCCTAAAAGTAATGGGAGAATCCAGCTGTGGACCCCTTGCTCATAGCGTCTACAAGGATCAACTGCACTTTTCAGAAATATACTTCTGTGGTTGTTTCCCTTGTTCAGAAATGAATTGTCTGGCATTTCATGGCTGGACTGTCATTTAGCAGGACAAGTATGATGTGCTTCAGAAGTTTTTCTATCTGTGTATGGTACTGGTGAGCTAAAAGAGATTGCACTCTAGAAACTGTTCTAGTGAGCTTCTTGCATGTGTTTGCTAGTCTAGCTGAGCATCTCTGACATTTCTTTCTACATATGAAAAATTGCTCTTGGGATTAGTCACCCTAAGTGTAATGGGGCGAATTGTGACATGGACCCCTTGCTCACAGTGCCTAGAGGGATCAGCTGTGTCTCACTGAAAATGCTGACACGTGCATCTGTAGTTAGTTGTTTCCCTTGTTTGGAGAGGAATTGGCTGGCATTTTGTGGCTGGATTGTCATTTGGTAGGACCAGTATGATGTGCTTCAGAAGTTTTTTTCTCTATGTATGGCAATGGTGAGCTAAAAGAGATTGCACCCTTGGTGCAGTCCTAGTGAGCTTCTTGCATGTATTTGATAACTCCTTTAGTCTAGTTGAGCGTTTCTGAAATTTCTTTCTATGTTTGCAAATTGCTCTTGGGATTAATCACCCTAACAGTAATAGAGGGAATCCAGATGTGGACTCCTTGCTCACAGTGTCCAGAAGGATTATGTGCACCTCACCCCTGAGGTTTATAAAAAGGTTGAAATGTATGTTTGGTGTTAGTTGTTTCTCTTGTTTACAGAAGATTTGTCTGGAATTTCTTGGCTGGACCTTCATTTGGCAGGTCCAGTATGATGTGCTTCAGAAGATTTCTTTTTTGTGTATGGCACTGGTGAGTTAAAAGAGATTGCACGCTGGACTCAGTCCTAATGACCTTCTAGCATGTACTTGCTACCTCCTGAGCCTAGCTGAGCATCTCTGACATTTCTTTCTACATATGCAAATATTTTTCTTGGGATTAGTCATCCTAAGAGTAATGGGGGGAATCCAGACATGGACCCTTTGCTGACAGCCCCTAGAGGGGTCAGCTGCATATCACTGAACAGACCCAAAAAAGGCTGAAATGCACATATCGGGTTAGTTGTTTTCCTTGTTCAGAGAGGAATTGTCATTTGGTAGGATCAGTATGGTGTGCTTCAGAAGATTTCCTCTCTGTGAATGCCACTCATGAGCTAATAGAGATTGCATGCTGGGTGCAGTCCTAGTGAGTGGTTTGCATGTATTTGCTAGCTCATAAGCCTTGTCGAGCATCTCTGACATTTCTTTCTACATATGCAAATTGCTCTTGGGATTAGTTGCCTTAAGAGTAATAGGGGGAATCCAGATGTGGACCCCTTGCTCACAGTGTCGAGTAGCATTAGGTGCACCTCACCACCAAGGCCTAAAAAGGTTGCAATGTATGTCTGGTGTTAGTTGTTTCTCTTGTTTAGAGAAGTTTTGTCTGGTATTTCTTGGCTGGACCTTCATATGGCAGGTCCAGTATGATGTGCTTCAGAAGATTTCTTTTTTTTTTTTTGTGTATGGCACTGGTGAGTTAAAAGAGATGCATGCTGGACTCAGTCCTAGTGAGTTTCTTGCGTGTACTTGCGAGCTCATGAGCCTAGCTGAGCATCTCTGAAATTTCTTTCTACATATGCAAATTGCTCTTGGGTTTAGTTACCCTAAGAGTAATGGAGGGAATCCAGATGTGGACCCCTTGTTCATAGTATCTACAGGGATCAACTGCACCTCTCTGATAAGACTCAAAAAGGCTGAAATGTACTTCTAGAGTTGTTTCCCTTGTTCAGAGCTGAATTGTCTGGCATTTCATGGATGGGCTGTCATTTGGCAGGACAAGTATGATGTGCTTCAGAAGATTTTCTCTCTGTGTATGGTACTGATGAGCTAAAAGCAATTTGACCCTAGGTGCTAGAAGCAGTCCTAGTGAGCTTCTTGCATGTATTTTCTAGCTCATAAGCCTAGTTGAGCATCTGACATTTCATTCTACACATGAAAAATTGCTCTTGGGATTAGTCACCCTAAGAGTAAAGGGGAGGGGGGAGAATCCAGATGTGGACCCCTCGCTCACAATGCGTAGAGGGATCAGCTGTGCCTCACCGAAAAGGGACAAAAAGGCTGAAATGTACATCTGGGGTTAGTTGTTTCCCTTGTTCAGAGAGAAATTGTTATTTGGCAGAACCAGTATGATGTGTTTCAGAGGATATCCTCTCTGTGTATCGCACTGGTGAGCTAAAAAAGATTGCACCTTGGGCACTTGATGCAGTCCTAGTGAGCTTCTTGCATGTATTTGCTCACTTATGAGCCTTGTTGAGCATCTCTGACATTTTGTTCTACATATTCAAATTGCTCTTGGGATTAGTCGCTCTAAGAGTAATAGGGGGAATCCAGATGTGGACATTTTGCTCACAGCATCCAAATGAATCCCATCCCGAGGCCCAAAAAGGCCAAAATGTATGTCTGGGTTTAGTTGTTTCCTTTATTCAGAGAGGAATTGTCTGCCATTTTGTGGCTGGACTGTCATTTGTTAGGACCTGTATGATGTGTTTCAGAAGATTTATTTTCTGTGTACAGCACTGCTGAGCTAAAAGAGATTGCATGCTGGAACCTGGATGCAGTCTTAGTGAGCTTCTTGCATGTACTTGCTAGCTCATGAGTCTAGGTAAGCATCTCTGAAATTTCTTTTTACATTTGCCAATTGCTCTTGGGATGAGTCACCCTAACAGTAATAGGGGGAATTCAGATGTGGACCCTTTGCTCACAGGGCCTAGAGAGATCAGATGCACCTCACTGAAGAGGCCTAAAAAGGCTGAAATGTACATCCGGGGTTACTTGTTTCCCTTGTTCAGAGAGGAATTGTCATTTGGTAGGACCGGTATGGTGTGCTTTAGAAAATTTTCTCTCTGTGTATGGCACTTGTGAACTAATAGAGATTGCATCCTGGGCACTGGGTGCAGTCCTAATGAGTGTCGTGCATGTATTTGCTAGCTCATGAGCCTCGTAGAGCATCTATAACATTTCTTTCTACGTATGCAAATTGCTCTTGGGATTAGTCACCCTAAGAGTAATGGGGGGAATCCAGATGTGGACCCATTGCTCACAGTGTCCAGAGGAATCAGCTGCACCTCACCCACAAGGCCCAAAAAGGCTGAAATGTACTTCTGTGATTAGTTGATTTTCTTGTTTAGAGAGGAATTGTCTGCCATTTGGCAGGACCAGTATGATGTGCTTCAGAAGATTTTCACTTTGTGTATGATACTGATGAACTAAAACAGATTGCACTCTGGGTGCTGGATGCAGTTCTAGTGAGCTTCTTGCATGTATTTGCTAGCTCATGAGCTTAGTTGAGCATCTCTGACATTTCTTTCTACAATTCTGGCAATATAGAAATAACACACTCCATGGCCCAAATACTATGAAGATTAATTGGAGCTGCTTTTTTGTGAAACATCAGTACTATCCCTTTAATAGGATAATAAAATCAGAACAGCTAACAAACTCTGTGTGTGTTTGCGTGTGTGGTTTTTTGTTTTTTTTAAGGATTATAGTAGAAGTTCATTAGGGGATTGTTGTAAAACAACACAGTTAACAATCTATGTAGCAAAAAGTATGTGCTTAGTTACTAATGACAGATTTGCTTGACATGTTTTGTGATCTGGAATTCATGGATTTATTGTAAATACAATTCATCATGCAGTGTCAGAGGCTGAAGCTGTGCCAGACATTTTTTAGAAGAAGCAGAAGCTGCAACAAAATCAATGAAAAATGGCAAAGCAGCTGGGCCTGATAAAGTTACTACTGAAATGTTGAAAGCCGGAGGTCAACCCTTATTCCGAGCCCTAGCTAAACTATTCTCAAAATGTCTACTGCTTGGCAAAGTGCCTGAAACATGAAAAAATGCAGAAGTCATCTAACTGTACAAAAAAGGGGTTAAGGAGGATCTACGAAAGTACTTACAAATAAGCCCATTGCCAGTGGTCTGCAAAGTTTTCACAAAGGTACTCTCAAGAAGAATAGACACAATACTTACACAATACAACCTAAGGAACAAGCATTCTTCAATAGAAACATAATGAATACAACCTTCCATTATGCATAGCCTTCATTGACTACAGAAAGGCCTTTGACTCAGTGAAAAAGCAAGCAATAAATGATGCCCTGATCAACCAAGGTATAGATAGCGCTGACATCAATATCCTGCAATAAATATATGAAAATGCAACTTCATCAATACAAGAAAACAATGATAAAGTCCAGATCAACATAGACAAAGGTGTCTGGCAAGGAGACACAATTTCCACAAAACTATTTTCAGCTTCTTTTGAAGAAATGTTCCTCAAACTAAATTGGGACAAAAATGAACTTAAGATAATGTAGAATACCTACATTACTTTTGTTTTTCAGATGATATCATACTCTTTGCCAGTAGTCCTAAAGAACTGCAAGAAAGCATTGAAAACTACAACAGGAAAGCAAAAGTGTAGACATGAAGAAGAATATCAACAAACCGCAAGTCATGTTTAACAAATTTACCATACAAAGGAAAATCACAGTAGATGGAATAGAACTAGAAGGGGTCAACTACTTTTACTTTGGACAGAAATGTCAACAGATGGAAACATGAAAGAAATTGAGAGAACAATAAAATTGGGATGGCAAGCATTTGGAAAACTTAGTAGTACTGTCTTTAAGACAGATTTACCATTCTGTCTCAAGCCAAAGTTTTTTTAGATCAGTGTGTCCTTCTAGTCTTTTACATATGGCTGTGAAACATGGACATTGAATGCCAAAGCCATACAAAAACAGAGAAGTATGGAGAGGTGAATTCTAAGCAGAACAAAATGAGACTGAAAACTTGTGCATAAATTCATCTGCATACAAAGGTCTATGATGTAATTAATAGAGTACAGTGCCTGAATTGGAAACGGGCAGGCCACATAGCAAAAAGATCTGATGGTAGATGAACCAATTGAGTTTTGAAATAGATTCGACGTGCTACTAAACGCCCAAGAAGAAGACCAAAAACAAAATGGGTAGATGAAATTGCCAAATTTGTTGGTACAAATTGACAACAAAAGGCACAGGAACAAAGTTATTAGAGGCTTGCTGAGGAGGCTATCATCCTGAAGTGGATCGACAATAGCTGAAGATGATGATGATAATGATGATATACATTAATGTGCACATTTTTTACGCAGGTGTGAAAAATTACTATAAGGTAAGAATGCTTTAAAAAATAGACATGTTAATAGTTTATATTCCTCAATTAACAAGATGCACAGTGATTGAAGAAAAATCTAAATATAATCAATATTTGGTATGACCACCCTTTGCCTTCAAAACAGCATCAACTCTACTAGGTACACTTGCACACAGTTTTTTTTAAGGAACTAAGCAGGTAGGTTGTTCCAAATATCTTGGAGAACTAACCACAGTTATTCTGTGGATTTAGGCAGCCTCAGTTGCTTCTCTCTCTTCATGTAATCCCAGACAGACTCAGTGATGTTGAGATCAGGGCTCTGTGGGGGCTATACCATCACTTCCAAGACTACTTGTTCTTCTTTACCCTGAAGGTAGTTTCTAATGACTTTGGCTGTATGCTTGTGGTCTTTGCCACACTGCAGAATAAACTTGGGGTCAGTCAGATGACTCCCTGATGGAGTTGCATGATGGATAAGTATCTGCCTGTACTTCTCAGCATTGAGGAGACCATTCATTCTGACCAAATCCCCAACTCCATTTGCAGAAATGCAGCTCCAAATTTGTAAGGAACTTCCACCGTGCTTCACTGTTGCTTGCAGACACTCATTCTTGTACCACTCTCCAGCCCTTTGGCGAACAAACTGCCTTCTGCAACAGCTATATATTTCAAATTTTGACTCATCAGTCCAGAGCACCTGCTGCATTTTCTGGGGTTCCTGTGTTTTCATGCATGTTTGAGTCGCTTGGCCTTGTTTCCATGTAAAAGGTATATGGCAACTATTCCATGAAGACCACTTCTGACCAGACTTCTACGTATAGTAGATGGGTGTACCAGGGTCTCACTGTTTTCTGCCAATTCCGAGCTGATGACACTGCTGGACATCTTCTGATTGTGAATGGAAGTAAGCATTATGTGTCTTTCATCTGCTGACCTTTGCCGACAACTGCATCTGCGGTTCTCAAAGTTGTTTGTTTCTTTGTGCTTCTTCAAAAGAGCTTGCACAGCACATCTGGAAATCTCTAGCTGCCTTGAAATTTCTGCCTGGGAGAGACCATGCTGATGCAGTATAACTACCTTGTGTCTTGTTGCTGTGCGGATAACTATCCAGTATAAACATTTATTAGTTTCAATATAGCCTCTGGGACACGTGCCCCAGTGATTTACCGTGTGCCTGATATATGGACTTAGTCCACCAGCTGATGTTTTGTGAAGCAGGGTAAAGTTATCCCAGGAAATTTATTGGCAGTGGCAAAAAGGAGAACATTTTATTTATTGTCTATTGATAGAAAGATTCACGAAAAAAGTGGATTTTTTTTTCCACGAAAAGTCCTTCAGAAAATTTCTCTGACTTTTCACTGATCCCTAGTAGGAACTTAGATCGCCTATCTGTTTAACTGTTACTGATTAGGAGGAGTACTAGGAACCATGTCCACCTCTACCTGTCTCATATCACTGTCATTACCACTCATATCAATGGACATTTGGACACACCAGCCAGATGACCCTGCTGCGACATATGATGTTCAGACTCATGTGACCCCGCAGTAGGAAGTAAATTAGACAATACCGTAATATCATCATTGGTGGTGGTGTTACCCATTCCCACCTGCGTATCTCTGTATTGGTTGAACCAACAAAGCTCTCATTGTGTCTTCTTTATCATCACTACTAGTCTCTTCCTCCTCTCTTGGTGATGACAAAGGTGACAACTGACCTCTGGGTCTGGGTCTGGTCTGTATGCCTTGAGTACACTATAGTTCACCTATGTGTGTAGGTATTGGATGGACAACGTTTTACCTGTAAGCTAACAAATTGGACATATGTTTTTTTTTGTGCTTGTGCACACTGAACACACTATGACGTGCTTGTGTGTGGTTGTTTTTGATGAACTGGATATGCCTGCATGAGCTTTTGACTCAGTTTGGTGTCAGTACTCCCACACAGTGGTGCACCTTCACTGCTCTGTTCCCATACTGTGGTGCAGCTTCACTCCTGCCACATAATAGATGTGCATCTATCATGCACCAGGTTGTGCTATTTTGTTCATGCTCATGGGCCCTCTGTGGTGTTCTTATCTGTACTTTTGTCATTCTGTGGTGCCTGTCGGTACTTTCGTATAACATTGTGGTGCTTATGTGAGCGATTTTTGAAACAAGCTAAGACACACTGTCTTTTAGGTGGGCTGCAGCGCTCGTGCACGCTGTTTGAGATGTTATGTTTTGCAAGTGTGTGCGTGCTTGATGTATTATGATACACACTGTGACAGTGTTGTGTTTTGGCTCTCAGGGCAAGGTTCATGTGCATGTTTCTTTTCCTTAAATGTTCTCTAACACACTGTATTTTCAGAACAGTGGCATTTTTTGGGTGTTTGCCTTTGTATCTGATACTTCTACAAGCATTTGATTTGTATAGCTTTATACTTTCTGTGCTTCTCAGTTTGGAGATTCCGTCTATCACTCTGTCAGTTTCTGGGATTCCAGCTGAGATGCCCTAAGATTTTTTTGTTAGATCTGTTGTTTTCTGTTTTCCCCAGTTATTTGGTTTATACTGCCTTGTAAGGAATGTTCATCAGCCAATTCTAACAGGTTTTTAGTGTGTTGTAAAACAAGCCACAGTTTAAATATAGAATCTTCTCTCTCCTCCAAAAAAATTGCCAAACAGATAGCCTCCAGGTAAGATCCACTGATGGTAACTCCCATTAGTTTAAAATCAGGTCAAACACAATCTGGTTGAGTTTTTGGGATCCAGATGCTGGTGACTTAGTATGTCTGTGACCAATTTTTTTTATGCCTGGGATGTGAACTGCAGAGATAGCCAAAATATGAGTCTTGTACTACTAAATGTGAGTCTTGACCCACTAGAGGATCTCATGAACCTCTGTCCAAGCTGAAGCACTTCTGGTCCATCCTTGATGGTTTATGTAAGCATCTGCTGTAGCAATGTCTGACTGTATCGTTATCGGAGATCTAGACAGAGCGTTAGACCAGTAGCACAAAGTATATTGATTGGATGAGGACTCTCCTCTCCAGTCCAATGACCCTTAGCCATCAAGGGACCCAGGGTAGCCCCCCAGACCATTAGGCTGGTGTCCGTAGTGATCACTACCCACTCAAGGTTGACAAATGGACATCCTGATATTAGATGGGAGTGCTCAAGTCACCAGCGAAGGTCTTCCCTCATATCTGGAGACAAGGATTTTAGATGAGACAGAAGACAATGTTAACTGGACCATTTCTTGAGAATTGAGAAATCTATAGTGAATCCCAGCGCTAAATATATACATACAAAACAAACATAAAATACCACTATCCAGTGTTGCTTCAGCCACTGGTAAAGACTTGACACTCACAGACTTATACAAACTAAATACAAAGGTTACCAAGGCAATGTAACTCACAAGATTAAATATTCATTCAATAACAGACACAAGTTCAAATCCCAAACATCTTCTTTTCAATCTCCATTTATCTTCCTCCGGTTATGCCCAGAAAAGATAGAGTAAACTTCTTAGTAGCTTATTAAATCCACAAATAAAAAAGTGTAATCATCCACTCACATCATAAGGAAGATCCATCCAGTAAATATGTCTCTTTCTTGTTATCCTAGATATGAATATAGTCCATAGCTTTCTCTTATGGATGTTCTCAAAGAAAGAGAAATAACAGTCATACAGATTGTCAAGCAGCAGAATCAATAAAATAATATCTACTCACATATAGATATCAGATGTTTCTCCTTCAATTATTCCTTCCTCATCCAAACGTAGATCAAGGTCTTTTATGTGTGTATATATTTTTTGTTATATTTATAGGTGTCCCCTTCTTAAAGGAGCAGTAAACTTTTTTTATGAAAAAATATATATTGTAGGGATTTTCCTATTTAATAAAATAAGGGGACTCCCACTGCCAAGAGATTTATATTTCCAGAGTTATTATAGTTTAAACCCATGTTTTTTTAGATTAGCAGTGCCCTCTAATGGTTGAATTCTAATTAGATTTCCTGTTAGATTCTAGTGGAGAGGAAAGTCAGAAAAGTCAGAGACATACAGTTCTCCATAGAATGTGATAGAAACTGCCTGTCACTTCCTGTCAGTTAGAACTATCAGGAAGTAAACACAGTAAATTCACTTCCTGATTATTTAAACTGCTATAATTTTTTAATAAAACATCTGACAGCGATGGGAGTGATCTTGTTTTATTCAGCAGTAAATGCTTTGTAAAATATGTGTTTTCATAAAAAAAAGTTTACTGCTCCTTTAATCCATTCGGGATTGCAGGTTACAGAGGGAGAATCCTAAATCTAATACCTCAAATACATAGAGGAGCCAGGAATATTTAGAAAAATGTATTCTTCACAGCAAATAAAAAAATGTAAAACCCATGTATAAATAAACAGACATATAGATAGATAGATAGATAGATAGATAGATAGATAGATAGATAGATAGATAGATAGATAGATATAGCCTAAAGATGCTGGTTGTTGCTCCATGTGAGGCCTATGTAGCATGGAAACGCTAAACTTTCCAACAGGTCAACCACGAGAACTTGGCCAACGTAGCTCAGGTAGATGACAGGTAATAAAATATAAGTGTCGCACAGGGACGCCCAGTCCCTAATCTCCCAACTCGTTTCATGCTAGATGTGCACTTTCTCAGGGAGATCAATTGACTGAAATAAATCTCCAAATTTTATACTTCTACCCACCACAATGAACACATTAGTTATTGGTTAATTACCACATTCTCTATTCCATTCATCCATATCATTAGCAAACCATTAACCCAATACAGCAATAAAAATCTGGAAATTAAAATGACTCAAATATTATTATTTAAATCTATCAAAAAACAGTTAAGATCAATTGAAATGTTTATACCCAATGGTTTAAAGTTTTTAACTTATAGATCCAGTGGGTCTCCCTTTTTGATATCTTATTAACCATGTCCTCTCCTCTCAAATTTCGTTCTTTGGCTATAAAGGAGAATCCTGCAGGAATTATTTTTATTGAAAGCAGCAAAGTGCTCTGACACACTATGTGTAGTAATCCCATGTTATTTATGTGTTTTCTCATACAGACTGAAATAAACCTGACTGTACACCCTATGTCCTGTTTACCACATGTATATTAAAAGCCAGAAATGCTCAACTAGGAACAAACCTGCAACACAAATTTGCAGACTTTATATGAATGTTGTCCTACCCAGGATGCAATCTATTTTAGCTCACTAACACCTGTCACAGAGAGAAAATATCCTAAAGCATATCATATTGGTTTTGTCCTTATAGCAGTCCAACAACAAAATACCAGACAATTCTGAACAAGAGAAGCAGCCAACCACAGACATAAGTTTCAGCCTTACATCTGCCTCATCAGTGAGGCATAGCAGATCTCAGTAAGCACTGTGAACAAGTGGTCCAATGCTGTATTACCCCTATTATCTTTGGGGTGACTAAACCCAAGGGTGATTTGCATATATATATATAGAAAGAAATGTCAGAGATGCTCAACTAGGCTCATGTGCTAGCAAATACATGCGAGAAGCTCACTAGAACTGCATCCAGCACCCAGGGTGCAATCTCTTTTAGCTCACCAGTGCCATAAACAGAGAGGAAATCTTCTAAAGCACATCATACTGGTCTTGCCAAATGATTGTCAACCCACGAAATGCAGACAATTCCTCTCTGAACAAGGGAAACAACTAACCCCAGATGTATGTTTCAGCCTTTTTGGGTTTCATTGGTGAGGTGCAGCTGATCCCTGTTTACCACATAAGCATTCCACCACGTATACCACATTTCTAATTTTACATGTAATAAAACTCTCTATTTTAAAATCTTCCCCTGTCTGTATGGATTTAAAATCATGTATTCATAATCTCTTATTATTACTTGTCCTGCAAGCTACACAGTTACCGCATTTATAAAAACTTTTAAATCTTGTCTAAAAAAGGACCGATTATTTGGTTTCTTATAATTAATAAAACTAGACACAACTCTCTGTTTAATATTTTCTGGCTTCTTATATACAAAATGGGGTTTACTTGGTAATAAATTCTTTAAATCATTATCTTTCAATAGTATCGGCTAGTATTTTCTTAATATATTATTGACTTCCTAATAGTCACTACTTTATCTTGTAATAAAAGACACTTCATTACTATTTACCAGTTCCCTTTTCTTTCTACTTAGGAATTCTTCCCTTTTCCTAGTTAATATATCTGTTTTTGTTTTCTTTAGGGACCTGACATCATAGCTTTTCTGTATGAATAAGGATTCTGATTCATTAATCTGTTCTCCTCAGACCTTATTGTCTGTGCAGTTCCTCCTTATTCATCCAAATTCTCCTTTTGGAAGATTTTTTTATCCATGGTTTATAATGACAAATAAAATTAAAACACACAAAATGCTCAAGTAAAATAAGATCATTGGGACTATTTTTCAGATCTTTAATTTGTATTTTTTTTATGATCGATCATTTTGTATGTTTTAAATTTATTTTTTTTAGGTTGTTTTTTTGTTTTGTTTTGTTTTTAAAGGCAATGTTATAATTTGTAAATACATTGGGTAGAATATTCGTTTTCTACTTGCACGCCCCCTGATAAGTGAAACGTGGGATGCAGTGAGCCGTGAGATTGGGGGTGAAAGTGTAGAATGGAATCCAATTTAATTTCAAAAACAGCTGTGCGTCTTTGAACACATAATGTGTGGGTTTTTGAAACCTACACTTCTCGGTAGGTGAGACTTTTTAATGCTGCTTTGAAGAACAGTTTCTGTCAGGTTAACCCTTTGAGGAGCAGTGCAGAAGGATTGTGGCTACTTGCGTATAACAGGTGGGGAATGCTTGTTGGAATTTTTTATTTTATTAAGGACGGTGGTATGATATAAAGCCATATTGTATGTCTTTCATGTTAAATTTATACTGTCTGTGATTTAAGCTATGTTTTTAAAGCTTATATTGGATAAGTGACTTCACTACCATTATATGGTTTTGATGATATTACTGTAATCTCCAACATTGATAGTAGGGGTATATTTCTGAGATGTTGAAGATAATTCGTTTGCTAATTTCAGATAATGGAAACCTGATCTGAAAGAGGAATTGAAATAAATACATTTTTTTGGATACAAACAAACAGGTCATAAGTGTTTATTTGACACTCACTGGTGGAAGCACTGGAAATACATATAAATATTTCACTCTTGTTCAGGGCTTTTCACATGCAGCTGGTTTCTCTAGGTCAAAGGATTACCCTTTAACATTAGGGAGCAATCCTAAGAGTTCTTCAAAATCAAGCAAAGAAACATGAGAGGCTTTGAGCACAAACAAAAAGCAACATTGCTTGTTCTATGGTTGCTCACCACCTAAGAGCATTACATTTTAGCTCACTAGCTAAATGCACCCAAGAAAACAATATCTTTTACACAGAAATGAGCAACTAGCGCCAGCCATACATTACAGCATTGATTGTGATTTATCAGTGGACTGCATACATTTTACATAGGCACTGAGAGCAAGAGGTCTATGGCGAGACTACCCTTTACTCTTAGGGAGAGATCCTAAGAGTTTTTCAAAAACAAGCCAAGAGATGTGAGAGGCTGTGAGCATGAACAAAAGCAACGTTGCTTGTTCTACAGCTGGTCACAGCTCAAGAACATTTTAGCTCTCTAGTGCCATTACAGAAGAGACATTTCCAGATACATATTACACTAATCCCACCCAGAAGGGCAGTCTAGTTACAAAACTATGGGCAAGTTCCCTCTTCACAGGATATACCAACTAAACCAAGACATACATTCCTATGAGGTGCACCTGGCTTTCCTAGGCAGTGAGAGCAAGTGGTCCACATCTGGATCACCCTTTACTCTTTGGGACATACTCTAAGATATTTTCAAAAACAAGCCAAGAGAAACTATACATGAATAAAAGCAATGTTGCATGTTCTTTACCTTACTATTGCTCAAGAGCATCACATTACAGCTTTAATGCTACATATAGTAGACTAACACTACCCAAAAGGACAGTCAAGTTCCAAAATGATGAGCACATCTCCCTTGCACGCACAACAAACAAACAAACAAACAAAAAACAAAAAACAAAAAAAAAACAAAAAAAAAAAACAAAAGGAAAAAAAAAAAAAAAAAAAAAAAAAAAAAAAAAAAAAAACCCCCAACTGACACAAGGCATGCATCTGACTCCTACTTAGACCTCATAAGCAAGAACATTGAGAGTAATGGGTCCACATCTGGAATACCCTTTACAGTTAAGGAGAGGCCCTAAGAGTTTTTCAAAAACAAGCCAAGAGATGTGAGAGGTTTTAAGCACAAACAAAAACAATGTTACCTGTTTAACGGCTAGTCTCCACTCAAGAGCGTCACATTTTATGTCTCTAGTGCCATTACAGAGGAGAAATTTCCAGCACTTCCTTGAGGTAACTTTTAAAACAGAGCATGTCTGGTGGTGGCAAAGTGGAGTATGGAGAGAGTCTAGCCTCCAGAGAGCTGTTTTAGGAGAATATCATCCCATCATAAGATACACCATGGTTCCAATGTTCCACATTGATCAAAATATAAATTATATCTAACAAAATCCTGCATTAGAAGAACCCGCCAACCTTGTGTTTCCTCAAAACCACATAGTACATGTTTTCCTTTCAGGGACTTGGGAAAAAATGGAGAGGGACTGTCCTCCATGGTGATTGGAGAAGAGCAGGGTTAAACTCTATTCATTCTCTCCCCGGACTCATCCAGGGCAAGTCTGTGAGTGTAACACAGGGCAGAACATGGGCCTAGTCCAGTGGTTCTCAATCTTTTTTTGCTCGGGGCACCCCTAACACGTAATCTAGAACATTCGGGGCACCCCTAACATATTTAATGTTCTTTTCCAAGGGCATCATGAAGGGTACAATACATAAATATACAGTTATTATTAGGTCTTACAATCATAATAACAAAACTAAAAATATTGTGCATAACAATTTCTATAAATCTTTATTTAAAAGTCCATTTTTGTCAGTCTTTATAGAAAACATGGGGCACCCTAAGTTGATGTCCGTGGCACACCAAAGTGCCACGGCACCCTGGTTGAGAATCACTGGCCTAGTCTTACAGGAATGTGCCAGCATCTGAGGTCACGCACTGTCCACTTCCTAGGTGCTCAAATGGTTTTGCGAGTGTTTGTCAAAAGCTTGAGGATAAAATCACATATCTCCACACAGGCAATCAGACTTCTCTTTGAGGGTCAGATAAAAATTAGCACAGATTTAGATAGGGTTTTTAACCTCTAGAATGGTTAAAAGATCTTCAATGTATTCCAAAGCAATGTTAGAGACTGTGAAGAAACAAGAGGTTAATCCTTCATTTCCCTGTGATGTGTGAGGACTGTGGGGTTACATGAACATTACAGACAATACATCTGCCATGGACATTTCCAGTAAAAGACCTATGTACTCACTGTCACCATATTTTCGTTGAGCCCTGGTTGGGAAGCACAAGTATTAATCCCAAATCCTAAATCCTATGTACTCAATGTCACTATCTATTGGATGAGACCTGGTTCAAAAGCACAGATATTATTCCAAATACAAAGTCCAGTGTGCTCACTGTCACCATCTATTGGTTGGTGCCTTGAATAGCAGTATTATGTTGCTTTTGAGCCCAATGGTAGTGGCCAATAGCCAGGAAGTATACATATTTGTTACTTTTGCCATTTCTGCACCTCCAGTCTTAATTCTGCCTTAATTCTATCCCCCATCCTATACCCCACTAATATTATACTCTGCAATGTTTGTTATAGGTTTCATATTCTTCACATTATGATATGTTATGGTGACACAACATGTATATAAGTTAACTATAGACTGTAAAAGTGTCTACTTTTGAAACAGATGTCTAATTTATGTTATTGGGGGAGGAGTTGAGCACTCTAGGTCTGTGCTGCCAAAAGTGCCTGGTTAAAGGCAGTGTAGAGTATGGATGGGTGAAAATTTTTTGCCTCAAACCAAAATTGTTTAATAACGGCTCTTTCTGCTTGGTGAATAATTTCCTGTGAAAAATGATGTTTTTCTGCTTTTTTTTGCCTAGCTCATTACATTGAGATCAATGGGAACATTGAATTTATACAAAACACATAGCAAATGTTATTTTGTTGCTGAAAGGCATAGTATAAAAGGGGTGTGAGGGTGCCTATGTTGGTGGAGTCTGGGGAAACGATCAGTTTCCCAATTAGGAATGGGTTTTTTGGGGGGGTTTTTTTGGGGGGGTTGTTGACTGGGATTGAGACAATAGTTAATAAAAATAAATTAAAAAAAATAAAAAAGATGGCATAAAAGGGGTCTGAGGAGGGTGCGCCTGTGTTGGTGGGTGGCATCTGGAGAAAGAATCAGATGAACAGGGGAATTTTTTTGGGGGGGACAGTTAATAAACAGTTAATAAAAAAAATAAATAAAATTAAAAATTAAAGAAGAAATTGGTACGTAATGTGACAGAGACAGGGACCTCCTGACGTAAGCTGTGCCTGGGGCAGGTTGATGCTTGACTTTATAGAGAACTTTTTTGTAGAGGATGATTTGTAGGACTTGTTGTTAGAGGCCCAAACCCCTGAGAAAACATCATTTTGTAGGACGTAGACTTATTATAGGCCCAAGCCCTGAGGAAACATTGATTTGGTGGACTTTGACTTGTTAGCGTCACAAGCCCTGAGGAATCAGTCATTTGTAGGACTTATAAAACAAATAAAAAAACTAAAGTGTGCACTATAAAGTGAAAAAACAATTAAGCAAAAAGCTGCTACAGGATCAATTACTTTTTTCACCTTAGAAGTATATATTAATCAACAAATAAAAAAGGAGAGATATCCTGGCGCTAAAATATGTGTATCAATGTTGAAATTAAATAACACTACACCAGTGTCCAAGAATGTATCAAAATTATGAGACAATATATTTATTCACTAAAAAAGATCATATGGAAAAATAATACACTGTATCTGTTAAAACCTAATCCTTTAGATACCTCGCTTCTCCCCCCTCAGCACAATGGGTCAAATCCAAACCGAATCTGTTCCACCGCGCTACGGGAGAAAACAGAGAACACTGGGCACAAGAGAACAAAAAGACAATATAAGCCCAAGTTAATAGATAAATAAGTTGTTCCCGAAACACTCACGTTCCCCCGCAACACACAGCAAACGGGATGGTAATACTCCTCCCCACCCCATATTGTCCCATTGGGCGACAGCGCAACTGCAGACCCACACTCAGCTGATGCAGAGGCGCGGACACACAGCAAGTGGTGGTGCTTCAGGGGCCCCTAAAGAACCAACACTGTTGTTGATATGAAAGAAACTATGCGTGCCTACACCACTGTAACCCCAGAGTACCTATACTCTGAGACAGAAAGTATATAACAACAGTTAAAAATCAATGAAAAAAAACACTCAAAAGTACATTAACAAACACCATAAAATATGGATAAAATATAAAAGTAAATCTGGGAAAAAAGAACTTCACTTCTGATTTAACTTGTAGAGAGACTGCTTAATCGTATATATCTTCTATATGTCCTCCTCAAATCCTTTTTTATAACTCCTGTTATATATTTCCAAGACTTTCTAGGGTCAACAGGATCCTTCCATCTGTACACTATATGTATTTCCCTTTAAAGACCTTTCAACATTTATTCACTTGGTTCCTAAGATGTTCATGCACCCATGCCCATGTCCATCCCAAGAAAGTGCACACTAGAAACCTTTGCTATACCTTTAAGTACAGTACCTGATTTTTTAAAGCATATAGATAACTTAGGGTGACACCATATGCATATAAATAAAATTCCATAATGTGTAAAATACGAAACCTATAACAAATATAACACAGTCCAATGTAAATTACCTGGTAGGTCACCTCTAATATAGAAGAGCGGATACCAGGCCATCACATTAGTGGCAGCGGTGGAACTCTTGAACTACAGGCATTGCCCCCTCTGCTCCAACATCACCACCAAGCAAGCACTAACCCCCTTTCCTGTTTCTGCAGAACAAATATCATCCCCTCTGCTTCAACATCTCCACAAAGCAGGCACAGCCCTGTACCTGGATATCTCAACACCACCTTTTACAAAGCATTTGCTTCAGAGAGATGATCCAAATATCTGTTGCTAGTATTTTCTAGCCTGGTAGTAAAATAATAAAAAAGGGAGCACTTGAGTCAGGAGGGAAGATGGGAGGTGAGATCTATCTAACACCTGCCCACTGGCTTGTCATTCCATCTGCCTGCAAATTATACTGTAAGGACAGGAAGCTACATTACCAACATATACAGCCATATCAATTAGCGCACCCGCACTAAGAAGGAAGATAGGAGGTGAGCTACATCATACACCTGGCCACTACTTTTTATTTTACATGCTCGCAAGAGACTCTACTAGGATGGGAGGTAATTCTGTTATCATTACATACATCTGCCCACTATTACATATTTAGAGATGGGAGATTTTGTTCCGATACATCTCTTCCTGTCTAAGTCATCGGGACTCAGGAGGACTATACAAATACCTGCTTTTAGATACAGCTAGACGGGAGGTTTCACATGGCTTTTGCATAGCTGGCTCTTCTCACATTTGTGACTGCATTATCAGAACTTGCAGTCCTATAGCTTTAATATTTTTTAGTTTTATCATGCTCCTATAATTTGGTATCTAGTGGTGTATATCATACACTATTCGTGTCCCCAGTGTTGCCACAGACACAGTATTGTATGGTGCTAGTTTATCTGTGATCCTTTGTTTTGTTTTTTATATTACACTGTATGTGCTTGTGTATATTTATTTACTTACTTTATTTTAACTTTTATATATAGTTACATTTGATCTGCTAGACTAGAGATACTGTGCCTGACCTTATACAGTTAACTTAGGCTGACACCACATGCATATAAATAAAATACTATAATGTGTAGAATACAAAACCTATAACAAACATAACAGAGTATCATATTTGTGGGGTGTAGGATGGGGATAGAATTAAAGCAGTACAGACTGGAGGTACAGAAATGCCAACAGTAAAAGATTTGCATACTGCCTGGCTATTGGCCACTAGCATTGGACTTACAGGCAATACAATCCTGTTATGTATGGCGCCAACCAACAGATGGCAACAGGACTTTGTCTAATATCTGTGCTTCCCAATCATGGCTCAATCAATAGATGGTGACAGTGAGTACACAGGACTTTGTACTTGGGATAATACCTGGGCTTCCGACTTTTGCTAGAAAAGTCCATGGCAGATGTATTGCCTGTAATGTCCTTGTAACCCCACAATCCTCATATGTTACAAGAACATGAGGGTTTAACCTTCGGTTTCTCCACACTTCTCTCCTCCCCCAAATAAGGGATTTGTGGGGCAGTGACCAAAGTTTTAAATGGGCAGTTGCAAAATGATGGGCAAGTTCCCCCTCTACTGGAAGTGTGAAAATGCCGAGGTGCTGTACTGTACTTTCCCTATGCATCCCTTGATCCCATTTCATGCACCGTGGTCACTCATGGACGGTCAGTGCTTTGTGGGGCCACGTCTTTCTTCAGCCCCCATCACCATTCAAGGTGAAGGGGGCCCTTTGGACTTCTCCTCCTCCCGGGAAGAGGAGGGCCTTCACCCTGGGGTCTTCAGCATTGTAGCGTCCCTACCCCTGAGCATGAAATCTTCCTCTCCCTCCAGAGAGAGGAGCTTCTGAGTCTTAAGAGGAGGTGGCCATCCAGCTCCCCCACCAAAGAGCAAGTCATAGACCTGGCCCAACTACAGCAAGTTTTAGTGTTTGCATGCTTGTGTCCGTGGGTAAGTGCCGTGAAAAAATAAATGGTGCTTAATAAGTCCATCAAATCCACTGTGCAAAACATACCCAGTGATAAATAATAAATAAGGTGCCAATTAAGGCCCCAGCCTTCCAGCCAGCTTTGTAAAAATTCTTCTCTGCCTCGCCAGAAGGCTAGGGCAGAAGAAGCGAAAAACAATACATAAAACCAAAGAGTGCTCCATGCCAGTGCTTCACCTAAACTTGTGTCCCAGTTATTCAAGTGTCCAGTATAAAAACATAGGCGGGTCACACCTCGGGCTTTCTGCTCCCCGGCCATGGCATCAGACCAAGTGCCTTTCTGTTCTCAGGACGCAAGAACAGATACTACACTTGATCTTAGACAAAAGGCCCCTATACTAGAAATTCCATCTAATCCTAGATGTACAATTGGGCCTTGAATGGTATTATTCCAAATACAAACTCCTGTGTACTCAATGCCACCATCTATTTGTTGGTGCATGCATAGCAGTATTATATTGCCTGTGAGTCCATTGCTAGTAGCCAATAGCCAGGCAGTATGTAAATCTGTTACTGTTCCCATTTCTATACCTCCCATCTTAATTCAGGGCAGCTAGTATCTGCCTAGTGGAGGTTACAGCATAGGGGATGATACCTACTCTGCAGTGATCCTTTCCAGTGGGTAGCAGTGCAAGTCCCTACCCAGATCCTGTGATGCTCTTCAGCGGTGACTAGCCGGAGAACAGGCCATTGTGCTTTTGTTCGTGCTCAGAGCCTCTCACATGATTTTTGGCTTGTTTCTGCGATACACTTAGGGTCTCTCCCTAAATGTGAAGGGTAATCCAGGCGTGGACCCCTTGCTCTCAGTGCGTGGGGAAGCCAGCTGCACTTCACTGATGAGGCCCAAAATAAGGCCGAAACGTACATCTGGGGGTTAGCTGGTTTTTCCATGCAGAGGAGACTTGCTTGTCATTTTGGTACTGGACTGCCCTTATGGGCAGGATTAGTCTAATATGTATGTGGAAATTTCTCCTATGTAATGGCACTAGAGAGCTAAAATGTGATGTTCTTGAGTGGTGACTAGCCGGAGAACAGGCCATTGTGCTTATGTTTGTGCTCAAAGCCTCTCACATCATTTTTGGCTTGTTTCTGCGAAACACTTAGGGTATCTCCCTAAGTGTGAAGGGTAATCCAGACGTGGACCCCTTGCTCTCAGTGCCTAGGGAAGCCAGCTGCACCTCACTGACGAGGCCCAAAATAAGGCCGAAACGTACGTCTGGGGTTAGCTGGTTTTTTCGTGCAGAGAAGACTTGCCAGTCATTTTGGTACTGGACTGCCCTTATGGGTGGGGTTAGTCTAATATGTATGTGGAAATTTCTCCTCTGTAATGGCACTAGAGAGCTACAATGTGATGCTCTTGAGTGGTGACTAGCCGGAGAACAGGCCATTGTGCTTTTGTTCATGCTCAGAGCCCCTCACATCATTTTTGCCTTGTTTCAGATCCTGCACTAAGCAAGCTTCTATGGGCTGGCTGTACTTAAAGGTCCTCCAATCCAGTTGACTGCCTCTCAATCGCTTCTGAGAGGAGTATCTGGTAGTAAACAGTCTAGGTCTGTTTGGTGGTCCCTTGAGGCCAGTCCAATATAAATGACCTGGCAAGTACCCCTACCATAGAAGAGTGAACCCCAAGCCATCACATTAGTGGGACCTCTTGAACTACAGGTATCAACCCCATTGCTCAAATATTTTCATAAGGAAAGCACAGGTAGCAACACCTATCTTGCATAAGACAGATATCAAACTTTGTGCAAGAATAGCTCAACCCCAACAATTCTAGATTTATGACTTTCTATTCACCATAAACAGCAGTAACTAAGCATGTGCACACACAAATACATTTAAGTACAATACCTGCCCTTTTACAATGTACATTTAACTTATGGTGACACCACATGCATATAAATGGCATGAGTAACAGTAACATATTTGCATACTATCTGGCTATTGGCCACTAGCATTGGATTCTCAGGCAATACAATACTGCTATGCACTACACCAACCAACAGATGGCAACATGACTTTGTAAAATATATGTGCTTCCCAACCATGCCTCGACCAATAGATAAGCAACAGTGAGTACACAGGCCTTTTGCTGGAAAAGTCCATGACAGATGTATTGCCTGTAATGTACATTACAAGAACACGAGCGGTTAACCTCCTGTTTCGCCACACTTATCCCCTCTCCCAAATAAGGGATTTGTGGGGCGGTGCCACAAGTTTTACAGGGGGTTAAGAGCAGTCCAGTTGCAAAATGATAGGTAAATTCCCGCACTGTAAATTTCAGATAATCTTTGGGATTTGTTTGGTATTATTACAAATACAAAGTCCTTTATACTCACTGCTAGTTGGTGCATGCATTGCAGTATTATATTGTCTGTGTGTCCAATGCTAGTGGCCAATAGCCAGACAGTATGCACATCTGATACTGTTGCCATTTCTGTACCTCCAGTCTTAATTCTGCCTTTATTGTATCCCCATCCTACGCCCCACTAATGTAATACACTGTTATGTTTGTTATAGGCTTCATATTCTACAAATTATGTTTTCATATGCATGTAATCTCACCCTAAGTTAACTGTAGACGGTAAAATCCCAGACTTTTTCTCCCTCCCCTCTCCCCATGATTTATCACTGGGCACGTTTTTTGCACAGTGGATTGATGGGCTTATTTATTTTGAACCTATTTATATTTTGCAGCACTTACCCACTGACGCAAGCACTTAAACAATAAAAATTGCCACAGTGGGGCCCGGTCAAAGATTTGAGCTTTGGTGGAGGAGCTGGATGACCACCTCCCCTTAAAGACTTGGAAGCTCCACTGTCTGGTGGGAGCAGAAGATTGATGCCCTGGGGTAGGAATGCCACAATGCAGAAGACCCAAGGGTGAAGGCCCTCCTCTCCTTTTAGGGTGGAGGAGAAGTCCAAAGGGCCCCTTAGCCTTGAATGACAATGGGGGCTGAAGGCTGACCTGGCCCCACAAAGGGCACTTACAGTCCACAAGTGACCACAGTGCATGAAATTGGATCAAGGGATGCACAGGGAAAGTACTGCACGAAGACTGCACAGCATCTCAGACTTTTTCAACACCATCTCCACCATTTGTGCAGCCAAAAGTGCCTTGTTAAAGGTGGTGTAGAGGTATCAGGCCTAAGCAAGGTGCTGGATGTACTTAAAGGTCTTCCAATCCGGTTGACCGTCTCTCCTCTCAGTGGTGCAACAGTATCCAGTAGTAAATGGTCCAGGTCTGTCTGGTGGTCCTTTGAGGCCAGTCCAGTGTAAATGACCTGGTAGGTACCCTCTAATATAGAAGAGTAGATACCAAGCCATCACATTAGTGGCAGTGGTGGAACATCTTGCACTACAGGCATCGTCCCCTCTGCTCCAAAGTCACCACCAAGCAGACACCAGCCCCTCTTTCCGGGCATTTAAAGATGTCATGTTGCCTGTTCTACAGCTAGTCACTGCTCAAGTGCATCATGTTTTAGCTTTTTAGCTTTCTTTCTTTCTTTCTTTCGTGCGTGCATGCGGCAAATAATAACAGCCATAGGTTTAAGACCTTTTGTCTTTACTATTGAGGTAAAGCTGATTTTCTGGATTACCCTTTACTTGTAGGGAGAGACCCTAAGAGTTTTACAAAACAAGCTGAGAGATGTGTGAGGCTCTGAGCATGAACAAAAGCAATGTCACCACTCAACAGCATCCTATTATACCTTTCTAGTGCCATTAGAGAGGAGAAATGTAAACATATATATTAGACTAATCCCACCCAAAAGTTCCAAAATGATGGGCAAGTCCCCTCTGTATGGGAAATAGCAGCTAGCACCAGATGTATATTTCAGCCTTGTTTGAGCCTCATCAGTGAGGGGCAGCTGGTTTCCCTATTTACTGCAAACAAAGGGTCCATATATTACCCTGGAGAGACTCTAGGAGGTTTTCGAAAACAAGCCAAAAGATGTAAGAGGTTCTGAGGATGAACAAAAGCAATGTTGCCTGTTTTATGGCTAGTCACTGCTCCAGAGCTTCACATTTTAGCTGTCTAGTACCCCTATGGAAGAGAATTTCACATATACATATTATACTATATTAGACTAAAGGGCAGTCCAGTTTCAAAATGATGGGCAAGTCCCCTCTACACAGGAAATACCAGCTAACCCCAGACATACGTTTCAATGTTCGAAATAATCTTTATTGGCATATACAAATCATGGAACAAACATTTCTCCTACAAATCATGATACATACATTTCTTTTGACATATACAAATCATATTACATACAGTTGAAACCAGAAGTTTACATACACTATATAAAAAGACACATATGCATGTTTTTCTCACTGACATGAAATCAGAATAAACCTTACTCTTTGTGGGTCAATTAGGATTACCAAAATTATTTATATTTGCCAAATGCCAGAATAATGAGAGAGAGAGAATTTTTTAAGGCATTTTTATTACTTTCTGCAAAGTCAAAAGTTTACATACACTAGGATTACTATGCCTTTAAACAATTTGGGACAGCCCATATGATGATGGCATGTATTTGGAAGTTCTGCATTGAAACCGTCACCTGCCTCTCCTCTCTTCCCTTTAAACAATTTGGGACAGCCCATATGATGATGGCATGTCTTTGGAAGTTCTGCATTGAAACCATCACCTGCCTCTCCTCTCTTTGGATTGGGCAATTGCCCACAAAACGAGAGAGAGGGGGGATTCGGGCCTCACAGCTTTGAACATCTCCCAGTACCTCTTGCATATGCTGATGGATATGAAGGTGATATAAAAGATACCACTGAGGGTTTCTTCTGCTGTAAATCCATGGTCCAGTTTAATTTGTTTGCTGAAGGTGTCAGCATTCAGGTCTGGGGTTCAGCCTTCTACCTTTTTCAGCTTCAGCACTACAGTCTGCCACATCCAAGGCTCCAGACAGGAATATCACCTTGGTGGCCACTGCCCTCCGCCTCACCATTGCTGGGGGCATGAGGGCAACGGTCATCAGAGCACTGAACTGGCTTTCCTGCACTGATTCTGCCTTTAGGGGTTGGCTTCCCTAGTTACTTCCAGCTGGTTCCCAGCAAGTTGGTGTTAGTCTGTTGAGCTGTCTTGCTTTCAGCCTTCTTGGCTTCTTTTTGGAGGTTGCTGGAGGCTATGAAAGCTGCCATTTTAACTTGGTTGGTGAGGGACGTGGCTATGCAAATGTATGCAAATTAGCTTCATCTATGTTTTTTCCCTTACACCGAGTTTCTGTGATCCTGAATGAAGTGCTGCATGGGGCTCTGTGGTGGTGGAGCCTATGAAGTATTCGCCAGTTGTTCACAGCACATTCGCTGTTTCTTCGAATTCACCGTTTAGGTTCAGTTTCCTCCTTGTAGTTGCTTGCTTGTAGCCTCGGTAGCGTCAAACTCAGAGTACGCAGTCTTTGTTCATGCATCACCAAGAGCTTGCGCAATTTCCACAAATTCGACGTCTGGACCCTTGCTTACTCAAGCCTTGGCTTGTGGATCTTTCTCTTGGGAGCTTTCTCCACTGGAGAGCGCGCTTTCCCAAAGGCTTACTTAGCATCTTCTAACCTCCCCTGTGTTAAGAAGGGGCTGAAGCTGCAACCAGCATTATTCTCCCCCGGGTGTTGGTGAATCAGCGTCAGTTTGGAAGCTTTCTCTGCCGCTGGAGGAAGTGCCTTCCATTAGGAATACTGTGATTCACTAACCTCACCAGTGTTATGCAGGGCCGAAACCACTACAAGCATTGATTCTCCCCCTGATGTTGGTGAGTCAGCAACAGTGCCAGCCTTAGTCAAAAAACTTTTAAACAAACAGCAAAAGAGATATAATTCAGACATACTTTTTAGCCTTGTTTAAACCTCTTCAGTGAGGACAGTTGAACTAATCCCACCCAAAATGACAATCCGTTTCCAAAATGATGGACAAACCCCCTCTTTAAGAGAAATACCAGCTAAATCCAGATGCATATTTTACTCTTGTTCAGTCCTCTTTAATGATGTGGAGCTGGTTTCCCTAACTCAATGTTTGGATTACCCTTTATTCTTAGGGAGAGATCCTAAGAGTTTTTCAAAAACAAACCAAGAGGTGTGAGAGGCTCTGAGAACGATGGTTAGTCACCGCTCAAGAGCATCCCATTTTAGCCTCTAGTACCATTATAGAGGAGAAATATACACATACATATTAGACTAATCCCCATAAAAAGGGCAGTCCAGTTTTAAAATGCTCCACAGTTCCTCTGATTCCCTGCGCGTCTCAGCCGCCTCCTGAGGTCTTACTCGTTTCGATCACTATCCAACTACGTCCCCTAAGGGGTGAAAATTCTTTGTTATAAAAGGTGTTTATGCATGGGGGATGTTGGATACTCTGCCTGAAAATATTGGCCCCAATGGGAATAAATGAAGAACCAGACCTGTGATGTTTGAAATTACTAATCCCTGGCTTATTATTTAATATATTTTCCAAAAGATGGAGAGCCTTTGTCATGAATTATACACATATTGGAGACATCTGATAAGGGACATTTATTTCTATTTCTATCCAATTCCCCTGTTGAGGTTTTTCCCTTCAATTCAGGGATATTGGATATCAGACTAGGTAAAGTTAGCTTTGGATACTGTGGATTCCCTCTGGGACCCTACCTATCCATTTATTACCCTATTTCAGATTTTTGCAATCACACTGATTTCTTACGTTCTCCCTAGACGAGATACTACAGTAGAGAAGCACACAAAAATACATTCATTCTTTACTTTTTTCCTTTTTTCATTATACACTGTATCACCATTATTTACATAGATATTATATATTTTTCTCGGTTAGACTAAGTACCACATCACTTATTTGTATGATGTTGTGTTATGTCCTTTGGGCTCATATTATATGAAAGATTTGGGATATGTCCCCCCCCCCCTATCCTTTTTACTTCTATCATATGTTACATTTGGGATCATGTACCCCCCTTTTAGTTTTGGAACCAGAAACTACAAGAAATGATTTAATTTTTATTCTCTATTAATTTATTTATCAATAATGTTCCCATATTGATGTATATCCTTTTTAATGAATGGTTTCAATGGGATGGAGCTTAAACGAGATTTGATTGGTCCACACCTCTATAAATTAGGGACAGTTAACACGAGCCCCCCTTTCTCCAGACGAAGGCGCCGTGTACGCGCCGAAACGCGTTGAGACGCCGACACCACACTTTGTTTCTTTTGCACTGCTTGATCAACACCAGCGCGAGTGTCCGACACACAGACGGAGCACTGATCGAGCCAGCCAGAGGAAGAGACGCAGACGCAACCGGAACTCCGGATAGCCAGTACCCGAGGGGGACCAGGTTTACTGGAGGAGGCGTGGATGTGAGTAAGACCTCAGGAGGCGGCTGAGACGCGCAGGGAATCAGAGGAACTGTGTAGCAACACCCAGACGAACGCATTCGATCTGGGTATCTAGTAAGCAGAATACCTCACTGTTAAGGATATGTCACATTGATACTGTGTATTCAGTAAGCGCACAACCTATACACTTGGGGACTTGCTCCATTAGTGGGACTGCTTCACCATCTATTTGCTCTCAAGATCACTCCTCTTACGATCTCCCTTTGTTTATATTGTTATAATTTCTCATTTTATTGTGTGATTACTCCTTGTACCAGGTGTGGAGTATCTTTTATCAGAGGTTATATATTTTATTACTTTTTCTCACTTATTAGAGATATTGTTTTAACTATATCTTCAACATTGTATACCAATTTGTAATAAATATGTTTTGAGCATTTAAATATTTGAAGTATTACATCTATACTACACTTAGAGATACTTTTTGCGCTGTCCACCCCTATTCCCTTCTTCTTTTGCATGTATACACTTCGATGTACATACTACTTTTTGGAGGACAAGCTGCATGAGAGAGGGGTGGTATATTTGAGACTAATATGATTTTAGGGAAAGTCTTCCCAATTTTTTGACACCGATTTATGTATAGTGTTTTTTGATCACCAGGTTTTTTTGACTCATTTCCCCCAATTTTAGGGGTGTGTCTTCTTTGTCTGGTGCTCATTTCTCCACCGCTCGCTCCATTCCAAAACAGGCACCTCCTTTGGTGTATAGGCGCTGTATTCAACATTCTTATTTTTTATATACAGTTTTAAAATGACAGGTACATTCCCTCTGCATAGGAAATTCCACCTTAGGCCAGACATACATTTCAGTCTTATCAGTGAGGTGCAGCTGGTTTCTCTAAGCACTGTAAGCAAGAGGCTCACATCTGGATTACCCTTTACTCTAAGGAAGAGATACTAAGATTTTTTTCAAAAATGAGCCAAGAGATGTGAGAGGCTCTGATCACGAACAAAAACAATGTTCCCTGTTCTACAGCTAGTCACCACTCAAGAGCATCACATTTTAGCTCTCACGCCATTACAGAGGATAATTTTCCATATACATACCAAACTAATCTTACCCAAAAAGGCAGTCAGTTCCAAAATGATGGGCACATCCCCTCTTCATGGGAAACAACAGCTAATCCTAAAATGATGGGCGCATATCTCCTGCCCAGCAAACACCAGCTAATCCTAAGCATACATTTCGGTCTTGCTTGGGTCTCATCAGTAAGGTGCAGCTGATTTTCCTAGGAATTGAGAGCAAGGGGTCCACATCTGGATTACCCTTTACTCTTAAGAAGAGACCCTAAGATTTTTTTTCATAAACAAGCCAAGAGATATGAGAGGCTCTGATCATGAAAATAAGCAATGTTCCCTGCATGAGAAACACCAGCTAATCCCAAAATGATGGGCAAATCCCCCTGCATGGGAAACACAAGTTAATCCTAAGCATACTTTTGGGTCTTGCTTGGGCCCAGTAAGGTGCAGCTGGTTTCCTTAGGAATTGAGAGCAAGGGGTCCACATCTGGACTACCCTTTACTCTTAGGAAGAGACCCTAAGATATTTTTAAAAACAAGCCAAGAGATGTGAGAGGCTCTGATCACAAACAAAAGCAATGTTGCCTGTTCTATGACTAGTCACCACTCAAGAGCATCACTTTTTAGCTCTCACCCCATTACAGACAAGAATTTTCCATATACGTATCAGACTAATCCTACTCAAAAGTACAGTCCACTTCCAAAATGATGGGTTACATCTCCCCTCATGGGAAACACCAGCTAATCTGAGGCATACATTGGGGTCTTGCTTAAACCTCATAAGTGAGGTGCAGCTGGTTTCCCTAGGCATTGAGAGCAATGGGTCCACATCTGGATTATTCTTTACAGTTAGGGAGAGACCCAAAGAGTTTTTCAAAAACAAGCCAAGATATGTGAGAGGCTCAGAGAATGAACAAAAGCAATGTTGCCTGTTCTACAGCTAGTCATAGTTCAAGAGCATCACATTTTACCTCTCTAATTCCATTATAGAGGAGAAATTTGCTGCACCTCCTTGAGGTATCCTTTAAAACAGAGCATGTTTGGAGTGGTAAAGTGGAGTAGGGAGGGAGTCTAACCACCAGAGAGCTGTTTTAGGAGACTATTATCCCCCTCCTAACTGGAAGAGACAACAAGGTTCCAGTGTTCCACATTGAGTAAAAGATAAATTATATCTAACAAAATCCTGCATTACAACAACCCCCCCCCACATTGTGTTTCCCCAAAACCACATAGTACATGTTTCTCCTACCAGGACTTGGAAAAAAAGGGAGTGGGACTGCCTTCCCCAGGTGATCTGTGGAGAGCAGGCTTAAACTCTATTCCTGCTCTCCCACGACTCATCCAGGGCAGGTCTGGGAATGTAACACTCATTGTCACCATCTATTGTTTTAAGCCCTGGATGGGAATCGCAGGTATAATTCCAAATTCTAAATCCTGTGTACTCACTGTCTCCATCTATTGGTCGAAAACAGCTGCAAGAAGGGAAGCAATCCACAATCAACTATATGTGGAAAATCAATGAAAAGGATACAGAAAAAAAGCACCAATAAAGTCAGTATATAAGCATACAAGTAATAACTATCCACCTCCCGTTAAAGAAAGCCACTGGATCCACTTGTTATCAATCTCAATATCAATTTAATTAAATACAAGTAAAAAGCACTGATACATGTGTGGTCAAATGGTCAACGTGTTTCTAAGCATACTGCTTTTTCATCTAGAGCAATATTGGCCCATTTCTGTACCTCTAGTCTTAATTCTGCTTATTTCTGTCCACATCCTACTCCCCACCAATATGATACTCTGTTATGTTTATTATAGGTTTTATATGATATTTTATATGCATGTTGTGTCACTCACGGTAAGTTAACTGTAGACTGTAAAAGCCTAGGCATTGTACTTTAAAAAAAATACTTGAATGTATGTTTCTACATTTGAAACAGATGTCTAATTTCTGTTATTGGGGTTGGGGTTGAGCACACTAGGTCTGTGCAGCCAAATGTGTCTTATTAAAGGCATTAAAGAGATCTCAGGGTAGAGTGGCTAGTCCCTGCCTAGTGGAGATGTTGGAGTAGAGGCGATACCTGCTCTGAAGTGACCCATTCCAGTGGGTCAAATCTGCAAGCCAGAGGTTGTTGTTCTGTAGATTGAAAAGGATGGGGAGGCTGGCATAACTGATGCCCCAGCTCCACAGGCAACACAGACCACATTTCAGCAGAGGATGAGAAAGAGTTTGGCTTACCTGACCCTGACCATCTCTGATGTCATCATGGCAGAAATAATGTATCAGGTTCGGGCACAGCTAGACAGGGCATGAAACCCAACAGCAGATCCCCCCGCCTGAGGCTGTGTCCAGCAGAAGCAATGGCATGGTAAACTGCTCTTAAGTCAACACATGAGACCTTCATAGCTGAGGAGGAAATGCTGTACCAGAGGCAGTGGAGATGCCCAGATCAGATAGAAACAAATTTCTAGAGCATGGTAGCTGTGGATGCAGAGGTGAACCTCAGGGACGGATGTCAGATAGCCAGTCTGGGTCCCCAACCAGCCACCTTCAAAAGAAGCTTGACAATCCCTACTGTGAGGAAACCAGTGAAGGTGGAGAGAGACTTCTGCCCATGAGTGTCATGGAAGTGGAAGGTAGAAGGCAGTGGGATAATGTTGCTTCCCAACAGCCCCTGCAGGACAAGGTGGAGGACGCAAAAGTCCAAGACCAAGCATCGAAAGGTGTCATGGAGAGGGAGGAATTTTCCCAGAATGGTATGGAATCATACTTCCCATCAGCCCACCAACATGCCAGGGGCAGGCAGTGCCACAACAGCAGAGCTCCATGCTTGAGATTCCTGCATCAGCCCCTTGGTATGAGGTCCCAAGAGTAAACCATGGGAGTGCCAAGGGACTGACTTCTTCTTTGAGATGCTGGAAGCCTCCATTGCAGTGGAGATGGGAGCCAAACTGTGTGCTTCTGCCAAAACCCAAGCCAGAAGCCTTCAAGCTTCGGGTACCCATATTTTCCCCTTCTGTTTCTCTTGGCACTGCTGGATATTTGCAGAGGACCGCATTTGGGGGAGGATTGGTCACCTGATACCCTAGGGCTAGGACCCACCAGCGTGTGTGCCCCCAGTTCATAGCCCAGATGACAGTTTTTCCCAGGAACTACATGGGCTTCCAGTGCTCCTCGAAACCTTTAACTCTGTCTGGATGGGTGGGACCCAGGTAGCTTGACCTAAAGGACTGGCAGATCAACACCATTGGACAAAAGGGGGGGGAGATAGGATGGACTCTGTGTACCCTTTGCCTGTTTCACCAAACTTATCCCTGACTGTGGGACTCAGCAAGATGGGCATTCTGGGCTTTCAGTGGGATTTTGAGACAACTGCGCTCTTAACTTCCTGTAAAACGTGTGAGTATGCAGTGGGCCTGTGGGATACCGCCCCATAAATCACTTATCTGGAGGAGGGGATACGTGTGGAGGAACAGAAAGTTAATCCCTCATGCCCCTGTAATGTATGAGGCATGGGGGGGTCACATGGACATTACAGGCAATACATCTACAATGGACTTCTCCAGCAAAAGTCCTGTGTACTCACTGTTGCCATCTACTGGTTGAGCCCTCATTGGGAAGTACAGGTATTATCCCAAATCCAAAGTCCTGTGTACTCACTGTTGCCATCTATCAGTTCAGCCATGGTTGGGAAGTGCAGATATTATACAGTCTTGTGTACTCAATGTTGCCATTTGTTGGTTGGTGCCTTGCATAGCAGTATTGTTTTGCCTGTGAGTCCATTGCTAGTGGCCTATAGCCAGGCAGCATGCAAATCTGTTACTGTTGCCATTTCTGTACCTCCTGTCTGTACTGCCTTAATTCTATCCCCATCCTACACCCCCACTAATATGATACTCTGTTATGCTTGTCATAGGTTTCATATTCTAAACATTATGGTATTTTATTTATATGCATGTGGTGTCACCCTACATTAACAGCTGTAAAAGGACAGGCACTGGTATAAAGGTATATGCATGTTTCTACTTCTGAAGCATAATTTGTTTTTGCTGTTGGGGGTGAGTGAAAACAATAGGCCTGTGCAGCCAGAAGTGCATTGTAAAATGCTCTGTTGAGATATCAGGGCACAGGGCTTAGTGCTTGCCTGGTGGAGATGTTGGAGCAGAAGGGTTGCTACCTGCACCACAGCAACAGGGCATAGGGGGTAGTTCCTGCCTGGTGGAGATGTTGTAGCAGAAAAGCAGATGGAGTAGTGCCTGCCTGGTGGACACATTGGAGCAGAGGGGATGATACCTGCTCCACAGTAACAGGGCAGAGGAGCTAGTGCCTGCCTCCCTGGTAGAAATGTTGAAGCAGAGGGGACGATACCTGCTCTGCAGCAACAGCAGAAGGGTGAGTACCTGCCTGGTGGAGACATTGGAGCAGAGGGAACAATACCTGCACTGCAGTTACTGTTCCAGTGGGTAGATGTGTGAGTCCCTAGCCAGGTCACTGCCCTAAACCATCTGCTATGGGCTGGATGTACCTGAAGGTCTTCCAATCTGGTTGACTGCCTCTCCTTTGAGTGGTGCAACAGGATCCAACAGTAAATGGTATGGGTCTATCTGGTGGTCCAGTGTAAGTGACCTGGTAGGTACCCCCTAATCTAGAAGGCTGTAACAAGATCTTTCTAGCATAAGTGTTTGAAATTCACATTTAAATCAACAGGGTTTTTTGTCTCCTATTGTGCAGGCAGATTACTTCACTTGACAGATAGTGCCTTGGAGTCCCTGCTGGAGGAGGGGGGAGGGGAAGCCGATTCCTCATTTGGATACTGGAGAGGAGGACCTGGGAGTAGTTGGCCCTTCTCTTTACTCTTAACCTTTTTCTTTCGTTTCCTTTGGTTTAGGGGGGAGGGGTTGGACCCCTCTGGAGGCATGCACCTGTTTTCTGTTTCGTGTCTTGTGTTTTGTGTTGTTATTGATCTTCAAATTTCCTAACTGAGACATTATTTGTCAAGATGGCTCCGTTGGTTACCCTGGTGGTCCCATCGTTCCATGGAACTTGCGTTGTTATTATTCATTCATGCTGTATTCTCTTCCCAGTTTTCTTGTATGTTTACTGGACTAGTCAGTGTTGGACATATTTTTCAGTAGTGGGAGAGGATTTTCTTACTGTATACCTAACACACTGGCGTTGGGTTTTCCTTTAACCCCTTAAGGACTGGCTGCGCACTTAAGGACCAGGTACCTTTTTTTTTTTTTTTTTTTTTTTTAAATTCGATTCCCGACTCTCTGAACAGCGTGCATCCGCACAGGGAGCCCGGAATTCCACAATGGTCTTAAGGGTATAACAACCCATGATAGTCCAGAACCGTCATGGGCCCTTAAGGGATTATAGAACTTCTACCTGAAATGTCTTTACTCTTCAGATGTGATTGTATTTGTATTTTGAAAATTTCAATAAAAAGTTTATTTAAAAAAAAAAAAAAAAAAAAAGATGAATGAGTGCTAGTTGTGAACGTGGGCTGGGATTCTGCAGACTGAGTCACAGACCGAGCTACACCAATTCCTCATATATTAAATACCGCTGTCAGAACGACCTAGTCATTTACATGTACTGTATATAAACACAGAATGCTTCCATTGTATTTACTTTTTTGTCTGTCACTTGATGTGGGATTAAGGAATTTATTCGTTTCTGGAGCAAACCAACTGCACCATAGGGTGTAAATTAATATTTAGCAAGTTCCCATTGATTTGTCTGCAGCTTTTAACACCTTTAATGCTAGAGGTCTTCAGCCCATTGCTTCCCAGTTGTTATACTTAAGAATTAAACCTCTTTAGCTTGATGAATAAAACCCTAAGATTTCTAAAATAGTTTACACCTGTCTTATTCATACCAAAAATATAAGTACTCCCAGATTTTTTCCACATTGTGAAATGGAAAGCTGCATAAGGTTGAGTGATGTAAATTGTTAGCCCAAGTATTCCCATTGTGCAGGTTTGTTCTGTATGGTTGTTTTCACCGTGGCAACAAAGTGGCTTTTTATTGGCAGAGCATCAATGATCACTGCAGCCAGAGCCATTAGGCAATTCAGTGGAACGATTTATGTCAATCTGCAATTATTGGTCTGCAGACTAAGGACATTTCTTTTATTATATGCTAAATAACTGGAGCTCATATTACTATAATAAGACATTGTTAAATGGAATAAAAGAAATCACTGGAAAACCATTAGTCTACAACTAGTCATAAATCTTATGAAAAATATATAATCATCACTATTGATAAAAATAACATTGCTAGGTTATATTATACAAATGCCAGAAATCAGCATTTAAATAAGGTCTGATAAAAACACAACTGTGTGTATGACCCATTGTGTGAAATAAAGCGAACATATCTTAAATGGGTTAGATAGAAAAAGGATGAAATCACCTGTGTTCAACAAGGTCATAATTATTTGACTATGGGGGGCTGTTTTGCAAACCTGTAATCAAATGGAGGAATGAAAAAACAAAACAAAGCATTTTGACTGCATTTTAAGCCTTTTTCTATGTAATTTGTGGCAAGACTTCCCTCCAAATATTTGCATCAGGGGAGGGCTGGCAACTTGTGGCCTGGGTGGCAAATACAATCAAGTGGCCCATTTCTGATACTGTTTAATCCCACTGTCGCAACCCACTCCCTTTTGTTAATTTTAAAATCTGCATTAATGTTGTGAAGTAAGGCAAGTGATACCATGTAGCTCACAGTTGAAATGGGGCTACACTACTGATACTACAGAGCTTACAAGGGAAATGGGTTATACTTTCAGCGTGCCTCCATTTAGAATGTAGCTCTGTGGTATCACTAGTGAGCTCCATTGCAATTGTAAGGTCTGTGGTATCACTACCTGTAGTGTAGCTTCATTTACATCAGCAAGCAGGAGAGTGGCTGAGATAGTGGCCCACTAGCCTAGACAAATGACCAGCCCAGGGGGCAATTGCCTCCCTGCCCCCCTGGCCAGCCCTCCCCTGATTTGCATATCGGGGAATTCAAAGATCTGCCTCATAGAGTTAAGTACAGTAATGGTGGCAGCTGCCATGAGCATGAGGAGCCCGTTACAGTTCCGGGATTACTGGATTTGTCAGAGTTCAATACAGTACCTCTCCGATGCCGAAAAGGTAAAAAAAAACAAAAACAAAACACTGTGAGAGTGAAGCTCCAAAAATCACTGCTGCTGTCACATCATTGGCACATATTACAGGTATCTGAGAGGAGGAGGATAGAAAAAGTTGCACACACTACTATTTCAGATGCGAGTTGAAGCAAGTTTTAAGCCTGCGACACGAGAATCTCGCACTTTTCATGCAGGGTGAGATTCTCATGTCACCCTTTTCATCAATGCGACCTGGTGAATGTGCTCTTTCTTGAGCACTTTTCAGTGCGACATTTTAAAAGTGAACCATACTCTAGCGTCCAAATGGTTAATCTAACAGGAAATAGATTAAATACTATTGTATCTAACAAACTGGTAAATTAGATCACTGACTTTTCCTATAAACTATTGCATGAACATATATCAGATTACAGCAATGAAGGGAAACTCATCAAGAAACAAGTTTAATTTACTTTAAATGTTAAAACTATAACAGTGTTGGTATTATTTGAGCTTAGTTTCCTCATTGTTACACCTTTAAGTTGGAAATAGACAGGATGCTTCACAATTTATTGATTAAATCCAGATCTTGGTGACTTGGATAATTTGTAAAACTATTTTCAAAATAATATATATTTATGTTAGGCAATTCTTTGTTTAACTGTGTGGGACCATGTATACCTGCACTGCCAAACTCATGTCTCACAGGTAGCTAGACTGTCACCCTACCCCCCCCGTTCTATTTTATATATATATTTATTTTAATTCAGATTTTTTCAGACCTCACTGGTGGGGCATCAGGACCCCTCCGGATGCCCCCCATTTATTGATTGCGTAGACAATTGTGCTGGTAGACAAATTTTGGGAACCCAGGAAAGCAATCTGTTCTCCTGCTGCATTCCTACCTGAACTTCCAGGTAGGAGTGGGCAGCTCAGGGGAAGCCTCCTCACTTCACCGGTGACATGATCACTAGTGACTGGGAAAGTGATCCCTGATCCCTCTCACTCCTGCGTCAACATTATTGAAGTCCCAGCATGATCGGCTGGGATAGATAAATAGCTGGTGGGGCCATCAAGAGGGGTCCTGATGCCCCCCAACAAGGTCCGATAAATTATTAAAATAAAACAACCCTGTGTGTGCACCACAGGAGAGTCTAGTGCACCCCAGTGACATACACAGAATACTTTTTTTTTTCCCACCATTATTTTATTTATGCAGATCTCCTTGTGAGGACATCAGGAGGTGTCCTGATGCCCCCCAAAGAGGTCTGAATAAAATGCTATACAAATTAACTCTATGTGTGCTACTGGGGAAAGGGGAGTAGCAATGGCACACACAGGATTTCTTTTGCGCCCCAATGAGCTCTGAAATTAACCATGTGTGTCACAGGGGAGTCCAATGTATGACTTGCACACTAACTCCCCCACTTACCCCCCCCCGTGTCTCATTGCACAGCCTAGTGGCAGTCACATTCTCCCAGCCTGATCCCCTCTGGTTCCACTGACCACTGTTAGATACAGAGTACCAGTGTGCACTGATATCAGTGTATGTGAGTAACATACACTGATATACTGATTGCCAGTCTGATTTCAGTCACAGATCCCCCCTTTGAACTGTCCCCCCAGTCTCAGGACACACACACAGGCTCTCTCAACCCCACCTCCGACTGATGATTGGTTGATGGAGTGAATAGCTCAGGGACGATGGTCATCCAAAGTGCTCTCCGGCAGTAAACTGAACTCAGCGAAGCCTGTGGAGGTATTTGGAATGGAGCTGCGGCCTGAGTAAGCTGGCAGACTGAGTTGTTATAAATCTCCTATTGTTTGAGGTGGAACACACAGGATTGTTCAAGAGAAGAGCCGGTTCAATTAAAGTTTTACAAATTAGAACTGGGTTCAAGCATGGAGGTATAGCGGTACATGGATGGACTGGTAATGGTGGATCTTTGGCGAAGGGAGTTCAGAGATTTGATTAAGAAAACCCAAGTGCTTATAAGCGCTACCATAAAAAGAGTTTCATTAGAACTTTTAGGTTACTTCTGATCCTTGTGTTGTTTATGAGAAACATATGTACTATATAAGTATTCAGTATGCCGTAAAACTTCTTGATTTTTTTTTTTTTTAGCTAAGATAAGAAAAGATGGTCTATGTTCCCTTTTCTAGTTAAAGTATTGTTGAATATTATTAACCTTTCAATTTTAGACTGGTTGTTTTTTTCAGTAATATTTTGAGGGCTGCTGGGGCGGATGATAATTGGAGTCTGTTATCTATACCTAGCAATGAGAAATAATTTATAGTTAGATCTTTGTCAAAGTAATTGTTATTGGAGTCTGTGGGGCTAGAATGATACTCAGCAATAGAGGTGGTAAATTATAAGAGCTGCTGAGTCTTCATGTACAAAAAGTATGTTTTGTTATGGTATATGTTATTATAGAGAAATATTGTTATTCCTGTTACTCTTTTTAGACTGATATTGTGGTTACACATTATGTGGAGTCACAGCTGAGTGTTCAGTTTGGATAAGCATATTCAATACGCTGGTAGAGTTTTAGTGGAACTTAGGTTTGACTCCAAGTGCTTTTGAACGGACCACTAAGTTGGTCTTTAGATGTACATGATAAGGAGTTATTTGTTGATAGAAATTGTTGATTATGACGGAATATGGTGATATTTGCTGGTAGCTGGGGTTATTCTTGAGGCTCGGCTGGATGTGGGTTCTTGAAACTTTGAAGTTACTTAATCTAACATTGTATTTTCTTAATGTTAAGCATTAAAGTTAATTTTCTTGGTTAGACCAACATCAGAGCCATATATGTTTAGCTGGGGATAGGGGGAATTATAGATTTGATAAGTATCTTACATAGTTTTATCTGACAAATATGGCTAATAAAAAAGGTCTGATTAAACATCAACAGAGGAAGACAAAGTTAAGTCTCAGGATATGAGACTGAGGATATGAGTAGCCTCTATTTTTTTTGCCTACAGCGACTAAACCACTTATCATGGACCTTTCTCAGGAAATAAGTGACTCACCTACAGTAGTGAGAGAAACGGATAGAGTGTTGTGATGGATACCTCTATAGAAACAGAGTCACAAAAAACATCTGACTCGCTAAGGAGGTACCTAAAACTAAAATTCGATCAACTTCAAAAACAAATGAGAGGTCACACAATAGAAATTAGTACTGAGGTTAAGATGTTGCAACAGAAAATTGAACAGAATGAAACAAAATTGGTAGAACTTCAAGTAAGGTTGGATCAAGCAGAGGGAGAAATCTCTGAGTGGAAGAATTAGGGATTTGGAATTAAATATACAAAATCTTGAGGACTGAAACAGGAGAATTAACTTGAGTATTAAGGAGGTTTCTGAAGAGATTCCCCAGGAGGGTCTAGAGGAATACTTTGTTAACTTCTGTGTTTAATCAAAGATGGTGCAGCATCCAAAGGAGACCCTATTTGATTGAATACATAGGATTAAGAGACCAAAAGGATTTCAGGAGAGCTTACCTAGAGATGTAATTTTAAAGTTTCATACCCACAGACTGAGGAAGTTTTTACAAGGATTCAGAAGGATATCTGATTTACCTAGTAAGTTTCAATGCTTGAAGTTTTTTAGGACTTATCTAAAAATACTAGACTTTTCAGGAGAACATTTCATGAAGTGGTTACAGTTTTATGGGCAAAAACATAAAATACAGATGGGTTTTGCAAAGCTGATAATTTTGTATGAAGACTCTAGTGTGATACTACAGATAAAGCTGTCTCCTGGATTAAGGAGAAACACTTAAAGGGTTAGTATAGTACTTTTGGAGTTCAGGTTTAATTTGGCTACTTAGGAAAAGGAGGTGGTGTGGGTTAAGGGGGGTGGTATATTATTCTTTGTACACTTGGATTTAAATCTTGAGGAGGATTTTAGCAAATTTTTAATATTGTAGGAATGATTACTAGCTGATATAGAGAAGTGGGGATCTGTGTGCGGGATTTACTAATATTGGATAATAAGATATATAAATGACAATAGAGGGATGATTTGACAGTGAGATTTAGTGAAGAGTGATAGAACATCTTAAAATTAGTTTGTATGCTAGTTATTGAAGTGTAGTGAAGCACAGATTTATGGTGGTTGATGTCATAATGAATAATGTTTAATAGCAGACGTATGGTAGGGAAGATATTTATTAGCCAAATTAATTTGATGTTAGATACTATAGTGTAGGAAACCACAGACTTAGGGTGGTTGATGTGATTAGAACAATGTCTAACACGTTTAAAGGTATTGTGGGATTTATTGAGGCACTTAATAGTGTTTGGTTATAGTGCACATTTCTTCTTCTTACACACATCTCAATCTCCTTCTTTAGGAAAGACCTGAAGGGTTTCCATAGATGTAATTGTTGTGTAGCAGGCAGAACAAGTAATAATATACCACATTTTAGCTGTAATCAAACGGATAAAACATATACTGTAGATAAATTCATAATGTGTACTAGTAAGAATGTAGTTTACCTGTTGGAATGTCCCTATGGACTACAATATGCAGAACAAACAACTAGGTGCCTACATCTTTGAATAGGGGAACATGTTAGAAACATAAATAAGGGTTTAGAATCCCATAATGTTTCGGTAAATTTCTTGAAGGTGCATAATCCCTTGAAAATGATTTGGAGGGGTGAAGGTATAGTGAATAAAGTTTCCTGAAAGGAGACACAGTGGATATATGACTTAAAAACTCTGGTTCCTATGGGTCTTAATATAAACATAGATTTGAAATGTTTTTTAAAGTATTAAACAACCATTGTTTTGCACATATTATACCGTGCAAGAATACTTTTTTTTTTTTTAATATTGTGCTAAGTTGATAGCGTAATATCATACGGAGATTGTGTTAAATTGTAACTTTTTGACTGTTAAAGTTGGAGAGATTGACAATGACGGTCTGTCAGAAATTACATCATTTTTAGGTTAATTTATATAGTGCCGGCATCGAGAGAAGCCGGTTGATAGCTCCTGAGGATGTGCCAGTCATGAAATGCATTGGGCAGCAGGGGTAGTGTTTGTCTGCACACTTGATGTGGTACCGTTATTGCTGAGGATGCCTTGGCCTGGCGAACTTAGCATTTTGAATATTGGCACACTTGCAGGTCGAGCAGCTGTATTCACGGGCCTGCTGACAGTGTTGTGGATCTACACCAAGATTAGTGACTTTTTTCATTTAATTATTTTTAGTTTTGCTATTTATGTACATTAAATATTAATTTATTAGCTACACAATTGGAGTGAACTTTCTATATTTATACCATCTTATTACTAAGTAGAGTAGAATATCCCGCAGTCTGCAGAGATTGTGACTGGAGATAACGACCTGGAAAACTACGCTGGATTATCTACTTTGAAACTGAGTGGATATTTTACTTCTTAATTTGAAAGGTACATCATCATTTATACTTATTTCTATATTGTGAGATAATGTATCGGGACAAGCTGAGAAAAGGACGGTCGGGAGATATATCCCCCATATAGAACTCAAGCTGACGAGTACTGTAAGTGGGTATTTGGGGGGTATCCCCGCTTTATATATATCATTTTGTTCCTGATTTGAGATCACCCTCTCTTTCTCCACATCCAAGAAATCTGGTCCGCATGACGTTCAGGATTTAAAGCATGGGATGACTGCATGAACAAATCCTGGCACCCCTACAGCGCATGTTAACCCACACAAATGGGGTACCATTTATCTCTGGCTTGTAGCAGGTGCTAAATACAGTAGGGAAGTCTATGGTTTTTCACAGGTTTTAGTATCTTTGAAGTGATGGAAATGTAGAAAAATAGGTATTTTTTTCCTACAATGCCACCTCATGGCAGTGTGTATGACCGCTGGCCTAGTGTTAGAAAGGCATGTGAAATCTCATTAGATGTGGGTGAATGTCTACTTTCCAAAATGGTATAATCTTGCATACCTTTCTTTCCCATCTATAATGCTTATGAACAGCTAGGTGTAGTTTTGTACTTTTGGCAGCCCCTACAGTATGTGAACTCATAGGAAAAATGGCACCCCATTCAGTATAAGAGTAGTAGATAATGAATACGCTTAGCAATTGCATTGTTTTCAAAGATTTTAGTACATTTCAACGAAAGGAAATGTAAGAGAAATGCAATTTTTTTCCCTTTAGCACCACCTTCTGGAAACATTTGTGCACAACAGGCTAAGGGTAGAAAAGCAAGTGACCACTCTCCAGTTGATGCAGTGGGTTATCTTCTTTCCACAATAGTATGCTTTATCTACCTTTTTCTCTACTTCTGTAGCAGTTATAAGTTTTAAAACAAACAAGTCACGTTGGAAAGAGTAAGAAAAAAATCAGAGGTTATAGTTGGTGAAGTTTTGTGCTTGTGGTACCTCCTACAAGTATGTCATTTTATACAAGAGAGGTGCCATTTTTCTCCTAAGAGCACTAGCTAATGAACAGGGTAGGAAATTCGATAGTTTTCCAAGATTTCAGTACATCTGGAGGGGTCAATGTAAAAAAAATAAATAAAAAAAAAAAAAATGCCAATTTGTCCCTTTATCACCACCTGCTGGACACATTTGTGCACACCAGGCTAGGGGTAGAAAGGCAAGCGAATGCTCATTTTTTATATAATAGGGTATCTACTTTCGAAAACAGTTTTATATAGTTATTCAGCTGTTCTAGGGTAGTTTACAGTGTAACCACTGGAATGTGAATTTTAGTTCATAAAATTGAAAATACCATTTTACGCTCCTGGTAATTAGGGCTCTGCACAGGCCATGAATGTAGGTAAAACTAAACATATTTGGTATTTTTGAACCTGGGAGTTTCACAGCTTTTTCTAATAAACTTTCACAGTCTGCTAAATTTTTTTATTGATAGTGTGTGATTATTGCAAAATAAGTAATTTAAGCTTTTTTGTAATTGTAAAATCATAGCTTGTCGCATGATTTACTTCACGTAAAGCATCATACGTAAGACAAATTCATGAAGAAAAAAATGATATATATGGTTTTCAATATGTAACTAGAAAGTTACCTATAGGAATCATACTTTAATATATAGCATAAATCCTGACATGTGTACTGGTCTAAGAAATGGCCCAAGCCCTGGCACAGTAAGAGATAAAAGTATATTTCAAGATATTTTTCACTTTATTTCTAAATTTATACCGGATGCGTCAGATACTACCACTCCACTCTCCTTCCCAAGTACTAGCACTGCATTAAATGACAATTAAAGCTAAACATTTCATAATCCTTTTAACCCCTAGAGTGCCAAGTGGGTACAACGTACGAGTGAGGACAGCTGTACCTGCTGTGCCAAGCTCGTACGTTGTACAGCTTAAATGCGGTCACTGCATAGGCCGGTATAACCGGCATGCAGTGGCCGCATTTAAAAAAAAAAAAAAAAATTGCCTGGCACTCGTGGGGGGACATGAGGATTACTCCTCATGTCCCCCCAGGTATTGATCTCCCAGCCGATCGCGCTGGGAGATCAATATTTACTAAGGAGAAGCGCAGCTTCTCCTATCCCTCCTCTCCTACCCGAACTTCCGGGTAGGAGTGGGAGGGACCGGGGGAAGCCTCCTAACGTCATCGGTGACATAGTCACCGATGACGTTGCAAGGCATTCCCCGATCGAGATCACTCCTACCGGAGGTAGGAGTGAAGAGAAGGAGAGTCTTTGCTCTCCTTCGGTCGCCATATTGAGCTCCCAGCCCAATCGGCTGGGAGCTCAATAACTGGGTGCACATCAGGAAGGGGTCCTGATGTGCCCCAGCGAGGTCTGACAATAAAAATAAAAAACCCCCACAAAACTAAATAAAAAACTAACCCTGTGAGTGCTGCAGGGTTCCCCAATGCATTGCTTTGCAATGCACTGGGGATCCCTGTGGCACTCACAGGGTCAATTGTTGCAGCCCATATTTTTTTTACAGAGACCTCACTGGGGGGCTTCAGGAAGGGTCCTGAAGCCCCCCAATGAGGTCTATAAAAAATAGAAAAAAAAAAAAAATTAGCCCTTGTGTGCCACAGGGGAGGGGGTTCATTGCAGAGCCCCCCTCCTGTGGCAGACATAGGAATATTTTTTAGTATTTTATAATCAGAGATTGTTGGGGGGACATCAGGAGAATTCCTGATGTCCCCCCACAAGGTCTGATAATAATTAAAAAAAAAAAAAAAAAAAAAAATTAACTCTGTGAGTGCCGCAGTGGTCCCCAGCACATTGCTTTGCAATGTGCTGGAGAACCCTGTGACACTCACAGGGTCAATTCTTTTAGCCCATATTTTTTTTTTTTATTAAGACCTCATTGGGGGACATAAGGAAGGGTCCTGAAGCCCCCCAATGAGGTCTATAAAAAATAGAAAAAAAAAAAATTAACCCTTGTGTGCCACAGGGGAGGGGGTTCATTGCAGAGCCCCCCTCCTGTGGCAGACATAGGAATATTTTTTAGTATTTTATAATCAGATTGTTGGGGGGACATCAGGAGAATTCCTGATGTCCCCCCACAAGGTCTGATAATAATTAAAAAAAAATTAACTCTGAGTGCCGCAGTGGTCCCCAGTGCTTTGCAATGTGCTGGAGAACCCTGTGACACTCACAGGGTCAATTCTTTTAGCCCATATTTTTTTTTTTTACTAAGACCTCATTGGGGGACATAAGGAAGGGTCCTGAAGCCCCCCAATGAGGTCTATAAAAAACAGACAAAAAAAAAAAATTAACCCTCTGTGTGCCACAGGGGAGGGGGTTCATTTTAGACCCCCTCCTGTGGCACACACAGGACTTTTTTTTTTACTATTGCTTTACATTCAAAGCTTGTTGGGGGGCCCTAAGGCCACCCAACAAGCTATGAATAAAGAAGATTTTTTTTTTTTTTTTTTTTTTTTTTTAAAGAACCCTCTGTGTGCGACAGGGGGTCAATTGCATTGCTTTGCAATGCATCGGACATCCCTGTGGCATGCACACAAAATTACTCAATCCCCCCCGTACCCTACCCACCAGCCCAGTTACACAGCCTACTGGCAGTCCCATTCCCACAGTTTGACCCCCCAGCCTGGTTCCACTGCCTACTGGTAGACCCAAGTGCCAATACGCACTGGATTCAGGCTGGAAATCAAACAGTGTATGTGGGGGACTTACAGTGCACAGTGGTAGTCACAGATCCCCCATATGTACTACCTTACCTCCCCCACCACCACTGCCATACTTGCGCTCTGCCCAGTGGTAGATATACCCACATACACTGCCTGACCCCTCGTCCCTCCCCCCACCTGGTTTCACTGGCAGTCACAGGTCCTCACGTACACTGACTGACCACTGATAGCCATAGAATCATACATACGCGGTTTGCTTCCCCATCCTTGTTCAACTGGTAGCTACACTCCTGGCACCCAATATGGTATGTCATCCCACAGCAGTGGGGTACCATTTATCATAGGCTGGCAGGAGGTCCTCCTAGGAAATCCCATGGTGTTGAACCATTTTCGTATCTTTGAAGTGACTGATTTGTAAAAAAAAAAAAAAAAAAAAAAAAAAAAAGTTTTTTTTTTTCTGTAGCACCACATTCTGGAAATAGTTGTGCACACTAACTTAGGGGTAGAAAGGCAAGTGACCCCTCATTAGATGCGGCAGGTTATCTTCTTTCCAAAATGGTATGGTTTCGCTACATTTTCTTCACTTCTATAGCTGTTATAACCATTTTCATACACGCAAGAATGTTTGAGAAAATGTTAGAGAAATCAGGAGGTTGTAGCAGTAGTAGTTTTGTACTTGTAGCGCCCCCTAAGGTAGGTCAGTTCATACCAATGGGGTGTCATTTTTCTCCTAAGAGCAATAGCTAATGGATACAGTTGGAAATTCCATGGTTTTTACAGATTTCAATACATTTGAAGGGGCAGAAATGTAAGAAAATGCCTTTTTTTTCATTAGCACCACCTTCTGGAGGCATTTGTGCACTCCAGGCTTGGGGTAAGAAGGCAAGTCACCCCTCACTAGATGCGGCAGGTTGTCTTCTTTCCAAAATGGTATGGTTTGTGTAACCTTTCTTCACTTCTCTAGTTGTTATAACCATTTTTGTACAGACAAGTAATGTTTGAGAAAATGTTAGAAAAATTAGTGGTTGCAATAGGTGTAGTTTGGTACTTGTAGCGCCCACTAAGGTAGGGGAACTCATACCAATGAGGTGTCATTTTTCTCCTAAGAGCACTAGCTAATGAATACAGTTGGAAATTCCATGGTTTTCACAGATTTCCATACAGATGAAGGGGCAGAAACATAAGAAAATGCCATTTTTTTCCTATAGTGCCACCTTCTGGAAGCATTTGTGCACAACAGGCTTGGGGCAAGAAGGTAAGTTACCCCTCATTAGATGCGGCAGGTTGTCTACTTTTCAGAAATATATAGTTTTATATAGTTATTCCACTGCTTTAGGGTAGTTTTACCACAAAAACCCTAGAATGCGCATTTTAGTTTATAAAGTTGAAAATGTCATTTTGCGCGGCTGGTGATTAGGGCTCTACGCTAGCCATGGACGTAGGTAAAACTATACAAATTTGGTATTTTTTTTTACTCGGGGGACTCAGGGCTTTTTCAAATAATTGAAACTTTTTCAATCAAGGTAAATGTTTTTGATACATAGTATGTGATTGTAGCAAAATTAGTAAATTTTCACTTTTTTTGTCATTATGACATCATAGATTTTTGCACTATGCAAAATTCTGTTCATGTAAGGTACCATGAGAAAGCTCAATTCGTTCTGAAAAAAATAATATATAGTTTTCCATATTTAACTAAAAATCCCAAGAGGAAATCAAGCGTAAACAGAAGGATAGCAAAAATGCTGAAAATGTGTCTGGCCTGCAGGGTACAGGAAATGGCCCGAGCCTCCGGCACTGAAAGGGTTAAATAAAGAAGGCCTTAAAAATTGGTCATTTAGAAAGGCCTTTCAAAACCACCCACGTCATTATAAAAAGTGTTAGTTCCACTTTAAATAAAGTAATTTAAAAAAATGCATAAAATTTAAAGTTCTAGTATAAATTAACAGAAAAGAGACCTGTGTTTAACATTAAAGCCTTTATTAAAAAAAATTTACGATGTATATTTTTTGACAAATTAAAATTTATATTAAAGAGATAATAAACCCCTTTTAAAAGAAATATATTTATAGTAAGAGTTTTCCTACTGGTTAACAATGGTACTCACTGTAGGAAGATGCATTATTTAAACGATATAATTGCTCAATTTTGTGCAAATGAAACCGTAACATCTCCACCTAGTGCCCAGTTACTACTATTACTGCTCTCTCTGAGGAAGCTTATGTTTTAGATCAGTGGTATCAAACCAAGGGGCAAATGCAAGAAAGTACAACAATCACCATTTTTTAAAAGTCATAAATTGATGTGCTATTTGTGATTGCTCATGTTTTGAGGCAAGGAAACTCATTAACTCCTTGATACTGAATAGCACATAGTCCTAAATTAACAGCAAAGTCAGCAAATGCTCTTAAATTAACGGCAACGTTAGCCAGACGTATGAAAATGCGTGCTAATCGCTTTGCTGAATTAGGTGCAATTACCAATCCTCTCAAAAAATGGCAGACATTATAGCCAAGCTGACTTTTTGAAACGCATTCGCTGAGAATGAGCAACCGAAAAAAAAAAAAAAAAAAAAAAAAAAAACAAAAACAAAAAAAACTTACGCAACTCAGTGGCATATTGGTGCTAATCATTTTGTCACAAAGTACAATTAAAATAGAGATAGTGCACGTTTTGTGCAGTCAGCCCTAAATTCCAAAAGGGCTGAGACAGTGCAGCAATTTTGAACTGTGCAAAAGCAGGAACATTCCAAGAAACCTGGACTGTCCCGGCCCTCTAGGAATGCAGTTTGAAACCAATATATTTTGGACTAATGAGCTCCATAGAACATGAAAAACATCACTACCTATGAACTGTTATAAAGCTTGAGCTGTAATAAGTTTTGAATTAAGCATCTCCCAGTAGTTTTCATACATTTATTTTTTTTCTGTGGAGAATGCCCTACAATATTACCCCTTAACCCTTCTGAGTGCCAGAAAGGTATCCAATGCTTTGCATTGCAATTCTTTGGCTACCTTTCTGGCATTCAAATGGTTAAATAATAGGTTCTGTTGAAATTGCCATTACCTTTGCACTCAGAACAGTCAATATACTATGAGGAGGAACAAAAATATAATGGACACAAACTATGTATGTGCCGGTTATGTACAAGAAAACACTGAGGCTGATGTACCAAGATGAAATGGAGCAATCCAATTACAAGGAGGACAAAAAAACACTCCTACTGATCTAAATGGGGAGATTAACACCTTCTATATTATTATATATATATATATATATATATATATATATATATATATATATATATATATATATATAGGGATAAACGTTTCAATTGAGTAATTTTTTTTTTTTTTAATTATCCTGTGGTGTACTTGGATTCCCCAGATTTTCTCTCACTTGTTCTTCGTACATCAGGCTCATTGACAAGCACTCCACACCACTGTTTTTATCATTCTGATAATGGTTTCTCTGGGGTTTCACAGGCATTACTTATGCAGTCTGTGCCAGCAGTTTCTGGAAGTATTGGGACATCATTGTCGTGTTGGTCAAAGTCACCAGTATCTTTAATGCTCTCTTTAGGTTCCTCAGCATCCATGTCCTCAGGTTCCTCAGCTTTACATTCTTCTTTTATACTTCCAACGTCCATCTCCTCATCAACAAGCTGATTAGTGGAGATGTCAGTCTCAGCAGATTTGATATCCTTTTTCTCTTTAAACACTTCCACTCCCATCATTCTCAGGTAATGAAGTCTCTCATTCTTTGGTACAAATGAGCGAATTGATGTTTTCCCCCGCCATCCACACAGAACAATGGAGCACTGGAGTGTATCCGGTTTCCTAAAAATACAGGGTCATTTTCAGTAAAACTGGGAAGGCTTAAATTGGACAAATTTAGGTTAGATACAGAAACACAAAATCCATCTATATGTTGTTCACAGAAAACCAGTGCTCAGAGGCTCATTTAGAGGAATTAATGAGAAACAAAAAACAAAGAAGTAGTATCCAAGTTCAGTATTTATTATGGCAATAGAAACAGAATTTGATGGCAGATAAGAACCATCTGACACATCCAGTCTGCCCATATTTCCTACTGCAAAAACTTCAAAACTTATTTGGTTATTAAACAATAAAAGTAACCATTTAAACACTCACACATTACCCAAAAGGTAACTAGCCTCTTGGGGACCCATACCCCTACGATGATCTCAACCAGTGTCCTCCTTCACCATTCTTATAGTTCCAGCTAGGTCCTCCTAAGTTCTTGCATGTGACGTCTAGAATCAGATGTTTCTCAGCAGAACAAGCAATCCAGTTTATGTTGGGGAGGAAACTCACAGGGGACATGTGGCAGGATAGAACTACAGTTGGTAACAGATGATCCAAGTGAGCTTTCTTGGAAATACTTCCCACTTCCTCAGTGGTATTCAACAAGATGAGCACCTCTAAGCCCTACGTATAACAACCAATAATTCCCAAGTAACATTTTTATAAGGAAATAACATTAAACATAGTTGGCAAACTTCACCCATATTGATCTGAGTAAAAATAGAGAAATAAAACTATACACACAAACATTGATGTAGCAAGGATATAACACAAAAGACCAGAGCCTACTTAGTACACTAAAAAAACAATGACCTCTACTGGCCATTGTTGGGGGGTGGGGGGGAAATGGTATTTAAAAAAAAAAAAAAAAAAGTTTACAAACAAATAGGCAAGAAAATCAAACAAATTAACCCCTTAAGGACTAAGTGACGTGCTATGACCGTCACGGTTCTTATACCCTTAAGGACCAGTGACGAACATAGCACATCACATACTTTTTACTTACAGTAAAAATGGGGACTAAAATTGATCGCTCCAAGACCAGAGCGATCTCTCTTAGGCCTCAAAACGGCATGCAGATACGAATAACAGGTCACGTGTACCGGCGCGTTGGCAAGGATCAAAGCGGTCCTTAAGTGAAGGTAACTTCCCTGGACCGCTGGTCCTTAAGGGGTTAAAGGGTAATTAGAAATATGTGATCGATACTATCATACTAAGGCAATATTTTGAGGTATGTGAACAAAACTATTGGGACAGCTATTGAGAGACAAAAATCATAGTTGTGTATAAACAATCATGTGATACATAATCCATTACTAAAGAGGGAGAACAAAAGATCACAAAATGACCATATCAGATGGCCACAAACACTTTTATAAATAAACGTGGAAACAAAGGTAGTATAAGATTAAAATATTTGGCAATTATAAAAGTTTTGGGGACCACATACCTTTATACACAACTATGTTGTTTTATTAGGTAGCTGTGCCAATAGGTTTGCGCGCACGCACACAACCATATTGGAGTAGTATTTTCAGGTATCTATCACTTATTACTAATTAACCTTTCACTCCTTTCCTTTTGTTGTCTATTTATCAGGTTTTCACCAACATCAGCCAGTAGAGGAGTATGATGCATGGCTTTGGTCTCTTGTATTATAGTCTTTCTACAGTAATTTTGCATATATTAATTTTGGTTGTTTTCTTTCAGATACATATGGGTGAAGTTTGCAAATTACATTGGAAGCTACTTTCATCAATTTTATTCAATTTTATAAATGTTACTTATTCTCAAAAAAGCTTGCTTTGATCACCTGTCAATCATAGTGCTGGTCCCTCCTCTTCTAAACTGTTAGTAGTGTGCATGCTGCATTATCTGCCCAAGTCTAACTTGGTTTTTGACAAATTATCTTTGTATTTTTGGCAGGGTAATTTGGCCAAACTTCTCATTTCCTGTGCTATTAGAAATGCTCTATATGTAGGCTCTGTCTAGACTCATTCACAGAGCAGCGAGTGGTACAATACGACCCAGGACAGAAACTTATTAGCATAAAATTCCACACTGTGCCACCAACAAATAAATATTAGCGTCTTCAAAAGTATTTAGATTAACAAATGGCTAGTACACCACATAGTTTAAAAAAAAATAAAAAATAAATAAAAGTTATAATTTAAGTAAAACTGCAATTTTTTATTGTGCCAATTTGCTAACTTACTATGGACAGCTACAATCTAGGACTTAAGCTTTCCCATACATTACATTATAAAACAAATTATTATATTACATCTATACTATAAAAGAGAATGTGGTCACGTAGCCACAAATTCTACAGATGTGCTGGACACACCCTGGAGTGGAATTAACAAGGAGATGTACATATATTCTCCATAAGGCTTGTGTAAAACATACAGGGGGGGCTTGTCCACTCCTGTCAAAATCTCTGCAAGAACTTCACCCCTCCTATCTCCTCTTGGGGAAAAAAATAAAATAAAAAATTGTCAGACTTACAACTCCAGCACCCTTCACATATACTCCAGTCCCTCACACCATCCCCCTTTTGTCCTCCGTTTAGGTTTGTTCCTCTCTGCCTTCAGCAGTCCATGTATGTGATATTTAACCCTTTAAGTGCCAGAGGAAAATGCAATACAGGGGAACACCTGTTACTGCCGGCCTGCTCCCTGCTTTTGCGAGCTTGCACGCCGTTTATTCCCTGCTTGCTCCATTAATGAGAGGAAGCCAAGAGGATCAATGTACAATTAAACCAAGAGAGCTTACAAATGTCAGTTAACCTCTTGGATGCTACAGAGGTCTCCAAAGTATTGAGCACCTCTGAAGGGGGCAACATACAGGTACAACACAGACCCTGGGATAAGGCACTGCAGAAGAGGGACCAGGCGATAAGGCTAAGTGGACAAAATGGCACCTTCCCTTCTTTCATTTTACCTCTATGACCAAAGGCATGCTACATAGTGCAAAGGGGAGGTGGATGGGACTGGGGTAAATGGGAAGCACACCCACACGAAAGGTGAAGAGAGAAACTACATGAGACGACAAACAAATGGGGATAAACTTCAAATGGAGGAAGGAAGGCAAAGACAAGTGTCATAGACATGAGGTGGCTGTTATAAGTCATTTGAACAGCTGTGGGAGGGAATGCAGTGACAGAAGGACGGACCGATGCACAGACAGACACACAGACACAGACACACAGACACACACACAATCCCATTCTTTTCCTGAACTACGGCTATGCACAGACCCCCAGATGTTATGGACTACAACGTCCGTTGTGGGAATTATGGGTATTTTATTCCACAACACCTGGAGAGCCTCAGGTTGCTCAAACATCTGTGCTACTGCAAAAAGTGTTCAATCATTTTAATTCTTTTGTGACCACAGAGGTATGCACAATCCCGTGGCCACGCAACATTTGAAAACAGGGATCCAGTGGAAATGCTCCACTGTCAATCTCAACAGGAGGCCATTGTAGTAGAGGTGCCTTCCACTTATCCTCTCACTACAGAAAAAAAAATGGGTAAAAGGGGGTTGGGGGGAGAGAAAGACAGTTCATATGGGGAGTTCCAATCACATACTCACACCTTCACAGTTCAAATATTTACTTCTTGCCTGTCTTGACTGCTCCGCAGCCCATCTCAAAAGGACGCCAGCATAGAGGCGGCGTCCTCCACTCCATGCACACAGAAAAAAAAGCAATAGAGAAGGGAGCCACAGTGCATGTGGTGAATGCCATTCACATTGTCCATACATTAATGGTCAAATCATTTACTTCTTGCCTGTGTAGTTGTGCAGGAGGATGTCTGCATTGATACGATTTGATAACCAAGGCAAGCACATAGTGCTGCCACACAGTAGCCAGTCTGTAAAAACAGAGGCAAGCAGCATAATCGCCTATCTGTACTAACATTATTGCATTACATTCTGTGGGGTCTTTGTATGCAGTCAAGCCTTCGGTCTTTTCAGTACTGCACTGCATAGCCTCTCTGTATAGATGCTACACTATCATGGGCCATCTCAATGCAGAGTATTGCATACCATAACTTTTTTATATGTACTGTACCACTTGCCATAAAGAACCATCTGCACATGTTCAGCACTGCATGATATTATAGCCTTATATTGCATGATATGAGCTGTCTTTTAACAGGACTCCACATGCAAGAAGTTGACCGTTTATGCAACAATGTAACCACACCAGAGGCATATCAAAATCTCCTTGGATTTAAATTGTCCTTTAATCTTTGCATGCCAGAACTCCCTGCTGCTACCAATACACTGAAGACCTCCACCATTTAAAGCACTTCTGAATGTCTCAGCCACTGTAGCATGGTACTCTGCATACCACTGCAACAAAGCTGGGTTCTTAACCCGTTAAGGACCAGGGATCCTAGTGGTGGATTCCAGCTAATCACAGAGAACGTTTGGTGCACTGGCACACGTAACTGATGTGTACCGGCCCGCTGAACATGGGTCTGAGAGAGACCATTCCAGTCTTGGAACAGTCAATTTTAGACCCGCTAGTGCTTACAGTGCTCGCGCAGGAGCTTTGTAAGCACAGAATGTGTGACATGCCAGGACCGCCACCAATCCTTTAGGTAAGAAAAATGGTGACGGTGCTGACATGTCGTTAAGGGGTTAAGCAATGTACATACGTGTGTCTCTCTGTGTCTGTGTCTCTCTGTGTCTGTGTCTCTCTGTGTCTGTGTCTCTCTGTGTCTGTGTCTCTCTGTGTCTGTGTCTCTCTGTGTCTGTGTCTCTCTGTGTCTGTGTGTGTGTGTGTCTGTGTGTGTGTGTCTGTGTGTGTGTGTCTGTGTGTGTGTGTCTGTGTGTGTGTGTCTGTGTGTGTGTGTCTGTGTGTGTGTGTCTGTGTGTGTGTGTCTGTGTGTGTGTGTCTGTGTGTGTGTGTCTGTGTGTGTGTGTCTGTGTGTGTGTGTCTGTGTGTGTGTGTCTGTGTGTGTGTGTCTGTGTGTGTGTGTCTGTGTGTGTGTCTGTGTGTGTGTGCGCGCGCATTTGTACTCTTATGTATAAAAGAAAAACTATGTATACTACGGTTTTAAAATTAACACTGTTTAAAAATCAGCACTTCTAGAAACATGATGCTAAAAGGAATCATTTAACCCTTGGTTAAATAATTTGATGATGGGTTAAATAGCATAAGATGGTGGTAACAAACTGCATCCATAAAAGGATGATACAGGGCAGCTTCTCAGGATATCCCTGACTTTATATAGGTGTTAAAATCATTATCTCAGCTGTTTGATTAACACCCAGGAAAAATCAGTGGTATTCAAACACATGCACTGTTCATGTTTTGGTTATTTGGTTGTAACTTTCTATTTTTCAGTATGCAATTTGACATCCCTGCCATACGACATGGGAAAACAAAAACTAATTTATAGTATCCAAGGGGTTAAAATTAACAAAGCAAGTAATCTTCACAGAGCTAGAAAGGCATGTAGAGTATTAGATTTATGCATATGAATATACATATACTGATCTACTTACTGAGGATCAGGCACATATTTCAGGACAATGCTTCCCATATCTGAAAATAAAAACACATTTTTATACACTGACTTACCAAACTATTTATAAAGCAGCACTGTTCTACTCAATACATGCTAAATCAGAGCATGAGCAAGCACAGCATCAGAATGTTCCAGAAATATATATCCTACAGTGTGGGAACAGTGCGTACTATCTGGACAGATCAGCCTAAACTGCAATTAGAGTGTATTGTCATTATAAAAAGGATATTGGCACCAAGAGGACGTTTAGTGAAATGCAGAATGTGACATGTTCAAGAAATTTAAATGTACATTTGGTTAGTCTTTTTAACCCTGCTACTTGTTTTGCAAATCTTCAATTTCAATGTGTTATGTAACAGACAAGTGAAATCTGGACCAGTAAGAGAAGGAAGAACAAGACATGTGTTTACACATAATGGAACATCTGTTATGTGTTAAACAGGTCTATTACATTGTCTCTGATTAGACAGTGATTTTAAGATAGGGTGGCATGGAACTTTGCTGTGCTCAGCTTACATTGGATCACAATCTAGTCAGACGTGCAGCTATTAAAAACAATGTGCAAATAAGCACCCTCATTTTCATTACTGGGCATCAGAGCATTTTTATTGGCAAAGTATTGCTGTGAAGGTACTCAGATAGTCCATCAGTGCTTTGTAAAGCAGATTTATGTATGCAGCCCCATGAAATATGTTCATAAATGGAAAGTTATTGAAATGTTTGCACTTTTGTAATTCTAATTATGAGGTCGAACATCAACTGCTTATATATCCTATTTATTATGCTTGGGCTAAATAATCCTAAATAATAATTCACAAGGATGTTTGTCAAAAGCCGTCATGCGCAGTAGAGACTGATTAACGCACAGAATGCTGGGAGGTGTAAGAATGCTGGGAGTTCTGTGCTGGGAGCATTCTGTGCTTTCGGCCAATCTCTACAGTGCATGACAGCGTCGGCGGCAGGAAGCAAAGCAGGACCGGCCTCTTAACCCTTTGAGTGTCAGAGTGGTACACAATGCATTGCAAAACAATGCGTTGCATACCCCTCTGGCACTCAAATGGTTAACATCTCCCGGACCTTGGCCCACGTACACGGGCTTTTAAACTAGTGGGTTATAAGAAATGTAGAGTGCCCTGAAAAACACCACAAAACTTTGGAGCAAGTTTTTTTTTTTTGGGGGGGGGGGGGGCATTTGAGGTTTTAAGAGCAAGTGAAGGGGTGCATGTACATGTGTGCATGATATACATCCAAAATGTAGGAACAAGAAGTGACAAATTAAACAACCTTTACCTTTCTGGCAACCAACAAGTAACATCCACATTCTGAAATCTTTTTTCATTCTATCCCTCAAACTCAGAAACAGCCATCTGATGTGCCTTACGCCGATCATACCGTCATAACACAGGGGAACCAACAACCATGCAGCACACAGAAATCCACAGAAAGATTAAGCTCTTCCCTCGTGCTTTCATGTTCTGAGCAACTCATTTTTAGTACCCGATTGCCATTAATGCACATCTGTTCACATCTCCCCAATATTTATATATGCTGGTCTGACTTTCCATGCATTCCTACAAATGCCTTAAAGCAAGAGTTTAACATCAATTGCTTTAACTCTTTTGCATGCTAGAAAGGTCTCCAATATACTACTTTGCAATCTGTTGGCAATGTGCCTAGTATCGCTTTTGTTGAAAAAGTTAAAAGAGCACTATATATCCATCATTCACCTTCATGTTTTAATTTAAAAACCATATGTAGGGTTGCTCATTACAGACATAGTAATAAAAAAAAGGTGTTTTTTTTCAAAAGTTATTACAGCTCAAAGTTGAAATTTTTAGGTGGAATACCACAGCGACCTGAAATTTTACAGTGGCGCTGTTGCTACACCATCCTATGGAGATTTATGGTCCCGGGACCAGAGCTGTCCATAGGATGATGTAGAAACAGCGCCACAGTGCAATTTCAGGCTACTGTGATATTGCACCTAAAAAATTCAACTTTGAGCTGTAATAACTTTTGAATAAAATACCTTTCAGCAGTGGGAGTACCCTTGTTTTACTCAGGGGGATAAACCCTACAACATATATTTTTTACATTTTAAGTAGTACTATCCCTTTAAGAACTATGTACAGTACTCTTATCAAATTAGCAAGTTTTGCCATTTGCAATAAACCCCACATACTGATCACCTATTCAAAATGTCCCATTATATCCAAAATAAAAAGGGGATGTTTGTATATTTACCAATAAATAGTTTTCTCTTAGCCCTTGTGGAACAGTCCTCTAGAGGGCAGGGCACTTACATACAGAGTTTTTTGGAGGTGGAAACACCCTTTCAGCTTAACCCAAGAAGCAATAGTCATCTTGGATGCAGGTCTTCCTGCACTAGGACCCTCAGGAATGACGAACAACGCCTCTGATTGCCTGATAGACCACGTCTAAGAAGTGGAGATCCCTCTCCTTGTCAGAGGTGGGGTCAGGGCAGAAAGAAGGCACCACAATCTCCTAATTGATGAGGAAGTCCAAAACCACCTTCGGAAGAAACCCCTGAGAAGTGCGAAGCACCGCCTTGTCCTTGTGAAACACCAAATAGGGTGGTTTACAGGACAGAGCATACACTCTGCAGAACGACAGACCAACACAATCGCCAGGAGAAGAGACATTTTCCACGTTAACAGGCGTAGAGGAATAGTAGCCAAAGACTCAAATGGAGGGTGCCGAACAATGCCCAAAACCAAGTTAAGATCCCACGGAGGAGCAGGAATCTTGAAGGCAGGAGGAGTATGAGCAACGCCCTGGAAGAAAACCTTGATATCAGGAAGAATAGCAATGCACATCTGAAAGAAAACAGAGAGCAGACATCTGAACCTTAAGGGAACTCAAACTGAGGCCCTTATCCACACCATCCTGCAAAAAGGTCAGGACCGTAGGCAGATCAAATTCCTGAGACAGGTCCTTGTCAGCACATCAAGATAGAAAGGTCGACAAGACACGATGATAGATCTTGGAAGAAACAGGTTTGCGGGTGCCGAGCATAGTAGCCCCCACACCAAAATAAAACCCTTTCTTCCTCAATATTGAGGATTACATTTCCAAGCCGCCAAGGCTAGACGAACATCCGGACGGCAAGGGAGCTGTAATGGCTCCACCACTGACAGATCCAGAAGCTTTGGAAACCAAGCTTGGCGAGGCCAGTACGGAGCAATCAGAATGACTGGACAATGCTCCAGACGTAACTTCCGTAACACCCTGTGCAAAGGAAGGGGACGAGAGATGTAGGCCAGAGGGAATAACCAAGGAAAGGACATTGCATCCTCCACCAGAGCTAGAGGGTCCCTCCATCGAGAGCAGAACCTCAGAACGTTCCTGCAGCTCCCACTCTCCGCTGTCCACTGTGTGTCGACTGAGGAAGTCCACCATGACGTTGTCTACACCAGGAATGTGTACTGCGGATATTATTATTATTCTTTATTTATATAGCGCCAACTAATTCCGCAGCGCTGTACAATTGGGAATAGACATACAGAGGTATTAAATAGTACAATCAGATGTGGAGAACAGGAGGATCAGAGGGCCCTGCTCATGAGAGCTTACAGTGGATATGGCAAGAACATGTTCTTCTACCCAGGACAAAATAGTCTTGACCTCTAACCAAGAGGTGAGACTTCTTGTTCAGCCCTGTTTGTTGACGTAAGCCATGGCTGCGACGTTGTCGGACTCTACCCGGACTGGACAGTCTTCCAGCTGAGATGTCCAATGACGAAGGGCATGAAATATTGCCCGAAGCTCCAATATGTTGATGGGAAGGAGAGATTCTTCTGGAGACCACCGACCCTGTGACTCAGGAGACCCAGGACCACTCCCCATCCGGAGAGGCTGGCATCCGTCATCACCATGGTTCAAATGGAAACTAGGAATGACTTGCCCTTCAGCAGATTGGAGAGGTTGAGCCACCAGGACAAACACGAAGAGCAAGTGACACTGACATCTTCAGAAGGTCCGGCTGACCCCTGCACACCTGGATCACAAACCGCTGGAGTTCCCTGGTGTGCACCATGGCAAACGGTACCGTCTCTATGTTGGAAATGAATTTCCCCACAAGAGAGGACAGCTTCGTGGCTAGAACTGGATCTTGAGCCAGTATCGCAGAAACCCTGTGGGCGATCTGGTGAACCACCTCATTCGGGAGAAACACCATGTTCTTCTGAGTATCGAAGAGGAGGCCCAGGAAAACTAGGTGTTGGGATGGGACAAGGTCTGATTTGTCCAAGTTGATGATCCACCCGTGATGGGTGAGAGCATGAATGCATTGAAGAACCTGCTGATCAAGAAGTTCTGCAGAAGTGGCTTTCAGAAGCAGGTCGTCCATGTATGGAGTAACTCTGAAGCAGTCTCGGTGGAGGACAGACACTAAGGCTTCCAAGGACATGGTTGAAGACCTGAGGAGCTGTCGTCAGACCAAATGGAAGAGATGAGAACAGAAAATGTCCCCTGTCGCAGGCAAATCGGAGGTACTGCCTGCTCTCTGGATGAATGGCAATGTGTAAGCATGTGTCCTGAAGATCCAGAGATGCAAGGAATTCCCGTGGGGACATGGCAGCAATCACCATCCATAGGGACTCCTGGATATAATGAGTCTGGGTCACAAAGGAATTGAGATCCTTTAAATCCAAAATGGGACAACAATCGCCATCCTTCTTGGAAACCACAAAGAGGTTTGAGTAAAAACCCATACCTCTGTCCTGAACTGGAACCAGCTCTACAACGTCCTTGTCCAGAAGAGCCTGAACAGCGACGAACAGATGGCGTTTCTCTGAGCCATGAGGCATATGAGAAGGAAGAAAGAGATAGGGAGGAAGAGAGATGAAAGGGATCCTGTACCCTTCTGCCACTACCTGCAAAACCCACGGGTCCATCACCGAATCCTCCCAAATGCTGTGATAGTGACACAGATGACCACCCACAGCAGAGTGTGGACCCGGGTACGGTGAGTCATGCCGAAGGAGGCTTGAAAGCCTTGGGCTTGGAGACCTTGGGCTTCCATTGCTGTTTGGGCTTGGAGGTGGTGCGCAGAGCCGAGGGACCCATCTGGTTCACCGGATGTTACATATAGTTACATATAGTAATTTAGGTTGAAAAAAGACTTGCATCCATCCAGTTCAACCCTTGTCCTATTCCTGTTTACCATCGCTGACCCAAAAGAAGGCATCTGACTCCAAATGGCAATCAGATTACTCCCTGGATCAACAAGCCCTAACTAAATATTAAACCCAATACTAACGTGCATAGCCCTCTATATTATGCTCTTTTAAATAAGTATCCAGGCCCCTTTTAAAGGCATCTAATGTATTTGATAGCACCACCTCCTCCGGAAGTGCATTCCATACCTTTATTGTCCTTACTGTAAAGAAACCCTTCCGCTGTTGTAGACTAAATCTCCTTTCCTCAAGTCTAAGCGGGTGGCCCCTTGTCCTGTGTACTGTTCTGTTAATGAACAGGTCTTTTGAAAACCCTTTATATGGGCCTTGAACATATTTATATAGTGTTATCATATCCCCTCTAAGACGCCGTTTCTCTAGTGTGTACAAGTTTAACTTTTTTAGCCTCTCTTCATAACTAAAACATTCCATTCCCCTTACTAGTTTTGTAGCCCTCCTCTGCACTTTCTCTAGTTCCATAATGTCCTTCTTCAGAAAGGGCGCCCAGAATTGAACAGCATATTCTAGGTGGGGTCTTACCATGGACCTGTAAAGAGGCATAATTATATCTTCCTCCCTTGAGTCAATACCCCTTTTAATACATGCCAATATCTTATTGGCCTTTGCAGCTGCCAGCTGGCACTGCATGCTACTGCAAAGTCTATTGTCTACCATTACTCCTAAAAATGTGTCTCATTCTGAAAGGAACGAAAACACCGGTTATGCTTAAGCTCTGTTTTCTTCCTAGGAACTAAGGGTAGAAGTGTACTCTTACCCCCTGTAGCCTCACTGATCAGATCCTGGAGATCTGGCCTAAACAAAGAAGTGCCTTGAAAAGGCAAGGAGAGAAATACTCTCTTAGAAGCATCATCAACAGACCAGATCTTGAGCCAAAGAGCCCGTCTGGCAACCACAGACATGGTGGCAACCCTAGCCACCAAACGGATGGCATCAAATAGGGCAGCAGAAACAGTGCTGTGCCTCAGAAATGTTGGCAAGGAGGCACAACTTATCCGAAGTAGGCGCACCCTGACGGACAGCAAGAGTGAGCCGTTCAGTCCAGACCGCAATGGCCCAGTTCACTCATGCTCCTGCGAATGCTGGACGCATGGAGAATGACAGGAAGAGCAATGCGCAATAGGGGATACAGAGACCCCAGCATCCTTAGTCTTAGGTCTGGCCCCAAGCTCCAATGGTATAGACATGCTCAGCGTCAAAAAACATTACTATATAAGACATCACCCAATTACAGTGTGTATGATTAAAGTTGCACCCTAGAAATCTCTAAAATAGACTTATCTGGCAGGCGAAGGGTTAATCAGCAGAGAAGAGGAGTGTCCAAGCCCTGCGTAGGATACTCGTTCTGGAAATAACACAAAATGGCTGCCGCGGCAGGAGCCAATCAGAAATGAGCGCGTGAAGCAAGCGCTCATGGGAAATGTAGTTTTCCCCTGAAAAGTACCTCACACAGTGCCCGGAGTCCCCCAACACACTATATTTTTAGATAATTATTATACTATAGTTTTAATTATTTGTTAGTTTATGCAGAATTAGCTGGTACTTTCTGGTAGGAAGAGGCAGTTGCGAGGGAGAGTGGAATGTTAGTATCTGACACCATGCTGTGCCAGCCATTAATGTCTAATTAGCATAAACTGACAAATCTAAATATCTTGTAAAATCTAGTTTTAAATATAGAATGGCTATCAAGTATAGGTGATTTTGAGAGCTCTTTTAAACTCACTCCCCGCCCCCAGTCATAATAAAGAGTTAGTTCCACTTTAACTTTACTATCCTGCTCCTCAATGGTGCCGTAAATGTCACCGCAGGGTCAATGAAGTTCCAGCATGTCATGTATAGATTTCACACCTCGGCGTACCAAACTGGCCTACTAATATGGAAGCAGCTCAACACGTCATGGAATTTTCTACTAGCTGTGTAGAGTAATATGTACCTTTACCACCAATGCATAGCATTCATTGCTTACCGAGGTCTTTAGTCTGTTTCTGTGTCTCGCTACTGAATTTACTTAAGAATGGATTTTCTTGAGTGAGAAGAACTTTGATATCCTCCAGAGAGACTGTTACAATTCGTGAACTGATGAAGGGATATAGAGTATAGATGCCCTAGATAGAGGAATCAAAAAAGAAAAAATGTTAAATGTTAAAACACAAACCACAACGTGCGCTAGAAAATCACATGGGACATGGTAAAGGGAAACATAGCAATGAATGAAAGACTAAAGAATTTCCATGGCCACCATAACAAAATCTCTCTCCAGCCACTCAACAAGGTGAAACTGCAGCAACAAAACAGAGAATCTGGTGAGAGAATTCATACAATATATAAACACATTTTCCTTCTGAAAAACACACTTATCAAGGTCACACTCAACTAAAGAACACAATGGAATAAACTGTGAGGAATGTGTAAACAGAAAATCAGTGGAAATATGAGGCAAACCAACCTGCACAAAGAGAAGCAAAAATTCCCCAAATTGCAGCTTATTTTAACCCTTCAAGGACCAGCGAACACGTGCTGCTCTTACCTTAAAGAAGCAGTCAGTTTTAGACTCCAATTTTGATCACAGCACGCCCGCAGGAGCACTTTGATCAAAAAAGACATGACGTCCCAGGACAGTCACTGGTACTTACCACATGGACACTAGTGACTGTCCTGGGACATCACTGGTCCTTAAGGAGTTAATGGTGTTTTAACTCATGTAATGTTAGAGCCCCGGAGTAAATTTTTAACTTTTTTTTTTTTTTTTTTTTTTGCTTTAAAAGCTCTCCAGGACACACATGGAAATGAAAAACCTCAATGTACTCATCCTGGTAAACCATTTTCTAAATATTATAACGGATATATACATATTATATATCTCTCATGTGGTCATGGCATTGCCCTTCTATTTTTGTTGGGTTTGTACAGTTTGTCATTGATTTTGTATGTACATGTCCTGCAAGTGGCGTGTTACTGAACTGCATTATTGCACACCAGGGAGGAACCAGTCTTCTGTATTTGTTTTTTTGTGGTCACACACAAAGGAGGGGAGTGTGGGCGGGAGGACAGTGATGTATGGCTAAGCAACTGGCTGCCTTTGAGATTATTATTTATTATATATATATATATATATATATATATATATATATATATATATATATATATATATATATATATATATATATATATTATATATATTTTTTTTTTTTTTTTTTTTTGTATATATTTTCCTGTCAGTGCAAAGCCGATCTAGCTGCTAAACACACACTATGTTAGATTGCTTGGCAGATGATAACAGGATTACTGCTGTATGATATACAGAATGCCAATACTTATGTGATCTCCCTGCAGTCACTATTCCTGCCTCTGTGTGCTGGAGATGTCATCTGGACACATTGATGAGGACATCACAGTATATGGGACACTTGCAAACTTTTGCTGGCACCCAGTGGAGGATGACGGGAATTTTAGTCCACAACAGATAGCTCCCCTTAACAGTTTCAGTGCCAGAGGAATATGCAACATATTGCATAGCTTTCTGGCATTGAAAGTGTTAAGTTGGCCACTCCTTATTTTTCTCTTCTCCAGTCATATCATGACAGACATCCGCACATAATTGCAAATTTATTGCACCTTCTCATTACGTGATCCTCCATTCGAGCCACCTCTGCTCGTGCTCTCCACTGCTCTTGGAATTACTCCCCTCCTCCTCAGAAGGGGGAGACAAGGAGATCAGGCAAATTAGAGGGGAGACAAAGATGTGAGACAGAGGGAACAGAGGAGAAATCGGTGATTAAGGAAGTGCTGACAGAGGATAATGGACTAAAGGATGGACAACACAGAGGAGAAGGTGTGAAATGGGAGGGAAGGGGTTGACACAGGAGTTTGGCAATGGGAGAGGGAAGTGAATCTCCTTGCAGAGATTTTAACAGGAGCAGGCAGGGGGCCTTCGGTGTTGTATATACACCTTTAAAATGTCTTGCACTACAAGCAGAACTTTCATCAGATTAATATAGAGCCCCAAATCATAATTACATTAGCGATATGCATAGACGTAGTTGTATTTTCAAGAATAACTACTGCATTAGAGAAAATTAGAACTTTAGGCAGGCAGGCACCAGCTGGGATCTTGCTGTAGGCGCTCTCTGCATGGTCAGTCCCGTCAGGTGCCTTAAGGCACAAAGGCATTCAACTCGATAATCAAGCAGGTGAAGGGGACGGACAGCGCAAGATCAGAGATGCCGTCTCTGCAAGATGTCTGCGCTGTTCCCTGCTGCCTGTGTGCCTATAAGGTTCTATTTTGCAGCAATTGTAGTTGAAAATGCAACTATGTCTACTCATATCGCTAACGTAATTATGATTTGGGGCTCTATATTAATCTGATGAATATTCCGCGTTAAGACCTAGCAAAGCAGGTAAAAAAAAAATATATCAATAGATATGTCTGGTGGTCACTGGGGTGGGGAATGACAATTTGCAACAGTCCCAGTACTACAGAAGGGAAACAGTTTGATCCTATGCCCAGAAGGTCAGCGCAAAGTAAAGATGCACATGTAAATGTGTGTGCTTATTCCACAAACAGGAAGAAAGGAAAAGCTATAAATAATCTTAAAGGGATAGTAATGGATGAATATAAAGGCATTTCTGATTACTCCTCATATGTTTCTGGCCATGTACTGCTTTATTTCAATTTCCTCCAACATGTAAATGAACAGAAAATCAATTATAAAGAATCCCCCTTCCGCCCCTTTTATCTGTTCTCTGCCATCTTCCCGCAAATGTGGAATCCGGTCGCTTAACCAGACAGCTCACAGCAAGGGACAATATTCTCGTTGTGAGCGTAAGGAAAACTCTGCCCCCTTGATGAAGACAGAAGATTGTCCCTCCGCTGTGAGCTGTGCGGACCATCTTGGAGAGCAGCGTGATGTAGTTAAAAGTAGCAGAAGGGGGATTCTTTATCATTGAATTTCTGCTGAACTACATGTCGGTGGATACTGAATTACTGCGGTACATGGCCAAAAATATGAGGAGTCATCGGAGATGCCTTTATATTCATCAATTACTATCCCTTTAAGGATACTAAATGTTAACCTATATTTGGGGTTTATGCCTCAATTCACAATTCCAGAAGGGGCGTCAAGGGTTCTAAAAGCTGCCCTGGCCAGAACTCCAGATTTTCAAGCTGGATAATGGCTCAAAATTAATACTGCAGTAATGTCTGTATATTGTCAGAAGAGGTCTGGGCACTAATCTCAAGAAATTAACAGCTATTGATCATCTCACTTGTTTTGAGCTGCACAACTAAAATAAATGGTTAAGTGGCAGACTAGGACAGCAACACAATCTTCCAGAAAGGCAAGCTTTAACATAACATTTTAGAGTTCTTTACTCCATTTTTAAGATGATGGTGAGTACAGGACAATAAAAATGACAATTTGTAGTGGTGTTGCTTGAAACTGTTCACATATTCAAATTTTTTTTCATAAAAAGTCCGTGCTTTTCACGGTGAGTAAAAGAAGGGTACTGACAATGCTGGGAGATTTTTTTCTTTCAAAGGTCATCATAGCTCGAACCTATTTAAACCACCCAGAGGGATGCATAAAGCATTGTTTTGCAATACACTGCACAGGTCTCTGGTGCTCAGTGGTGTAATCAGTTACTAACAGTACCAACTGGCACTCAATGGGTAATACTTTGTATGGGAATTACAGTCAAAGAACTGCCAGAGAGCCACAGTTAGAACTTTCCTAATGCACTGCAAGAACTCTAAACTGGTTACGCAGGTGTGATAATAAGGTGATAAAGAGGAGACAACTTCTCCAGTGATATCACTTCTCCAATTCCTATGTTATTCTATGGAGCCAATTCACTAAGAACTCTCCCACTTGAGAAATCTTAGTGCATAGGCTCCATAGAATAACACAGGAACTGGAGAAGTGGTCCGTTTATCACTTAAGTGCATCTACCCCCTGGTGTTAAATGGGTACCTAACACTGTTGCAGCGAATAAGGGCAAAGTGGGTTTGTCTGGGGAGTAAAAAATTGGTGTCAATGCCTTAGACATGACTGGCACAAAGTGTTAAACCACTGCACAGGTTTGGCCACCCCCTTATAGAATGTCTTCTGTGCAGGGTGTGTGTTAAACTTTTAGTTTAACCCTTTGAGCGCTAGAGTGTGCAACACATTGCTTTTCAATGTGCTGGAAACCCGCTCTGTTACTAATAGTTTTAAAAAGAGCTTGGAGTGTAAGGCCAAGGTCATCATGCAAGGGCACTGTATGTAGCAGCTGGCCATAAGGACTTGGTAAGAAGGTATTTGAGCAGCAAGCAACATGCAACAGAGTCTAGGAAAGAAGTGAGGCTCAAATCACGCACAGCAGAAATCACAGACTGAACAGACTCACATACTCCTGCATTAATGTGTAATTAACTATATGAACTGCAAATGGAGGACAGATAGGTTAGAGAGTGGTTGTATACGTGCTGTATTGCTCTGTGCTTGTTTTATGTGCCACAGTTGGTAAGGAGAGAGTGTAGAGGTGAAACAGCTGTATCACTGGTGGGAGGGACAAGAGCAGACAAGCACAGAAGGAGATTATGAGAGGGACAGCAGACAGATAAGGTGGGGGTGATGATGATGAATAGCATAATAATGAGGGAAGAATCGGATTATAGCAGTGAAGATGAATGAGATGGGTGGGAAACGAATCGCAGATATTTTGACAGGATTGGCGAGGGGTGCAAAGACATCAAAATCAAGCTTCCCTCTGTGGTTTTGGAGAGGCAGTAAGGATAAGTTTATAATATCTCCTTACTGTTGTCCCGGGGTATACATACGTGTCTATGTATGAGATATCAAAGTCTCAAATTGCTCACCTGCCTCTTTAGGTAGCCTACTCTGCAAATCGCCATTTTGTTTTTTTATGTTTGCAAAAACAACTGAGCTGTAACTGGCGAGTTAAATACCCAATGTGCAAGTGCTTGTGCACTAGACTGTTGGAAGCCTTCACCAACATGTTCACACATTCGTTATTCTGCATAGGGTATACAGTTTAAGGTAAGGAGATGGAGCATTCCACACAAATGGTGGTTTCCTCCCATTTGTCAGTATGCTCCAATTTTAGATACACCGTGCAGCCAAAATAACTGATTTTGTGAGCTGGTTGCATTTATTTTCATTTCTAACTTCTGTGGAACAGCACTTTAAGGCATTACTTCCTTAAAATAAGCAGTCTGCATATAGTGCAAACCACATATCCGTGTTCTGCAGGGAATTATTACCAACACAGAGGGTTAGTGCTCCATCCCGGCCATGGAATATTTCTTAACTCCTTATGCACCAGAGGTGTTGTGATACAGTTATGCATAATGGTCTGAAGACCTCTATGGTCCTCAAGCGGTTAACCATCCTATATTATAACTTGCTAAGTTTGTCAGAAGCAGTCATGCGCAGCAGAGACGGCTGCACGCGCTGCAGTCATGCACAGTAGAGACTGCCCACTTCGTGGCCGATATGGAGCGGGGTGCTCCGAATTCAGACCGGAGTCCTCTCTCTGCGCACCGGATTACGATCTGACTTCGGAGTGCCCCTCTCCGTATCAGCCACGGCGCAGGAAGACTGTACTGGTCATGACTGCGTGGCACTGTGGCCCGTGTACACGGGCTCTTCAACTAGTCCTGAATAAATGCTATTTTGAAGGCCCTGCACCTTCAAAGCAGAGTGTATAACAATAAACGTTCTACAAAGTATTGTAAACATCTTACCTCTTGGGCTAGCCGATAAGCACAGCCATATTGTTCTCCATCATTGTTACGGCACAAAACCTTTATACCAGTATTAATTACCTGTGTGGAGGGGGAAGAAATAATAATAAAAAAAAAAAAAAAGTTAACACAGAACATTTGTTCTGAAATGCTTAGATGTTCAAAACAAACCTACTGTGTGTATACTATGCATGTATAATATATTATAAACAGTGTAATGGCAAAAAAGCCCAGCCATTTGTGCCTTTTATATATGGCATATGCGATGTTAACAGGTTTAAAGTCCCATTTAAATTAATGGAAATTTTCATTTTTTTCCTCTAGAATTCAAGAGGTTAAAGGTCCTATTGAAATCAAGAGAGATATTTGCACCTAAGATGCAGCCAGGCCCGGATTTGCCATAAGGCAGAGTAGGCATCTGCCTACAGGCGCACCCCACAGAGGGTTGCCTGTCATTGCAATCAATTTTTTGTTTTTTTTATTTTATTAAATATTTTAATTCACCCTACCCGCTGCCAGACTGCTGCCCGATGCGATCGTGCTGTTGCTCCCTCGGTGGCTGACAGCAATGGGAGCTACAGTTCTGTGCAGAAGCAGGCACAGACTTTTCCAGCCGCTGGACCACCAGGGAGGTAGGAAAAGGGGCAATGTGGAGCTGATGGTGTAAGTTGGAGATGATGGGGGTAATGTGAGGGCAAGTTGGCACTGATGGGGGCAAGGTGGAGCTGATGGGGACAAGTTGGCGCTGATGGGGGTAATGTGAGGGCACACTGGAACTGATGGGGGTAATGTGAGGGCACGCTGGAGCTGATGGGGGCAATGTGGAGCTGATGGGAGCAATGTGAGGGCAAGTTAGAGCTGATGGTGGCAAGATGGAGCTGATGGGGGGCAATGTGGAGATTTGGAGCACTGTGGAGGTGTCCAGTGGAGATGACCAATGGGGGGGGGGCGCTCCAGATTTCTGTGCCTACAGGCTCCTGAGATGTAAATCCGGCCCTGTATGCAGCGGATTGTTCCCACAGTTTCTCATCTTTGCCTCTAACCCTAATTCCCACTGACATTACCTTCATCTTCTCGCTGTTATGAAGCAGAACATTCCGCAGCTCTTTAGAAACCATATAGAGCTGCCTCTTCTTTCCCTCTTGTGTTCGAGTCAAGAGGTTCTTTTTTGGAAAAGATGGGTCTAGTCCATAGAATTTCCTGCAAAAGATATTTTAAATAATTGGGCATCTCGCAAAAATGTTTCAAAGCAGCAATGTGGCTTCATTATTTACTTTAGAACTGTATTCGTTTTTTTGTTTTTTTTTGTTTTTTTTTAAAGGAACACAGATGCAAAAATACAATTTGTCCTTCAATTTTGTCAGAGTTGTAGTTAACGCGTAATTGAATGATAAAGTATCCCCCTCCCGACCTTTTACGGCTATAACACTGCTCAGCTCAGAGCAGCAGGAAGGTGCCCAGGGAGATTGCAGAGGGGGACAATCTTCAATTAAGATAAGGGAAAAAGCTGAAAAACCTGTCAAGGGGGCAGGGTTTTCACTGTTCTCACAGTAAGAAGACTGTCCCTTGCTGTTATCGGTCTGGTCCCAGGAAGGTGCGCAGAGAGAACTCCGGTCTGACTGCCACGGTGCGGGCAGTCTGTACTGCCCATGACTGCAGCTTGCGCGGCCGTCTCTACTGCACATGACAGCTGACAAACATTATATAGGATATCAGCACAGTAATAGTCCACATGTAGTGACAACAAATGCAGCATATGACACTTACTGGATGGGGGGAAATATTGGATCATCCTCTGAGAGAAACACAAAAGGATCTTCTTTAAAGCCAAACAACTTCATTTTTTTACATGGAGGTGGGCTAAAGAACACAAAATAATAAACAGGTGTTTAAGATGGAAAATAATTTATACATATAGATGCAAGAGAAAATATTAAATACATGTAAGGGAAAAATAAAAACAGACTTCATAAGGTCTATTCCTGAACCTCTTGTGCTAAATGCACTTAACCCTTTGAGTGCCAGAGGGTATCCAACGCACTGCAAAGCAATGCGTGGATACCTCTCTGACACTCAAAGGGTTAACATGTAATGCTATAGGGGCATAAAGATGATGGTGGGAGGACGGAATACATCATTTAATCCTTTGAGTGCTAAAGTGTACTTCTCTGACATTCAAAGTGCCCTGCCTCCTAGAGGTGCCTGTGTCTCCCAATTAGAGGCAAGCAAAATTGTACTAATTGATGTGCTTTAACACAAATATAAAAGTAAACCTTTTGAGTGCCTTAGGTATGTTGCTTTGGGCACCTTTAAGGCACCTCAAAGGGCTAAAAAGGTTTGCATTTAGTAACAATTTTAAAGGAACAGTAAACCCCTAAGCCTTAAAGCAGTGATTCTCAACGTTAGTCCTCCGGGCACACCAACAGTACAGGTTTTCAGGTTGTTCCTGCTTAATCACAGGTGAGTAATTAGTAGCTCAGTCATTGTGACTGATTCACCTGTGATTAATTAGGGTATCTTGAAAACATGACCTGATGGTGCGCCCAAAGGACTGGAGCTGAGAATCACTGCCTTAAAGTAACGTGTCCCTCACTACTGCTTACATGCTCCAGTTGCTCAGGGGTTAAGCTGTATGGCTGAGCCAGTGCATTCTAATAAGGGAAAGGGAGAAGCAGGCTCCAAGTCAAACTCCCATTGGTGACTAATGCAATGACTAACATTCCAAACCCCCATAAAGCCAGTGCACTTGCACAGAGCTGAATTTTTAATTTTCTCAAAACTGTTCTATCCTACGTTGTTTTTCTATCGTCTACCACATCAGCAATTTAGTCTTCATTTTCCAAAAGTCTCTGCCAGAAACCACTTTCCTGCTGTGGCAAATGTTTTTGTTGTCACAACAGCCTCTTAAAATTGTGCCATGCTGCTTTTGTTCAAATAGAAAGAAAGAAAAGGAGTGACCCAGTGGGCTGTTATTTACCTTGAAGATGTGTTTGAGTCTTATGTCAGCTTCTTCTAAATTACATCAAATTTTATCTCACAGAGCTTTGGCACCAAAAATATAAAAACTGTCACAGTACATATATTTGCGTTTTGGTGTGTGCGTGTGTTTGTTTTTTTTTTTTTTTGTTTTTTTTTTTTAATCTGTGTGTGTGCGCGCGTGTTTTTCATCTCTGTGTGCGCGTGCATGTGTTTTTCGAGTGCCTGCGTTTTTATCTGTGTGCGTGTCAGTTTTTATCGGAGCGCTCGAAGCGGGTGCTAATGGGAAACGTAGTTTTGCTGAGAGAGTACCCCAACAGTGCCCGAAGCCCCCTAAAGTCCCCAACATCCCCAGAAAGTTGGACCGGATGACAGAGCAAGAAAAAAACAATATGAGCCATCTGACCACGCTATGTGGAGCAGTTGCACGTCCCAAACTGTAAAGTCCCATAGAAGTGAATGGAGCAATGGTGTCTATGCGGGAAACGTGCAGGAACAAAGTTAGAGAGGTGAATACCAAACTTAAAACCACTCAAACACTGAACCCGACAGGGAAAGTGCCCAAAACCCCCCTTAACGTTGCTAAACAGCAGCAAAAGGGTTATGTTACCACAGAAACTTACTCCGAACACCTCAGAAATACAGAATAAACCGAATGAGTGCCTGAGTATTTAATAGGAACTCCAATAGAGACCCCTGTGCAGTGGGGATGCATGGGACATGTGGACCTCAGCACTCAAAGGGTGCTCACCTTTTTCATCAGGTCTTCTGTCCTCAGATTACCATATATCAAGAAGAAGCTTCGGTGGGCAACTCCTTGGGAAAGAACTTGCAGCCAAGATCCTCCCCCCCCCCCCCCCCCCCCAGGGCATAGGTACACAACAGCACCTGGTAAACAGAGGTATCCAACATTTGGGTGATGGGAATTGTCAGTGATGGTAATCCACCTAATGGCGGTATTCCATTTCTAACAGAAAATAATAAAAAGCTTAAACTATAGCAGAACTGTTCCCTTGCTTGCATTTGACCAAGGAACAAATCTTACTGGTTGGGGATTGGATAGCTGCAAGCTAAGGAGAGGAGGTAGGCTCTACCCAGCAATTACTTCTTAGAGTTGTTCCTGCCTATTAAAGGGGCTGATCGCCTACCCAAAGTTACCAGTAACCTGTATTGGATGATAGAGAAAAGCTGATAATGCAAGTCCACAGACTCGGGTCCTTAAGTCTGTGCTCTGGTTCAGTCCTTGCAAGGAGGCCAGAGATTGGAGGCTGCCTAACAGGGGACTATACAGCCCCATATCTATCAGCATAAAATAAAAAAGGGTAACCAAAAGATTTAACTTGATTGACTTGAGTTTCTTTTTCAACCTAATTGAACCCCTTAACATCCAGTGACGTGTCAGGACAGTCACATATTTTTTTACTCACAGCGCTGTGAGTAGCACTGAAGTCTGAAATTGACCAATCCAAGACCGAAGCGATCACCATCAGTTCCCAGTTCAGCGTGCTGTGTGCCCGCACGTCAAACTTCACTATCTGGTCCTTAAAGGACCACACACCCTGGGACCGCTGATCCTTAAGGGGTTACAATGTAATAGTGTATTTTGTCCACTGGAGGGCACAGGGACCCTAAAGCACCAGAAAGAGAAAGGAAGTAAAACCATAACATTTTGTGGCAGCAGACAACATGCAACCGTGAAGGCTAGGAATAATGCAAATTCCAAATGCAGGAAAGAGAGCTACTCCGTAGGCTACCAGCATGTAACATTTTCCAACTAAACTCTCATTTGTATCTACTACAGAGGCTTGGTCCTTTTATGTCCAGGAAGCACCTACTGATTTGGTGGAATGAGCATTGATCCTAAAAAGGCACAGGCTTGTACCTAATGACATAGGCTTTGCAAATGGTGACCTTTATCCAAGAACATATGCACAGCTACTTAAAGGCAATTTAAAAAAAAAAAAACAACAAACAAACAAAAAAAACTAAACAAAACATTGCTTTCTTTATATTGTTTAATTCATACATATGGTCAGGCTCTTTAATGACTCTAGCTAGGATATCCCCTTTAAGAATAAATGGACGTCATGTAGCTTGCCTGGGTTGGTGGAGCACATATTTATTGACGGACTGGGATAACAGGTCCTGTTTTGTGTGCTCTGCCCACCCACTGCTGCCATTTTCAGTTTGTAAGTCAGCAAGTGTCCTTTCTATGTGAGTTTGTAGAGGGGGGTTGGGGTGTTTTTAATTAGGTTACAGTATGAGCTTTTATCCTGCTCATTTAGCCGACTGAGTTAAGTTTTGCAGTGATTTTATTAACTTCCAGAGCTGAATAGCCAATTGTGTAACGTTTCGCGGTTCTGGGTCCAAACTTCTGGAGATTTTTAAAATTAGATAAGATGGCGTTGTTAGGGACTCGCTGAAATTGGGGTACCTTGGGGTGGTCAGTGAGCTTACTTATAATTTGGCCAATTTATGTACGAAGCCCCCATTTTTAAGAACATATTTGGATTGTATGAATCACTAAATATTTTTGATATATGGTGGTTACAAGGCATTTAGGTTTCTAGGTTACTAGAATAGATCAGTGCATGATTTTTTCTTTATCCACGAAGCCACTGTCATCTTAGACATGCATAACTAGCAAGTGGGCCTCAAGAATAACAAAGAGTTTGATTTGCAGAAAGGCTCTGTATGCTTGACATAGTACTTCAGACACCCAACTACCTCCAAGCAGTGAAGCTCCTGCTCCTGTCTGTTAGATGGAGCTGGACAAAGGAGGAAGAACAATTACCTGGTTAATATGAAATTAAGAAACCAACTTGGTAAGAAAACCAATGAGAATTTGCAGAACCGCCCTATCTGTATGAAAGATCAGGAACAAAGGTTGACAAGAAAAAGCTTGCAGTTTGACCACATGCTGAACAGACACAATCACAAGCAGGAGAGCTGTCTTGAGAGTCAAGAAATGAATATGATACAGAAGCCAAAGGCCCAAAATGATCCTTCTGGAGCATCTTTAGGACTATGGTTAAGCCCCATGGAGGAGAGGGATCCCAAGACAGGGGAGGCATGAGCCACCCCTCACACAAAGGTTTGCACAACCGACAGCAAGGTAATATGCCTCTGAAAAAGAACGGAGCTGAAATCTGGACCTTGACAGACCTAAAACTAAGTCCTTTCTGCCCATCCTGAAGAAATACCAAAATAGCTGGAAGACAAAAAGGACTTGAATGCAACCCCTGGTGTTCACACCACTTGGGAGAAAAAAAATTAATAAATAAAAAAGAAGACCAGACCCTATGATATGCTTTAGATGAAGCCAGCTTAAAGGCATACTAATACTTTAATATTACTAATTACCACAGTGTAGCCCTTTAAAAAATAATTCAATTGCTCCCAGGTTTCTCTCTCAAACCTTTAAGGTTTGAGAGAAAACCATAAGCAAAGTCCCCCCTCCCTCCCTGAAGTCAGTGTTGTCCTGACTGCAGGGATATCTGGTTTTATTTTTAATCAGGAGGCTCTGCAGCAGAGCAGCGATCGAGTTAGTAAAAATAAATAAATAAATAAATAATTTCACTGAAACGGTCTTCTACATGTGCTTTGTTTGCAAGCACACGTAGAAGACCGCTTCAGTGAAATAATTATTTTTCATTAACGTGATCTCAGCTCAGTTGCAGAGACGCAAGCCTGTCGTACGACAGACTTCCCCTGCAGACATTGTATATCCTTCTGAAACTAACTGAAGTACCACTGAAGCATGAAGAGTTGATGTCGCCCCTCAAGTAGCAGGTTGTTTAAGGGAAGGGAGGAGCACCAGCTCCCCACCTTCAGACTGTAGTTGGTTTGGGGGTAGGGGGTTTTGGAAGTGGATTTGTTCTGTGGCCATTTAGGAGTCTTCCAGAATACTGAAAGGAAAAGGCAGATTGTAGCGACTGACTTGATGAAGAAACTAATACATAGTAAAGCTGCATGGATTACCAATTTTCTTAAAATCTAATTTCTGTTTGTTTTGTGGAAGAAGTCTAGTCTTGCCATTAGTGGTCAGACTAATAATCATATCTAGTTCTGGGCCAAAAAGAAGAGTGAACAAGAAAGTAGAAAATCCAAGGATTTCTTGAATACTGTGAAATAAGTAGCAAAACACAGTCGCTATCCCAACTACTTCAAAAGATGCTTCACCAGAGAATATAATGACATCATGTGTAAGCCCTCATAAGGCAAGAATATACTTTTTAGGTGCATCGTCTTGTATAGGCTTCCTCATTTGGCTTTGCCAAGCTTCCATGGCTCTGCAATCCAATGCTGAAGCAAAAGCTACCTAATAATGGCTCCAGTTTTGGAATAAGAAGAATATATAAATATAGGGCCACATGATCACTCTAGGGTGGAAATGTAAATGAAATCCACAACATGCATGGAGTGAGCACCCCCACCATGTAATAGATGTAAAAGTAGCAAAATTATCCATAGAAATAAAAAAACATGGTAGTAATATTCCTGGTACTTGTACACAGGTCAACCTTATGCATTCAGGGACCCTAAACTATCCTATAACAAAGTGATAGAATGCATCTCTCCCTGTGAGCGTAACCACACATGAACAGTAGAGACTGTGCATGTGTGGTTTCACTGTGAGACGTCTGGAGCTCCTCGTTGAGGATCAGCACGTTCGGCGAGTCTCTCGGGGAGCTCCGGGCGGCTCACTGCCTGTGTCTGCTCCAGGGCAGCAGCCGGGGCCACTGGGTGCACTTTAGCCCGTGTATATGGGCTTTGATACTAGTAAAGCAATAAGTATATAAACTACATTACACATGTATATAATATGTATATGATAGGATGATAGAGCCCTCTTTAACCATTGTAACTCAAATTGTTGCGGGGAGATGTCCCAAATAAGTAGGTTTCCTCCATAAAAGTCAATAGAGAAAAGATGACAGGAGGAGGGCTCCAGTTCTTAAAGGAGCCAATGCATAAAAATAGACCTAAATTAAAAAAGTAAAGGAAACGGCAAACAAAAACAGGAAACACTTGGGTGGTGAAAAAACAATTATGACCTCCAAAGCACCCTAACCCAATATACACCCACAATGAACTAACATTGCAGAGACAGCAAGGAAAAGGTTAAACTAACAACAAATGATGCAGCTGTCTGTACTTCCAAACCCCAATGAAGAGGAAAGCAGAGTGTGTAAATTAATAGTAGACACACAAAGTAATCAAAATAGCTCAGCATGGGACATCTAGTGGACCAAGGAAATCAAAGGGTTACTCACCAATCTTCTGTCTTCAGACTCCTATCATAAGATAAGGACAATCTCAGAAAGACTCAGCAATGAGGAAGAGACTTGTCATCAAGTCACCCTCTACATGGCAAGAAAGGTCCACAAAGCACCTGTGTACTAGGCAATCCAACTCCAGGGAAGCCTGTCTAATGGTGGGCTATACAGTCCCATATCTAAAAAAATAATTTAATAAGACCTAGAAAAACTAACAGGATGGCCACAGTACCTCCAAGTGATTTGAAAGACACGAATTCTGGGAAGTACATGAGGTTGAGCCGGAGGAAGAGGAGGGACTCTCCACCCCAAATACTCTTACTTTTGTGATGTGCCCTGCCCTACAGGAGGAGGGACTCATCCCCATAGTACCTCTGTTCGATATATGAAATAAGAGAAAACAAGATTTGTTCCACCAAGAGGAAATAGAGCTGAGAGGTAGAGAAAGAGCAGCAATAGCAGTGTGGGAAAGACACAAAGTGGTGCATGTCTTACCTGTCTGCCCAGTGCTACTCATGTAGCATATACAGGAAGTACACCACATACCAAAACCTAGTAACAGGTCCAGGGGACAGGTAAGGGCATTTGCATAAAGGGCTGATGGCCTAACAAAAGGCAGTAGTCTCCTTCCTCACACCCTACTTCATCTGTCATTGTCATATAAAAATAATATTATATAAAAGATCTCCGTAGAGACCAGCCCAGTATCTTCTTTACAGGACACAAGTGCCCTGCCTTCAAATAGACAGATCACCCTGTAGCCATATACACACAGATAAGTGGTGAAATTCAGAGGCAAACCATTTGCTCCATAGGGAATTAACACAAATTGTCCCATTAATTTCCAATAGACTTAACTCCTTCAATGCAATATGTTTCGTCATTGCTTGCAAAACACTGCATTGAGACCTCTAGCATTGAAGGCATTAAAAACTCAATTTAAAGAAGTGTGAATTGTATTCCCGAAGGTGCAGATGGTTTATGCCACTTGTTTTTATATATATGCCACTTAATGTCTAATTCAGTACGCTAAGGAGGTGCAATTCATGAGAAAACCAATTACACCATAGGAGACAAATATTTAAACTCCCAAACCACTTAAATAGGAATTTTAACCCCTTCAATGCTAGGAGTTCTCCTAACACATTGTTCTGCAATGCTCTGGAGTCCTCGCTAGGTTTCAAAGGATTAAAAGCACCATTTAAAGAAATAAACATTTATTAGGAAAACACATAGCGTCTATGTTCAAAGGGATAACAACAAAAAATGTTGTATGAACGACAAAAATAAGTAATTGTATGCATGAACAACATTTTCTATAGAGGATATGACAAAAAACTAGTAATGTCTGTTGTGTACGACAACTCCAGAATTGCCGGGAAAAGGCGTGGCTAAACTATTCTCCAGCGTCGTATAGAGGAAAAGAAAATTTATCATAACCAATGACAAAAAAAAAAAAAAAAAAAAAAATCGTCTTGCAAAAGACATTTGTACATTAAGAAAAAAGTGGAGAGAATGTGAGAATTTTTGTCTTTAATTAAGACTTTTTTTGTCGTTAGAGAAGACTTTTTTGTTGTTAAATATGACAATTTCAGTCAGGACAAACAACATTTCTGATCACAAACGACACACTGAAAATATTAATGAGCCCAAAGACACTGTACTTTAAAAAGTCGTTACAAACTACAAAAACTATTTTTCGACTTCTTTGAACATATGATCCTTAGTGTAGGGCTTTTCCTGCACAGTTAATAAAAGGGTACTCCCACTGCAGAGAAATGTATTTTAAAATTAAATGCATTTAACCCCTTAAGGACCAATCACATACCATCATACAATTTGGTCCTTTGAGGACCAATGACTGTCTTGGTACATCATGGCTTAAAGATTACAGAGAGCCTCAGGGCAGGGCCAAAGCAGTCATTTCCAGTTGCTCTGTGAATGTGATGCTGCTACGGCAATCACATGTGCCCATGAAGCCACATATCAAAGGCAATGTATGTAAACATTGCCTTGGTCACTGTTTTCGGTCTCTTTCCTCCTCACTGTGATTGTGAGGAAGAGAGAAGCAAAGCAGAGATTTTGAGAAGCAGTGACAATTCTGTTTCTGACTTACATATGGGAAGCCCATTGATGAAGCCTTGTTGTGACTGAAAGAGGCACCTATCTTAACTGGGTAGTAATGTGTCACAATAAAAGCATCTCCAATTAATCTTCATAGTATTTGGAACATGGAGAGTATTATTTAAATACTGTCCGAGTTATAGTTCACAGTAAGAAGATTGTCCCTTGCAGAGATCTGTCTGGTCAAGGTACCAACTTCCACATCTGAGGGGAAGTGGCTTACATTAGGTATAAGGGGCGGGAGGGGGATACTTTATCATTCAATTACTCTTGAATACTACTCTAACAGTAATGAAACAGTCCCCGTGGCCCAAATACTATGAAGATTAATTGGATCTGCTTTTTTTGTGAAACATTACTATCCCTTTAAGGATACTGGAGGATATATTTTTCTATATATGTCTGCCAGTCTTAGGATTACCATTGGGGCTCAATAAAAAGAATTGTTCCTTTGAGTATATTAGCACTAAGTGTGGTGCCTTTTTATGATCACGTGTGCTCTCTGATCTATGCGCTTTTTTTTTTTTTTTTTGTTTTGTTTGTTTTTGTTACAGAGGTCCCAACATGTCAATCGGCCAAAGAGGAGGCACTTATTTTAATTGGTGGTGCGGTAAAGCAGGTTTGTCTACGTCATGACCTAGTGACGCATCTGTGCATCTGAATCAATGATTTAGAGGAAGACTAAAGTATTTTATTTACACCGATTAATTTAGAAACACATATACTGAAGTGTAAACATTAATGTGACTTTTATTGTTGTGGAGCAATGTGATGCACATATATATACCTAAAAGAGGAACCCCGAGTGGGAAAGAGGGACATAGGGATTTTCATCTGAGAGGTACACTACCCCCCTAAAAAGCAACATTAGGGAGGTATGAATGAATGTTCATACCTTTTATCCAGTCCGATACAAATGCACTTGTTGAGCACAAACAGGAAAACCTTTAAAACCTATAAAAATGTGTGTTTTTTGGATTTTTTCCCCACTTTTTCATACTGTTATCAAACTAAAGTGACCGGTTATACATATTAATATGGAATTAAAAAACCCTACTTATCCTTAAAAAAAACAATATATAAATTGTGTGGGTGTACGAAATGAATTTGAAGGAAAATATGGTTGAACAATGCATACTAAGAAGGCCGAAATTGCTCTGATCGTCTACTGTTAACCCCTTATCGACCCATGACATGTAAAGTTACGGGTTTTAGGTTTCTAAAGGACCAAGGACGTACATGTATGTCATGGAATTCTGGGGAGCCCAGAAATGGAGGGGGAGAGAGAGAGTGAGAGAGAGAGAGAGAGAGAGAGAGAGAGAAAAAAAAAGAAAAAAAAAAAAAAAGAAAGGTCCGTGCTCCTTAAGTGCCGGCCGTGTGCATGAGCAGCCGGCCCTTAAGGGGTTAAATAAACACTTTGGTCATCAAGTGGTTAACCCTTTGAGTGCAAAGGAGGAATCCAATGCATTGGAGCGCGGATGCCTCTCTGGCACTCAGTTACACTGCTTTGTTTACTGTTTTTGCACATTAAACTGTGCCCTTTAGTGTCTAGAGAGTGCACCTACAGTTCACCTGGTATCCGGTTATTCTATTGATTGTGTTAATGGCAACTTTGACACTTACAGAAAGCTCTGAATGAAACTGCTTGCAGTGTGAATGCCCTCATTTTACTCAGCGGGAAAAGCCCTATATACTATTTAAAGGTTTTGCTCTCATTTAAAAATCAGTGAGAATCTTTACTGCTCCCCTATAATGCAGTTTGTTTAACTACACAGCTGTGCCTCTTCAGCTTATTGAATATGACCCCTAGCTTTCATCTGTTATTTTTCAAGGGAAAATAGTTTTGCAATAAAACAATGTACAAAAATGGAACGGTAATCAATGAAAAGAACACTTCCCAAAGAGAGCTTTTAATACTGGATGTTCCAAGACCTGAAAATCACAAGGACACACTTGTTCACCGTAAAAAAAAAAAGCATATGAAACAATTCAGTTCTGGTCCTCACCCACAAACACTGTCCTTTTTGATGGAATCGTTTTCAGAGTTTGTACACAGAGTAGGTTCCCCATTCTCAGTCTCTGCAGGTGGTTTATCCGCAGTGTCTTTAGTTGTCTCCGAGACTGCTTCTGTGGACTCCGAAGCATCGTTAACCACTGGGGCATCAGTAGCTGGTACAGCACGGGGTCTCCTCAGCAGCTGCAGCAATACAGGTTACAAATGTTTGTATTCTCTAATCTGAAGACGTGGAAAGCTGTGCCATTAGGTAGGGTGTGGGGGGTGAATGCTAGAGAGGTCCCAAGCTTGATACTTTGAATGCATTGGAGACCCCTCTGGCACTGAAGTGTTTAAAAACCAGATTTAAACAAATGGGAATTTGAGGAGTTTTTATCTGTACTTTCTGGTGCAGATCGTTTGCTCGACAAATGAACATTTTTAGCTTATCTGGTATGGCCCATTGTTAGTTTTATTTGAGTCATGTGCATAAAGTTACACTTTATCTTAAACACCACAAGCAATATTATTAATGAAGATACTGAAGAAAACAGACCCAAATGATAGATCCCTGAGGCACTCCACTAGTAACCAGTCCTTCCTCTGAATAGAAAACAATGACTGACCACTTCCTAGTCTTCAGCCAATTTCATATCCAATCAACTATTCAATAAGCCTAAAAAGGCTCAATTCTGGAGCAAAACCAACTACACAGTAGGGGAGAAATGAAAATTCAGATTGAGAGAGGTCTCCAATGCACTGCAAAACCAGATCCAGCAAGTATTTAAGGAGTTAGAAATCAGTGACAGATTTGTGGATGTTTATTTCTCCACCATGGTTCATTTGGCTTACTCCAGAATTGTCCTCTTGTCTTTAAGTATAATTTAAGTCCATCCCAAATTATGCATTTGTGCTACAGAGGCACTGTGGATGCAAGTTTGTGAACAAAACCTTTGAGTGCCAGTGGAGCACACAACACATTGCTCTGCAATGTGTTGTATACCCTCTGGCGCTCAGAGGGTTAAGGTTGCTTTTAAACCCCCTTAAGGACTAGTGACATGCAAATCATTGCTTAGTAGCGGGGTAACAGATGGACCTGATCACAAACCTTTGTCCATTTATAAATAAAAACTAAGTTTACATCACTTGGAGCAAACATTACTTCTTGGGCATTGATTACCAGCTTACATGGCCATTGACATTTCTTTCCAAAAAGCATTATCTAAAGGTCAGATTTACAGGCCTTGAACCAAACAAGCAAGTTTTATAGAGGCTGGGTTAAGCACATTATATTAACACTCTGAGTGCCAGAGGGGTATCAACACGTTTTGAAGCAATGCGTCGGATACCCCTCTGGCACTCAAAGGGGTTAAGAAGGTATTTGATTAATCGTTTATGTTTAGGTGTTTCTTTCCCTGTACTTGAGCAAGCTGTGACTGGTCAATGACTGGTATAGGTTTCCTAGGTATAAACCTGCCAAGGGACTAGGATTGGTGAACCACGATCTAGAACTAAATGCATGTAGTTATTTTTAAGCTGGTCTTGTAGAAAAGCTTCATACATGTAAAGACAATGTAACTCTTTTACATTACGGTATGATAACTTACCTTGGGCTGTCTCCTGTTCCAAGGCATAGGTGCGGTCTTTATCAGCACTGCTACAAAGAAGCCGCCAGTGTTCTGGTGATGTGGTAGTATCCGTATGCTGTTTAAGTGGACAAAATACAAAGCATGCCATATAATCACTTCCCTTATATGACAAGAATGTAGAGTATAGTGTAGAAGACGTATGAAGAAAAAGTGGAGCAATTCTGGGGCAAACTACAGTACAATATGTAGAAAATAAAGATCACTGATTGAATTTGAACTTTTAACCCCCTAAAGAGCTAGAATGATCTCCAAATGTATACTGCAAAGCAATGCCTTGGAGATCTCTCTGACATCCAAGGGTGTTAATATAATGTGCACTTGTTGTACCCCATACTTCCTCCATATTTGTTTTTACACATGCTCCAGTGTGTTCACCAACAAAACAGCACAACATGCACATTGACTGTCACAATGAACGTCACTTCCAGGACTGTTGAAGAGGTTATCCATTAACATTTTGAGTGCCAGAGGGGTACGCAACTCATTGCTGCGCAAAGGAACAAGGACAAGATTCAATGGGGCCTTTAGGATTTTATGGCCACAGTAAATTTAAGTATAGGGTTACTGTTAGGTGGTGTTACTTCTCCTTTAAGAATCAACAATTCTGAATGTTTTAAAAGGCCACATTAAAGGGATAGTAATACTTCGTTTTATCTTTATTTTATTTTGTAGGCATTAAAAAAACACGAAGAACGATATGTCTTATCTCTCAAACCTTTATGGTTTAAGAGATATTCACAAGCAAAGTATCCCCTCCTGTTCAGCCAGATCAGAAGGGAGGTGCCCAGGGAGACTGCAGAGAGGGACAATCTTCAATTAAGATGAGGGAAAAAGCTGAAAAACTTGTCGGGGGGGGGGGAGGGCTTTCATTGTTTTCATTGCAAGAAGAATGTCCATTTCTGTTATCTGTCTGGTCTTACAACCAGATTCACATCTGAGAAGAGATGGCTTACACTAGGTAAAAGGGGCGGGAGGGGAAACTTTGCTTGTGAATAGCTCTTAAACCATAAAGGTTTGAGAGATAAGACTTATATCATTCTTCATGTTTTTTTAATGCCTACAAAATAAAATAAAGTTAAAACGAAGTGTTACTATCCCTTTAAGGTATTTCCATTTATAACCCCTTAAGAAGCGATGATTTATACTTTTTTCAAGTCCATCATATGAATAATTTTATCATGGAATAATATTTGATTTCAAAACCACAGAAAAAGCAGCGCTCGAGGCCCAAGTACAATATTTATTTCACACAACTGCTCACCATGACCATGAATATTGGCAGGCTCGTGTGAGTTCTACATGATGCAATACAATACGTTTATTCACAGTGTCTGTGGTCATTACCAGGAGAACATACATACATTGCTTCCTCAAAACAACAATACAATATTTGAAAGATAACTAATATATGGCTGTGCAAAGGTGGAGAGCAAGTAAAAAAAAAAACCTAAGAAATACAACTTCATATAATCTGTGGCTGATTTATGCACTAGTCTCCCCAGCAGATGGGGTACAATTACATAGAAAGGAAATTATTAAGGATACATTCAATAATCTAGAGGCGGCATTTTGGAGCAATCCAGCTAAACCAAATGGGTCAACTTTATTTATATGGAGAGTTTTATTCCCTTTAATACTATAGAGGGCCCCAACGCATCAAAAAGCAGTGCACGGGAGAGCTCTCTTGCATTCAAGGGGATAAAAGCCCCATTTACGATATTCTGAGTTTTTTTTTTACCCGTGGTGCAAATTGTTTAGTGTAGAATTTGTCCACTTTAGATACCTTAACACCGTACCTCTTATTACATTAGTCAACCATTTCAGTCCTTTATCTCAATGACCAATTTTCTGTGTTACCACATGCAGCTTTGAAATGTTTTTTCATGCACACTACAACGAAACTATAGATTATTGAAAAGTCTTACCAACGGTTTAAATTCATGGCTTTTAATTTCTCTTCATCTTCTGGTGGAAACATTGTGGGCCGTATCTGTGTATGCCTGTTTTGTGGTACATCTTTCCATTTCTCAAACCACTGGCCTTCTTTCGTCATAACCTAAGAAAATAAACAGAAGTTTGAGAGAAAAATTGCTGGAATACAGTGTTTGATATACAGAAATTGCATTCACTATTCGCTTACTTTCCATTGGGTAATCCCAGGCATCCATTTTAAGCCAGGAAGTTCAGAAGCCACATCAGCAAGCTCTAGAGACCCTAAAGAATAGAAAAAACACATTTAGCAAATAAAATGAATGGGCGATTAAATGAACACATATATGAGGGATTTTCCTACTGAGTAAATCATGGAAACACCAACTGCTGAGAGATTATTTGTTTAAAAGTTATAGCTGATCATGTTGTTGGGTCTGTTTTGTTAAATGGTTAACAGTACAACCAGGAGGAAATGTACACTAAGGTACAATGCTATGGTTGTGCGTGTCTGACAACGTGGGGCAAGCACAATGCCTTGGTGATTGAGACACACACATCTCCATATGTACTAAGAATAAAGTATGCAAGGGATGGGAGGGGCAATATACTCATCGGTCGTCGAATTGCTGCCAATGTGTAAGGGAGAGATTCACTTCCATATCGTCAGCAAGCTTACAATCCAGAAGTCTGAGAGCATTCTCTCTGCTCTTCAACTTGCCCACTATGGGGGGGTGGAGAAGATCTGCTCAGACTACAGCATCCTTCCCTAACTCTTTCATTGCCATAGAAATGTGCATTGCATACCCCTGTGGCACTGCAAGGAGTCAAGTTCTGTAAAAATCTGTTTAGTATTTCAGGAGATTTATGGACTGGAAAAGTAAAAGATCTGTGCATCTCTGAAGAGAAAACATAGGTCTAATGTACATTTTGCCACAGCTTTTGAAAGTCAAACCTCAACCATACACTACTCGCATCGTGGGGTCACAGTCAAGAACAATGATTCCTCTATAACTACTTTGTTAGAAGATTCTCATCCGACATCCTTGAACAGCTCCAACTTTCTGCCAACAGGCAGCCTGATCATGCCTGCAAAAGGGAACAAGAACAAGCAGTTAGGTTCGTTACAAAAATCCATGCCAACCGTATGTTCCATTAAACTTACAATGCATGACATTAGATACAGCAGAGAAGCTCTCAGACACTCATATCGTGAGCAGATGCTTCACAAAGCTGCCCTGCTGGAATCCACTCACCTCCCCAGACACTGGTGGGGTAAACGGATAAAGTGGTGTAGCTTGGCGAAGAACTCGCTTGCATCTGTGCCCCTTGCCAGACAGCTTTATCGAATATCATGCATTGTTTAAGTTTAATGGAACATACAGTTGGCAGGGATTTAAGACTGCTTCTATGTAACAAAACATGACAAGTCGAACTGCATGTTCCCACTCCCTTTTGCATGCATAATCAGAAGAGAAGACCAAATGAAAACAGAAACCAAATGGACCTATCTAAGCAGGCAAACTAATTAAATTTGAGGCACACAATCAAAAAAGATATATAGAAAACTTCATAAGAACACACAATTAGGAAGCCTAAAAACACCATTCATACAAGTGAGCAACCCTGGTAAAAAAAAAAACATACCCCCTACTGTACAAAGGTATATAGATATGAAAAGTAATATAACACATTGAAAAGAAAGAAGGCTCTCAAAAGGACAAGAGAACCATCAAATAGCGCATATAGTGAATACAAAATTATCAGCCAAACTAAGTGAAAATGCATCAATCTGACAAAGTATCAAAAAATGGAAACACAAAGGGACATCCAGTGGAGGCTCGTCTAAAGGTCCAACACCCAATGCATATCTCCACACAAGTGGTTTCATCAGGGGTAATGAACACTTCCTAGAGGAGGCTGTAAATAAGGGATGAGTGTACCAATCAACACGCGATCATCGCTCATGTGATCAAAAGATCCTTGGTCATAGTGTTATGTATTAGTAAAGGTAAAGTCAATCGAAGGGCACAAACACTCCCACTCCCACTCTCCATACAATCTACAGTACGTGTAACAAAGTGCATGCAAGAAATCATAATGTATTAAGTAAAGGTACAGCACATATAGTAAAGATACCAGCAAGACAGAACCAATGTGTTTCAAGACAGAGTTAGATGAACGACGGGAAAACAAAGGTGCACTTTATTAGACATACCAGGTCAATTATGTACAATAATATACAAGTATCAATCACTATGAGTACTCCCCTAATAGCACATCTAAAGCAGACCAGAAAAGGATCACATGAAGGAGTCCTAAAAATATAAAGTTACGCTTAAAAACAGCCCCCCACAGGATAAAAAAGGCACATAGGCAAAACCTATATACAGGTATATCCAAGATAGTAAAAATTTTAAGCAGCTTTATTGCACAAATTAAAAAGGGCAATGATCTATGCAATAATCTTCTAAAGTTCCCCCTGCCTCCCCTTTTACACAAGTCAGCTAACTAGCTGACAGACTGAGATCCTGGTCCCGGGACTAGGCGGCTCTTCAGCAAAGCCAAAATAGCAGCGTATACAAAGAAATTCTTCTTTAGAACGGTCGACAAAGTGTACCTGCCAGGGACCAGCATCTCAGTATGTCAGCTAGATCGCGGGAATGTGTAAAAGGGGTAGGAGGGAGGAACTATAGAAGATTATTATACAAAAGTAGACATGTTACAGAAACAGGACTTTAATAATTGCCTTTAAATTTTTTTTTATTTTTTTTTTAATTATGTGAAATATTAAGGCTACTTAAAATAAAGTATTACCATCTCTTTAATTGTGCCAAGTAACCATGCAAATGGATCCATATGCAAGGCAAAACTACCTCACAAATAAGCAAACAGGAAAATAATGATAAATTCTCATGCATAAATGGACCCATTCATGATGAGAAATTGTCTCACAATAAACGAGAAGATGCCACTATACAGATCAATAACAAATGATAAGATACAGACCCTCATGACCACCAGAAGATGAACATACAGAACCAGACAAGACACCCATACAATAAATATGGAAAAGATGTAACAATACCCCAAATATTCTAAGTTATTACAAAGGAAATGTATTCAATAAGGTGTGCAAATCAACCACATGAGTTTTATAATGTGGTATCATATAAAAGGTGGAAAGTATAAACACATTTTTTAAAATACATATGGGAGGCTAAATCATATCACATAATAATCCATCTACTAAGATAAATCACACAATCTGGTCTGATCCTGTAAATCGGAGGTTGAATCCTCAGTCAACCAAATAAGAGTGGATAACGGAAGAAGATCTCAATCATGTCAACATCATAAAATTAAAAAAAAAAAAAAAAAAAAAAAAAAACACACAACAAAGAAGTCAATATGGCATAGGAGAAAATACATGGATCTGTACAATGTCAACACCAAGTTCTAAGCAGGAACTGCTGACATCTGCAATAAATTGTAAATGCTCTTCCTATTTTAAAGATGTTTAATCGTCCCCAAAAAAAAAAAAAAGCCATCTCTGTATAAATGCATATGTCCATATGCGACTACTGCCATCTGTAAATAAATAATTTGTTAGAATCATGAGGGTGTTGGATCATCCTTTAGCAGGCATGACCATGCTGAAAGTTGGAACTTTTCAAGGCTGTGTCTTCAAGGCTCTTGTAACAATGGGGAAAAACCAGTGACAGGAATGTGTGTCGCAGTTTGTCATTCGGCAATGTGAGTAGTGTATTTGGCGTGGTTTGACTTTCAAATGTATATTTAACATTTTTCAGGTCCGTAAAGCAGAACTACCATGTACATATAACGAACCCCACCAATTAATTAGTTAGTATATTGGTAATCATGGAAAGTGTCATAATGTTTGTTAAGTGTTGGCATTTTTTGCAATCATAACTTCATATGGGACTTACACCAACATGACAGTGCAGACATCTTTGTGAAGTAGGATCTGTGCAACTGCGCTGTCCATCCCTGTCTAGTCTCTCTTAGGTTATTTGACCAAGGGAGAGTTGCACTGTAACAGTACGGTATAGGCAGGGACAGACAGCGCAGGCGCACAGACCCCGCTCTGCCAAGATGTCTGCACTGCTGGTTTGATACAAGTCCCACACGAAGTTATGATTGCAAATAATGCCAGCACTTAAACATTATGACCCTATTTCCTTGATTACCATTATACTGACAATTAATTGGAGGTCAATTGTATGCACATGACAGTTACTCTTTAAATTTCATAATATACTAAAAAGAAGATTTTAGTCTTACCTGTTAAATCCTTTTCTCTTAGTCCATACAGGTTACTGGTAACTTTGTAGTAGGCGTTCTGCCCCTTTAAGTAGGTGGAGCCTACCTTCCCTCCTTGGCTGCAGCTAGCCAATCAGCTACAGTAAGATTTGAGACACTAACTACTGACTAGATAGTAGAAGGCAAAGAAGACTCCTGTGAGCATGACCCCGAAGGACCCCTACGGTCTGCCACAGGAGAGCCACGCATGGTCCCTTGACAGGGTGGGAGACCAGTAACCTGTATGGACTAAGGGAAAAGGATTTAACAGGTAAGACTAAAATTCTCTTTTCTTGGTCTTCCAATACAGGTTACTGGTAGCTTTGGGATGTCCAACCATTGCGTTTCCCAGAGGCAGGAAGGCAAGGACCAGACGCAAGGCCCCCAAAGCCACCAGAGCAGATATGAACCATCAGATCAGAGATAGCCCAACAAAGGAAGTGTCAACGGACAATGAACAGGGGTAACAACACCCCAGGAACTGTCACACAGCACAATGAACTAGAGCCAACAGGGCTCAAAAGTGAAGAAAGCACCAAAGAACCGAAGAAGATCCTAGACAGGCAAGACTGCCTCCAGGATCTTCCTCCCAAAACTGGTGTCAGCCGATGCCAGCAGGTCAACACGATAGTTGTGCACAGACAACCAAGTGACAGCCTTGCACAACTGATCAGCAGAGGCCAGATTCTTGTAAGCCCAAGAAGCCCCAATAGATCTAGTAGAATGAGCCGTGACCCAAAAGGGAAAAGGCTTCTTCCTTAGCCAAGGCGTAAGCCATACGAATAGTGGACTTCATCCAAGATGCAAGTCACTTTGGATGCAGGTCTCCCTGCCCTGTGGCCCTCAGGAATGATGAACAGCACATCAGATTGTCTAATGGACTCAGTGCGATGTACATAATACTTGAGAAAACGCACCACATCTAACAAGTGGAGATCCCTCTCCTTGTCGGAGGTAGGGTCAGGGCAGAAAGAAGGCACCACAATCTCCTGATTAATGTGGAACTCAGAAACCACCTTCGGGAGAAACTCCTGAGAAATGTGAAGCACCTCCTTGTCTTTGTGAAACACCAAAAATGGTGGTCTACAAGACAGAGCATGCAACTCCGAGACACAGTGAACAGACATGATCGCCAGGAGAAAGGCCATTTTCTACGTCAGCAGATGTAGAGGAATAGTAGCCAAGGACTCAAAGGGAGGGCGCTGAAGGATGCCCAAAACAAGTTAAGATCCCACTGAGGAGCGGGAGTCTTGAAAACAGGACGAGTATGAGCAACGCCCTGGAAGAAAACCTTGACATCAGGAAGAATAGCAATGCGCCTCTGAAAGAAAACAGAGAGCAGAAGTCTGAACCTTAAGTGAACTCAAACTGAAGCCCTTATCCACACAGTCCTGCAAGAAAGCCAGGACTGTAGGCAGATGAAAATCCTGAGAAAGGTCCCTATCAGCACACCAAGAAAGAAAGGTCGACCAGACACAATGGTAGACCTTAGAAGAAACAGGTTTGCATGCACTAAACATAGTAAGTAGCCACCACACCACAAGAAAAACCTCTTCAGTATTGAGGATTCAATTTCCAAGCCATCAAAGCTAGATGATGAACATCCTCCTTTCACAGGTAACCCTGTAGAAGAAGATCCGGGCGGCAAGGGAGCCGGAATGGCTCTGCCACTGACAGATCCAGAAGGTCCAGAAACCAAGCCTGTAGAGGCCAGTACAGAGCAATCAGAATGACTGGACAACGCTCCGGTCTCAATTTCCTTAACACCCTGTGCAACATGGGGAGGGGAGGAAAGATGTAAGCAAGAGGAAACCAAGGAATGGACATGGCATCCACTGCTAGAACTACAGGATCCCTCCAGCGAGAGCAGAACATCAGAACCTTCAGGTTGTGTCTTGTTGCCATCAATTCGATGCAAGGAAGACCCCACTTCTGAACAATGAGGGTGAACACCTCTGGGTGCAGTTCCCACTCTCCGCTGTCCACCATATGTCGACTGAGGAAGTCTGTCATTACATTCTTTACGCCAGGAATGTGCACTGCGGATATGGCAGGAACATGTTCTTCTGCCCAGGACAAAATAGCCTTGACCTCTAACCAAGCGGCAAGACTTCTTGTTCCGCCCTGCTTGTTGATGTAAGCCAGGGCCATGGCGTTGTCAGACTGGACCCGGACATTGTTCCAGCAGGGGTGTCCAATGGCGAAGGGCACAAAATATCGCCCGAAGCTCCAACACGTTGATGGGAAGGAGAGACTCCTCTGGAGACCACTGACCTTGAGCACTCAGGCGACCCAGGACCGCTCCCCAGCCGGAGAGGCTGGTATCCGTCGTCACAGTGGTCCAGAAGAACACCAGGAAGGACTTGCACTTCAGCAGATTGGAGAGATCAAGCCACCACGACAAACTCAGTTTCACATGAAGAGGGAGGGACACTAACATCTTCAGAAGGTCCGGCTGACCCCTGCACACCTGGATCACAAGCCTCTGGAGTTCCTGGTGTGAGCCATGGCAAACGGGACCGCTTCTATGGTGGAAATGAACTTCCCCACTAGAGAGGACAGCTTCTTGACTGGAACTGGATCGTGAGCTAGAACAGCAGAAACCCTGTGGGAGATCTGGTGAGCCACCTCGTCCATGAGAAACACCATGCTCTGCTGAGCGTCAAAGAGAAGGCCCAGAAAGACCAGACGCTGGGATGGACTAGATCTGATTTGTCCATGTTGATGATCCACCCATGATGGGTGAGAGCATAAATGCAGTCCTGAACCTGCTGATGAAGAAGTTCCGCAGAAGGGGCTTTCAGAATCGGGTTGTCCATGTATGGAGTAACTCTGATGCCGTCCAGATGGAGGACTGATACTAAGGCTCCCAAGGACACGGTTGAAGACTTGAGGAGCTGTAGTCAGACCAAAGGGAAGAGCTGAAAACGCCCTCCGTCGTGGGCAAATCTGAGATACTGCCAGCTCTCTGGATGAATGGTGATGTGTAAATACACGTCCTGAAGATCCAGGGATGCAAGGAATTCCCCCAGGGACATAGCAGCAATCACCATCCGTAGAGACTCCTGGTGATCATAAGTCTGGATCACAAAGGAATTGAGATCCTTCAAATCCAAAATGGGACGACAGCCGCCGTCCTTCTTGGAGACCACAAAGAGGTTTGAGTAAAAACCCATACCTCTGTCCCGAACTGGAACAGGTTCCAGAACATCCTTGTCCAGAAAGGCCTGAATAGAGCCATTGAACAGATGGCGTTTCTCTAAGCCCTGGGGGCGTATGAGAGGGGAAAAAACGAAAGTGAGGAAGACAGGTGAAAGGGATCCTGTACCTTTCCTCCACCACCTGCAAAACCCATGGGTCCCCCACTGAATCCTCCCTGAAGCAGCGGTAGTGATGCAGACGGCCACCCACAGCCAAGTGGGGACCTGGGTTCGGTGAGTCATGCCGAAGGAGGCTTGGAGGAGACCTTGGGCTTCCATTGTTGTTTGGGCTTGGAGGAAGAATTCAGAGCTGAGGGAACAGCCTAGTTCACTGGACGTGTCTCATTCTGGAAGGAACGAAAAAGCCGATTACACTTGATAGGTGTCTTCTTCCTGGGGACCATAGGCAGAAGGGTACTCTTGCCCCCTGTGGCTTCACTAATCAGATCCTTAAGATCTGGCCCAAACAAAGAGGTGCCTTGAAAAGGCAATGAGAGCAAAGCTTTCTTGGAAGCAGTGTCTGCATACTAGTCATGTGCACTAGACATTACTAAGACATGTCACTAGACCCAATAAACACTGAACCCAGTAGGGAAAGTGCCAACAACCCCCCAAAAGATGCAAAATCAGCAGCTAAAGTGTTAAGTTACCATAGAAATTTGCTCCAAAACACCCAACAGACATACAGTTAAACCCAATGAGCACAGCAATGTGCAATAGGAACTCCAAAGGAAAACCCCTGTGTGGAGGGGCACTGTGGGACATGTGGACCTGCAGCACTCAAAGGGTTGCTCACCTTTCCTGCTGATCTTCTGTCGTCAGATTACCATGTATTAAAAAGCAGCCTCAGCGGGCAACTCATGGAGAAAGAACTTGAACCCAAGATTTCCCCCCCCCAGGGCTTAAGGTCCACAAAAGCACCAGGATACTGAGCTAGCCATATCTAAGGGCATTGTCAGTTATGGTAATCCGCCTAATGGTGGCATTCCATTTCTAACAGAAAAATAAACAATTAGCTAAAACTATAGTAGGCTGGAGCTGATTGGCTAGCTGCAGCCAAGGAGGGAAGGTAGGCTCCACCCCCTGCAGTCACTTCTAGAATTGTTCCTGCCTACTTAAAGGCGGAGGAACGCCTACCCAAAGTTACCAGTAACCTGTACTGGACGACAGAGAAGACATTGATGCCATTTCCAATTAAACCCAAAGTGGGTATAAAAAAAAAAAAAAAAAAAAAAAAAATCCTTCCTGACTGTCAGATATTTCCCTGGATCAATATCCTATCTGCTTTGAAGTCAAATGTCAATTTTCAATACTGTTCAGTGCTAGATGGGTATCCATTACTTTTTTGAAAGCAGTTACTTTATCTGAAAGTACAGCATCAAGAGGCAAAGAATTCCATAACTTTACTGCCCTTATTTTAGCAAATAAAATAAATAAATATCCTTGCCTTTGTTTTGGTTGAAAGCACCTTTCTTCTATAGTCTTAATGGATTACCTCTTATTCTTAGCTGAGCTCTGAGTAAATAGTTTATTGGAGAATTCTTTGTATTGACCTTGAATACATTTGTAAATTATAATCATATCACCCCTTAGAGGTCTCTTCTCCAATGTAAACCCAGTTTGGCTAGTCTCTCATTATAACTCAAATCATCCAATCCATTTATCCGTTTTGTTACACGACTGCACTTTTTCCACCTCGATAATGTATTTCTTAAGAACTGGTACCCAAAACGGTTCTCCATATTCTAGAGGCCTTAGGTAGGATTTATATAGTGGTACAATTATATTTGCATCTCGTGCATCTATACCCCTTTTTATACAGGATAGTACCCTATCTGCTCTTGCAGCAGCTGAGTGACTCTCACAAATAACCTCTATGTCATCCCTCAAGTTAGTCAATCATTGGCTAGCTGGAGAGATGATGTTACACGTATCTGTGTCCCCCACAAGCTAGATGCTGATTGGGTGGGAGGTGAGGTTCCGTGTCCTGCATGACACCACAGTTCCAGCCATTGGGAGCATGGGAACTTGTATGAAAAGGGATGGCCATATAAAAGCCATTCCCTGTTCATATTTCCCTCACTCTGGCTCGTGTAAAGGTCTGAGCAGGATGGGGGAGTGGGTTCTTTATTACAGGCAGCTGTGGAGGGGGAATGTAGTGGCAGGCTAGTAGGGTGTTGCACAGATTTTTGATATTATGAATATTATATCATCTGAATTGAAATTAAATCAAAATTGCATAAAACATGCAATGTTCGTTACATTTTGTATTTGATCGGAAATTAATGCACGTCTGTTAGTATGTTTACCAGAGTTTCCCGTTTTACCTACTAAACACAATATTAGAAATGTATCTAAATTTTAATATTTTCTTAAAATGTATACATTATATTTGTCATTACTATATCCTTGGGCATGGAATTCCACATTTTACCAGACATTACTTAAAAAAAAACAATCCTCTAAATTGTAAGGGGTGGCATCTGGCTATTTGATCAGACCTTGGAATGTAAAACTTGCTAGAGAGATCCTTATATTGACCTCGCATTCACTTGTAATAATTTAACGAGATCCTGTCAGAGTATACAAACAAAGTTTTGCTACATGTTCATATTTCAAATTCTCTAATCCATTAATATCTTTCAATATCTTTTTTTTATGCAAGCCAGTACTTTAGTTGCTTTTGCTACTGCTTTTAGACACTGATCATTACCTGGACTCCCAGATCATTCCTCCAATTATATCATTAAGTTCATAAGAGGCATCATCCAAAATGAATAATATTACACTTTCCTACATTAAATTTCATATTTGTTTGCCTAGTCTGCCATTTTATGTAAATCCTTCTGTAGAGAACAAACATTCTGCTCTGAATGTATTACCCTGTATAATTTAGTGCTGTCTGCAAATACTAAAGTTTTGCTTTCTTTACCTATTTCCAGGTCATTTATAAACATGTTAAAAAGCAGTGGACCAGCTGCTGACTCCTGGGGTACTACACGCTCAACTTTAACTGTACTGGAGGATTTTCCATTTACAACACACTGTTCCTCATCATTCAACCATTTTTCTATTTGGTTGCAAACATTTTCCCTCTAGCCCCAATTTCATTATTTTATATACCAGCCTCCTGTGTGTTTATGCAGAAACAATCCATCTATCTACTGCTTTATCATCATCTAGGTTGCTAGTAACATCTTCATAAAGGCTCAAAAGATTCGTCTGACAAGGTATTTTCTTCATAAAACTATGTTGATTCCTGTTAATTTTATTTTTAACAGTGTAATCCTGAAAATAACCCCTTTTTATCCCTTCAAGCAGTTTTCTCAACACAGAGGTCAAACTCACAGGTCTTTAATTCCCAGGTTCTGTAGTAGTTTCCCCTTTTAAATAAAAGAACAATTGCTTTATGCCAATCTTGCGACACTGAGCCTGTGGTTCTTGAAGCACAAACATTGTTTTGTAAGTCCTGATTTTGTCCAGTCTTCCCTTGACCTCTTCTTTCCAGTGCACTCTGTTTTGTTTTTTGTTTTTTAATAGTCTTGCTCTCCTGTGCATTCAGAGTTTAATTTTCTATTTTTCCTAATACAACTGCCTTTTTGCAATCTGTTGCACTCCCTGTATATAAAGATAATTTCTGTTCCTTCACACTTAAACACAATCCATATGCAGTTTTCCTTGAAATGTTCTTATTTAAATTTGAATTTAACCACTTTGATTGTGATCTACTTCTTTTGCATTTGCTCCCAAAGAAAGAAATGTACTTCTGACCTCTAGCATTTAAAGAAATAATAAAATAAAATATAAATTTCAAATCAGTGAGAATTGTCACTGGTCTCCTATTGGGCAGTAGGACTGCTGAAGAATTGCACTCCTTAATTTTTGATCTAAAGTCTTCCAACATGAATACAAATCTTACATGCTGACTGGCCTTTGTCAATGCCAAATTATGAATGCCTGCAATGTATGAACAGTCTGATTGTATATAAATATGACTGGGTCATATTCAGAAACAAGATAGAAGTAATTCTGGAGCAAAACAAAAGCACCACAGAACAAACAAGAGAGAAAAAAAAAAAAAAAAAAGCTTCATGGGGCTTTAACTCCTTGAATGCTAGAGGCCTCCAACACATTGAAAGTTAAACTGCCCTGTTTTAAATCAATAGCATTTTTTATTTGTCCCCTATGGTACAGTTGTTTTGTTCCACTGTTCGCATAAAGCCTATTCTATTTACAATAAAAATAAAAATTTATGAATGAGTCGTACTACTTCATTTATGTACACTGTAAAAAATATTCAATTGTACTGCAACATTTGAAAACAACAAATAAATGTTCTCTTGCCTCACTTTTCTCCCAACAAAAGAAGCTATAACAGGCCTCATCCTCAACAGGATTCAGAGGTAGCATGTAGAATAGACCATTCTACCCCTTCCCGCAGCTGTTCACACCACGGGTAGCAATCCTAAGCTGAAGCCTATAACATCAGATAAGTCAGAGATCTTTTTAGTGTTCTTTAAAATCTGTTATATGTAATGTGCCCATCTTAACACAGTTAATGAGGGAGAGAGAGAGGGGGAGAGAGAGAGGGGGAGAGAGAGAGGAGGGGAGGAGAGAGAGGAGGGTAGAGAGAGGGGGGAGAGAGAGAGGGGGAGAGAGAGAGGGGGGAGAGAGAGAGGGGGGGAGAGAGAGGGGGGGGAAGAGAGAGGGGGGGAGAGAAGAGGGGGGGAGAGAGAGGGGGGAGAGAGGGGGGGAGAGAGGGGGGGAGAAGAGGGGGGGAGAGAGAGAGAGAGGGAGGGATGAGAGAGTGAGGGAGGGAGAGGGAGAGCAGAGGAAGAGAGGGAGAGAGGGAGAGAGAGAGAGACGGAGAGAGAGGGAGAGAA
>CM074723.1:246293629-246317050 GCA_037306005.1 Rhinophrynus dorsalis | reverse complement strand
AGATTCTCTCTCATCTGGAGCTGCAATATTTACAAAAAACCACAGGTTGATTATGATCGAGAGAGAGGGCAAAGTGAGTGCATATAGATTCAGCAGCCATTGTCAATCCACTGAAGGATAAAGGCTTCCTTATCAAGCCTCCAACACCTTTGGTCTTGTGCTTTTTTGTTGCCATTGCGTACCAACAAATTTGATAATATCTATCCATCTTGTCTGTCTGATCTACACATCTTTTGCTCTTGGGCTTTATGAACACACAACACACACACACACACAACACACACAGGAGAAATTCTGGCACAAACTGGCATCACACATTGAAAATTCCCAGTGATTTAACTGAGGATTTTCACCATTTGACTGCTGGAGAGGTTTACAACGTATTGCAAATCGGTATTTTGAAGACCTATCATTTAAGTTGTTAAAAGCCCCACTAAAACCAGTGCGAACTCATATGTAACCTATGTTGCTGATTATATATTTTGTAAATGCTTTACCAGGAATATACAGATTTCTCTCATTTTCAAGTATGTTCTGCAGAGCTTTTACAGTAATAAAGTACATATTTACAAAAAGCAGAGATTATATATATATATATATATATATATTATATATATATATATATATATATATATATATATATATATATATATACACACATACACACACACACACACACACACACACACATTGTTTTTAGATGCAAAAACATGTTTTTTTTTTTTTTTTTTTTTTAGGATTTTAGATTGGGAGAAGATCGGATTTTTTCAGGTATGTTATTCTAGGCTTGCAGAGCTCTGAAGGAGAAGGCAGACTGACCAGCTTTTTTCTTGTAGTGTGAGATACACCGTGAGTTGTTCGTATTGAAGCAAAGTTTATAGTTAGTAAGTACAGCTGGATTGATCAGGTAGTCTGTAGCTTTCTAGAGAAGCGGTTATAAACTAGGCAAGAATGTTGAAGGGTATGACTATATTCAAGTGTTGGCCACTTTAGTTCATATCACAATGACTGGCATTGTAATTACATTGCAGATCAAAAGAAACATAGTAACATTATGTTGAACAATACAATTTATTTATTTATATTTTTTTAACCAGGGGACTTAAAATGATCTGTTTTGAAACACAGACCCTATTTTAGGATAAAGTTTAGAGGTTAAGTTATCAATATGAAGCGTAAAAGTGAGGTTTGTGTCAAGACACATACCAAGATATCTGTAGGCATCAACGAGGGCCAAGTTATGATTAGTATATAAGTTGCACATATAAATATCCAATGCATAAACCGTAAATGCACAAAAAAAACAATTATAAAAATGGGTAGTAGGGGAAAAATGTCTAGTTCCTAGGGTAAAGGGGCAGAATCTCTGGCCACCAATATATGGAAAAATACATATATAGCCCAATACAGGGGTATTTGATCTCAAGAGACCAAGTGATTGGATAGGAGGGGTATGTAGCAGTGCTACAGCTGAAAGAAATATACAAAAGCACACAAATCTATAGTGGACTAGAATATAGAAAACAGAAATCTGGTACAGATGTACTCTTATATTAAGGACATTGAGGAGTAGAGGGATGACAAATCAAATGACAGTCATAACTGGACCATCATGCTATGAAATGCGGGGGTGTCACAGAGTTGTGCAGATAAAGGTGTCAAGTTCCATCTAAAGCACTAGCTCTCTGGAGTCTTGTTGGCGAGATGCACCAACCCTACAGTGTCCCAGTGCTTGGCAGTGGCGTGTTGTCTACTCAGATGGGTAAATGTTCAACTTCAATCGAGTGTTGTATACAATGTGTTTCGACGTTTTGGACAGTACAGATGGAATTGTAGGTAAACAAATAATATAAATACTCAGATAGTAAACACAGCAGGCGATACAAATGTGTCCATTAATATGGTTTACAATAGCAAGACCAACCAGGAGAGGCAAGGAATTCCCCCGGGGACATAGCAGCAATCACCGTCCTTAGAGACTTATGGTGATGAGTCTAGATCACAAAAGGAATTGAGATCCTGCACATCCAAAATGGGACAGCCACCGTCCTTCTTAGAGACCACAAAGAGGTTTGAGCAAAAACACATACCGCTGTCCCGAATTGAAACAAGTTCCAGGACATCCTTGTCCAGAAGGGCCTGGATAGCGCCACTGAACCGACGGGGTTTCTCTACACCCTGGGGTGTATGAGAGGGGAAAAACCAAAAGGGAGGAAGAGGCAAAAGGGCTCCTGTACTCTTCCGCCACCACCTGTAAAACCCATGGGTCCGCACTGAATCCTCCCAGACAGCCACCCACAGCCGAGCGAGGACCTGGGTTCGGAGAGTCATGCCGAAGACGGCTTGGAAGCCTTACGGTTGGAGGAGATCTTGGACTTCCACTGCGGTTTGGCTTGGAGAAGGAACGCAGAGCTGAGGGAACCTCCTGGTTCGCCAAACTTGTCTCAGTCTGGAAGGAACAAAAAAGCAGATTACGCTTGATAGGAGTCTTCTTCCTGGGGACCATAGGCAGAAGGGTACTCTTGCCCCCTGTGGCCTCACTAATCAGATCCTTAAGATCTGGCCCAAACAAAAAGGTGCCTTGAAAAGGCAATGAGAGCAAAGCTTTCTTGGAAGCAGTGTCAGAAGACCAGATCTTGAGCCAAAGAGCTCGTCTGGCAACCACAGACATGGTGGAATCCCTTGCCACCAAACGGATGGCATCAAACAGTAGAAACATAGTGCTAGGCCTCAGAATTGTTGGCAAGAAGCCGCAACATATCCGAAGTAGGAGCACCCTGACGGACAGCCAGGGTGAGCTGTTCAGTCCAGACCAAAATGGCCTGGTTCACCCATCCTGCAGAGAACACTGGATGCATGGCAGTACCAGCAGAGACAAAAATGGACTTGAGGGAGACCAAATTTCTTGTCAGTCCAGTCTTTCAGAGCGGACGCATCTGCAACTGGCAAGGCAGTGGACTTACATAGCCTGGAGACAGGAGCATCCACTTTGGGGGGTGATGAACCCATTGAGCAAGCGCCACCTCAGAGAAGGGGTAAAGCTTGGCAAATTTCTTGGAAACAGAAGGTTTCCTGTCCAGAAACTTCCACTCATCAGACACAAGGCGGTCACAAGAGGAAGGTTAGGTGGAAAACAAGTATGGGGCCTCTTAGGCTCCTGAAATACATCAGAGGGATCCGAAGAAACCTCTTGAACTAAGAGAATGTTTAGGGTGTTTAAGAGAGCCCTGATCAGTCCCTCAGCCAAAGGATCAGGATCAGCCTCAAAGGGGTCCCCAAAAAACTGAGAGGAGCCCACAGCAGAACATTCCTCAACATCTGAATCCACTAACAGTTCCTCCTCAAAGGAATCTGAGATGTCAGGTACTCCTTGCGGTTTTGGCAGGGAAGATCTGACAGAAGTGGGGGTCTGCCAGGAGCGGAAGACCCCTGTAACTGGGTTGGAAAGAGTTGCAATGTAGACCGGAGGTCTCTGGTAGCAGCCTTGAACTCTTGCACCCACACTGGCTCTGATGCATGGCTCGAGGTCCCTGGGAGAGACTCAGGGACATCAGAACATGCTGGGCATAAATGACCTGAGAATTCTCTAGGTAACCCTGAATGACATGAGGAGCAATGCTCAATAAGGGACACAGAGACCCCAGCGTCCTTAGTCTTAGGTCTGGTCCCAAGCGCCAACGGATTAGACATTCTCACAAATATTTACAGTACAAGGAATCACCCAAATACAGTCCAAGCCCTGCGTAGGATACTCATTCAGGAAAAGGCACAAAATGGCTGCCACAACAGGAGCCAATCAGAAACGAACGCGCGAAGCAAGCGCTCATGGGAAATTTAGCTTTCCCAGAAAAAGTACCCCAACAGTGCCCGAAGCCCCCCCCCCAACACACATACAACATTAACCAGATGACAGAGCAAGGGCAGACAATTAAAATGAGTCATCTCTGAAGTCACTACTTTGAGCGGTTGCAGAGATATGTCCCAAACTGTACAGTCCCATAGAAGTGAATGGAGCAACGGCGTCTATGTGGTAAAAGCGCGCCTTTACAAATTTTGCAGAGTTGAAACTGAATGAAAATTACATGCAGACCCAAAACACTGAACCCAGTAGGGAAAGTGCCAATAAACCCCCAAAAAGATGCAAAACCAGCAGCTAAAGGGTTAAGTTACTTGGATACTTGCTCCAAAACAACCAACAGACATAGAGATAAACCCAATGAGTGTAGGAGTGTGCAATAGGAACTCCAAAGGAAAACCCCTGTGCAGAGGGGCACTGTGGGACATGTGGACCTGCAGTACACAAAGGGTTGCTCACCTTTCCTGCAGATCTTCGGTCTTCAGATTACCATGTATTAAGAAGAAGCCTCAGTGGGCAACTCCTGAGGAAAGAACTTTAACCCAAGATTTTCCACCCTGGGCTTAAGGTCAACAAAAAGCACATGGATACTGAGCTACCACATCTAAGGGCAATGTCAGTTATGGTAATCCTACTAATGGTGGTATTCCATTTCTAACAGAAAAATAAAAAATTAGCTAAAACTATAGCAGAACTGTTCTCTTGCCTGTGTCTTCACCAAGGAACAAATCTTACTGGAGCTGATTGGCTAGCTGCAGGGAAGGTAGGCTCCATCCCCTGCATTCACTTCTAGAATTGTTCCTGACTATTTAAAGGGGCAGATCACCTACCCAAAGTTACCAGTAACAACACTAGTTCTTGCCATTGCAAACCGTATTACTGAACACATTTGTATCACCTGTGTTTACCATCAGTATTTATAGAATTCGTTTACCTACACACAAACATTCTTTGTCAGTTTCTGCTAATATACATTGTATTTTTCACTGGATGGAGTATTTTTGTTTTGTGTATTAGAGGATCAACATGCATGGCTGACCTCTGTTTAAATAGGGAGAGCTCATCTGCACCCGGTTTCAATTATCCTTGAGAATGGCGCCAGTCCAAAGGGCCGAAACACATTGGAAACAACAATCTCTCGATTGAAACTGGACTTTTAACCATCTGAGTAGACACCATGCCACTGACAAGCATCGGAACACTGTAGGGTTGGTGCATTTCTCCAAGGAGGCTCCAGAGAGCTTCTGCATGAGACAGATCTTGACATGGTCTGACTATCGGTCAGTGTGCCATCACTCTACTCCTTAATATAAGGGTACATTTGTACCAGAATTCTATTTTTTATACTCTAGTCCACTACAGAATTGTGTGCTTTTGTAGATAGGCACTAGGGTTTTTTCTTCCCTCAACCACCCATTTTTATTTATCCGTGTATTCACTGTTTACGGATTATGCAATAAATATTTATGTGTACTCCTTAAATACTACACTTAGTAGCTTTCAACGGTGTGTTTTCTTCTTGTTTTGTATTGTTGCGCTGATTCCAACTCCACTCTCTATGCTTCATCTGGCTCACACACAGATCTGAACACTAGATATATCTACCTGGCAGGGTGCCATTTTAGGACCAGCTGTTGCTAATAATGTATTTTTCTTATTGTATTTGTTGCTAATAATAATTTAAAAACAGCATATACAAAATATTACCTGCATGGTACATCACATAATATTCTGTCGTAGTACAGCACTTCTTGAGCACCGTTATTCTCAACCAAGAGTCGGGGAATGCTGGATGCATCATGGTTCACCACCATAATGCAGGGACTATTAAGTCTCTTGGCTTGATGGACCAACAGGTAACAACGCTTATTGTCAACATCATTAGCAATGACAAAACCCTCTAGTGGGAAGAAACAAAAGCATGAAAACATCTTAAGGAACAAAACTACAGCCATTTTAATTTAAAAATATGTATGCAGTATCAGGTAGCAAAGTAAATATAGACACATGTCCAACTGAAGAAACACTACCACCTTCCAAAAAATGCATTTACCTCAACCCTTTGAGTGCCAGAGAGGTATCCAAAACACTGCATTGCAATGCGGTGGGTACCAATTTGTAGACAGAAAATCCTAAAGGCCACTATTAATCATGCGAGTGGATTGGCGCTCCAAAATTAATCTTTTAGTTGGTACTATATACAGTGCTTAAAATGTGAAGTCCTTTGCTACTAGCCAGACCTGAAAAGTTACTCGCCACTGCAAGCCATAACATACCCACCAGGGCTGAATTTCTACTCGCCAGGGCTGAATTTTCACTCGCCATTGGCTAGTGGAAATTTTGAGTCCTGCTATATATATTGCAAATTAAGACCTAACTCTTTGTGCAGAACTCCTGGACCCCAGACTCCTCCCACTGAAATCTAAGAAAGTTGTCAGTGTCAGGAGTTTTGGATAATGTAGTCCTTCAACAAAGAACTATGTCTGCCACCGCACATATGGCATCCAACAGATTAATCCAAACATTAATTTGGGTGAAACAATGCACACAAATGAACAATAACGGACAAAGATTTTCTGATCATAACAAAGGTAAGTGGTAATTATTAGGTGTTTTAGCAGTCCTTTAAGCAAAAGGTAATGAAGGGGCTACACATTACAAAGCAGAGCAGAGTTTAGAATCTAGTGACTGGATTCTCTTGTTGTATGTTCCAGCAATACCAGTAACCAAGGAACCTATGAAATAAAGAGTCCAAGGGCCAAATCCAATAATACCAGGTCTTCACCACATTGCTTTGCTTTCAAGCGTTAAAAGTCACATTTAAAATCAATGGTACCAATGGTTTACTCAATTACTCCTTTTTGGCCTTTCTGAATGTGGTCCTAAATGCAACCTGCATATTAAACATTTATAGTGAAGAGCTGGATGTGTTGATGGCTGTATCATCAGTGAATTCATTAACAGTGCAACATACCAGGAAAAGGAACGCTCATATCGGAGTGTAACATTTCAATTAGCTGGGCAGTTTTAGATCCCGGAGCAGCACACATATCCAGGATCTAGAAGGAAGGACATTATTTTATAACTAGTCATTTATACCATTGTAAGAAAATGTAAAAACCCTCAGATTTTCCTCTATTGTCATTTCTTTAGATGCATCAGATTCTTTACTGGGTATAATATGGCTAACTGGAATAATTATTAACTCCTTGAATGCTAGAAAAGTCTGAAGTGTATGGCTTCACAATACACTGGCACACAAGCCTCTTTTTAATTTATTTATATATATCTATACACATACACACATACACACATACACACACTATGAAAACATTGTGAGATACAATGTGAGAGGAAATAAGGGGGAACCAACCAAAATTCAGATTTACAAGTTCATAAAGTGATAATCCTATTTGTTGGGGGCATTAATACGGTGTATTGCGAGTCATTAAAAGGAAACAATTCCCAATTAAAAACTGGCTTATTCTGTCAATAATTTACATAGGAATATGACCTTTACACAGCAGTCAGGTAAATCTATATAGTATAAATTGGATGTGCTGCCTTGATTTTATCTAGATAGAATACAGTATATTTGAAATCATCATTAAAACTGCTTGTGTGTCATGTTTGCCAAAAGACAACAAGTGTTCAGTTAATGAGATAGTAATACTTGGTACCATATGGTAATATATGCTAAATACTGTACTCGTGTGATACCAATGATGTTTCATATGCTAACGAAGCCCTTTCAGTGACATTTCATATTAGTTACATAGTAAAAGTAAATCAGGTTGAAAAAAGGCAAGTCCATCAAAGTTTAAACCTTTGCTACAGTATAACCAAGAAAATTAGAATTATATAAGCCTTCGACTCCAAAATGGATATTATGCTGTTTACCAGAACTCCCTGTTTTACCTACTAATACACAGTATAACCGTGTATGTTCCATTCTGCTAGAAATGCATCATCTTAAACGTATCCATTGTATTTGCCATTACCACATCCTTGGGCAATGAATTCCACTATTTAAAGAGACATTACTGTATATTAAAAAAAAAAAAAAAAAAAAAAAAAAAAAAAAAAAAATCCCTCTGCTGAAGCAGAAACCTCTTTTCCCTCTAATCTTAAGTGGTGGCCCCTAGTAATCCGATTAGGCATTGGGAAGAAAAGCTCACTAGAGCAGGGCGTAGCAAATCCTGGTCCTCAACACTACCAACCGTTCGTGTTTTCAGGATATCCCAGCTAGCGCGCACAAGTGGACTAATTAGTGGCTCAGTCAGTTTAAAAGGGGAACTACCAGCCCGCAATAACTTAACATGCTTTCATTTTTCATCTGGCGACTAGCTGCTTCGTAGCGCTAGTCGCCAGAAACATTACCTGGTTCCAAAGATTTCTCCGTTTTACCGATGCTCACAGGAGCAGGAAGCATGGACATCTCGTCACAGTGACGTCTGTGCGCCTGCGCTGTCAGTCCCTTTTGGAGTGACGAGATGTCCGTGCTTCCTGCTCCTGTGAGCATCGGTAAAACGGAGAAATCTTTGGAACAAGGTAATTTTTCTGGCGACTAGCGCTACGAAGCAGCTAGTCGCCAGATGAAGAATGAAAGCATGTTAAGTTATTGCGGGGTGGTAGTTCCCCTTTAAGTGGTCTACCTATGCTCATTCAGGGATATTGTGAAAAAATGCACTTTCCTCAGCTTTTGATGACCAGGGTTGGCTACCTTGAATATACTCATACAATGCAACAAGATCCCCTCAGCGCGTGTTTTTTTTTCTCTAGAGTAAATAAACCTAGTTTGTCTAGACGTTCTTCATACTTTAAATCATCCATTCCCTTATTTCATTTTGTTACTCTTCTCTGTACACCTCCCCTTTAGTCTTAGAATATACCTTCTTCTGTGTCCACTCCACGGCAATGGAGTGGGCATTGTCTCCACCCCCCAGCTGGTAGGACCAACCAATCGCTTTAAGTGTCCCCCCCTGTGGACTCAATCGTCAGTTATTTTGTTGGTCCTACAAGCTGGAGGATGGATGTATCTTCCTCCCACCTGATTTTTATATTTTTGGAAGTTTTTCCCTACCTTGCTTCCTTTGTTCGCATTTTAAAGCCGTTCCAAGGGCAAAAGTCTTCCCCTTCTACCGATTTGCACTACTCCCTATGCTACTACTTGCGGTGGTGGAGTTTGGGAGGTTATTGCCAGCCCGCAGCAGATTCCTCTTCATAGCCGCATCATGCTCCGGTGGTGTTCAACAAGCAGCCCTATAATACCTCGGTCCTGGAGGTACCAAATAATGACATCACTAAAGTGTTCTAGCATTGGAACGCACACTATCTGCAGCCATAGTATATAAGGTCGCCATGGGGGAAGACGTCTGAAGCAGGTCTGTGAGTAATATCCTGACGGATACTTTATTTTATATATTCTTACATTAACAAATGAGAAAAGGTTACTTTGTTTTGCTGCATTATTGTGCCTATTTCTTGCTATGTCTAGATCTGGAGGGAAAGATAAAATTGCCTCCCCTGGTGAGGATCAAGGCCAAATAATTAGAGTTTGTTCTGGATGTGATGCTCCTCTTTCCCCTGATGACAACACTAAACTTTGCCCAGAATGCCTCAGACAAGCAGCATGTCAGGATATAACCTCACATTTTAAGGATTTTCTATCCTGGATGAAATCCTTTATGATAGAGACCTTTTCTCTATCCAACAAGGTCCAGCCTCAAGGAAATGGCCCCAGGTTGATGATGCAGATGAAGGTCCCTCTGCTCGTTCAGGATCACAGGAAGATGTTTTTAGTATTCAAGACAGACTCAGACTATTTTTCTGAGGAGGAAGGAGAAGTCTCAGAGGAATCCACCTCTTAATATTGATAAAATTGATATTCTAATAAAACTTATGCATAAATCTTTAGGTCTTAATGATACACAAAAACAATTAGATACTATAGATACTGCATTCATTGGTAAGAAAAAAAAAAAAAAAAAGGAGACCCCTGTTTTCCCTATTCATTCCTCCATTCATTGGTTAAAGCAGAATGGGATAAAGTTGACAGAAGATTTTCCCTGTCTAAAAGTTTTCTGAAAATGTACCCTTTTGGCGATTCAGAAGTATTACACTGGGTATCCCCACCAAAAACTGACATAGCGGTTGCCCAGTTGGCCAGGAAGACCACATTGCCCATGGAAGATGGGTCCTCCCACAGTGACCCAATGGACAGGGAAATGTAGACCGTCCTTAACAGGCAGTTTGTCCTGCTGGGCAAAATTTAAAGGCAGCCACGGCTTGTCTTTCCAGAGCAATGAGGATATGACTATTGGATCTAGAAGACAAAATTGATTCTCCCATGTCCACGAATAAATTGCTTAAGGAAGTAGCTTTTATTAAGGAAGCTACTAGCTATACCTGCGATTCATTCTTCAATATAATTCAGTTATTGGCAAAATCATAAGCTATGTCTGTAGGTGCCCGCAGGGCCCTGTGGATTAGGTCCTGGGGTGCGGATACTTCATCTAAATCAAATTGGTGACGCTGCCTTTTTCAGGCAACCTACTTTTTGGTCCGCAATTAGAAGACTTAATCAAAAAGTCATCTGGAAGTAAGAGTTCCTTTTTACCTCAAGAAAGAAGATTCCAAAACATTTTAGGAACATATATTTTCGCTCCAGGAAGACTTCCTTTTGTGACTCCAGAAAATTCCAGACTCAACGCTCTCTGGATCAGCCCAGACAGGCAAACGATCAGAGAGGATAATACAGGAAGGACTTTGCTCGCAAAGCCAAGTTCAAGAAGAAGGAATATCGATGAAGTTCAGTGGGCCCCATCTCCACAGTTAGTCGGGGGCAGACTAACCATTTTCCACAGCCTGGACACATCTATGTCCAGACCAGTGGATTCTACAGACAGTGGAGATCGGGTATCACCTAGAATGTTCAACTGTCCTATACAAAAGAATCTTTATCAGCTCCAAGATTCCCTCAGTCACAATCAAGGGAATGAGCATGACCAGATCAGTAGAAGATGTATTGAGGGCAAAAGCGATCCAGAGGGTACCTCACTGCCAGCAAAGAGAGGGGGGATTTACTCAATCCTGTTCTTAGTCCCAAAATCTTCAGGAGATTACAGAACAATTCTGGATTTGAAATTCGTAAACGGTTTATAAAGACATCATCATTCAAGATGGAATCTCCTGCTTCAGTGATGAAGGCCATACACAGGGAAAGCGGTCATCTATCAGTCTTCAGGATGTTTACCACCACAATCTCATCAGACCCAGCCACAGGAAATTTCTAAGATTCGCAATCGGGAAAGATCATTTCCAATTCAGAGCCATGTCTTTTGGTCACTCCTCCGCTCCAAGGGTCTTCATGAAAGTCCTGGCCATATCTCTTCAGATTTTAAGAAAGGAGGGTATAACAGCTATCCCCTATCTCAACGACATCCTGATAGTGGCCCTCTTATCAAATGGCCCATAAGCATACCACTCAAACCCAACATCATCTCTCCAAACTAGGCTGCATGATCAGAAGAAGTCACCTAAATCCAGAACATATGTAGAAACAATATTGATGCGCTGGGATGCTAGCTGGAGTTTACCACCACAAGATATATCACCAATCACCAAAAATAAGATAATACAAATCGGGGGAAAAAAAAAAATGTATATAACGAATCCAATCAAATACTGCACTAAAACAACATCAATAATCCAAAAGCCAGAGAACACAAATAGTGTAAGCCTAAACTCTTGAAAAAGTCATTTATCTCTTTAAATTGAAATGTAGATGGAATGGAATTAAATGATCAAAAGAGATGAAATGTAGATGAAGTCTATCAATGTTTCACAGTCCTTTAAAGGATACTAAGCACCAGCATTCCAGACAACTTCATACTGTAGCACATCAGCGGAGAATCTCCATCCTCATAAGTCTACATATACAAGAAACAGAGCGCAAAGAAGGAAATCTAAAAGCCGTGTTTATTCTTATCAAACAAGCGCAAGATAAAAAAAAAAAAAAAAAAAAAAAACCTTACAAAATGGACTAATATCATCAGGCCTTTCTCCCTACCGGTTTGCTCTACTTTTTCATGAAGCCACGGAGTCCCGATATGCCCAGTTCTTAGATAAAAGCCCACACGTCCCAGATGTCTTATACGGGGTAACTCCTGATATTCTTTACTCTTCTTCTTATCCACTCTATAATTTAGAAGCGGCTCCGGTAATGGTAACTCTACGCGGGATTATTGTTCCCCTTCTACTGGGATCGCAGGCTTGTTTGAACGTAAGCGTTGTCAGGAGGGGCCAAGGTCCACTATCGTCCTTCCTCTATTCCAGAACATATATTTCTAGGAATTCGCTTCAACACACAGGAGATGCAAGCCTTTTTATCAGAGAACAGAATCAAGAAGATCTCAAATCATGTCAAATCCTTCAGACTTTGAAAGAACCCCAATGCTCTGGACTTCATGGTCCTAAAAGGGAAAATGATCTCTACTACTCATTCTGCCCTGGTCTCATTTCCATCTAAGACCCATTCATGAGAACTTTCTGACCTTCAGGAACAAAGACCATCACAACAAATTACAAGAGATACCAGTGTTACCAGCAACACAGAGGGAACACTTGTGGTGGTCAAACACAACGTTTAAGAGAAGGATGTTCACTACTAGAACCAAAATGGCAAATACTGACCACAGATGCCAGTCTAACCGGATGGGGAGCAGTTTGGAAGTCTGTATCAGTTCAGGGGACATGGTCTCCAGTAGAGCAGAAGCTGCACATCAATCTCCTAGAGATGACAGCAGTCACAAGAGCACTAATACAGCTAAAAGATCATCTACATGGAAAAGCAGTATTTGTAAGGTCAGACAATCAAGCCACGGTAATATACTTAAGAAATCAAGGAGCTACATCGAGCAGAAGCCTGATGAGAGAAACTGAAAAAGTTCTGACCTGGGCAGAACTAAATATTCTATGCATATCAGCATCCCACATATCGGGACACAAGTGTCCAAGCGGATTATCTCAGCAGGACATTCATAGACCAGGGGGAATGGTCTCTGAAACCCTCAATATTTCAGAAAATCTCAGCAAAATGGGGATCTACAGAAGTAGATCTCAAGGCCTCAGCAGCCAACACAAAATGCAATCAGTACTTCTCACATTGGAAGGATGCCCTAAAAGAGAAATGGGCATACAAGTTGGCTTACATATTCCCTCCAATTCCAGTAATAGCCGATGTCCTCAGGAAAATAAGAATATAAAAGGTGGAAGTAATAATGATTGCGCCAGACTGGCCAAGAAGGGTTTGGTATTCTCACCTAATTCAAATGCTAATAGCTCCTCTGTGGCCAATCCCGGTAGTACACGATCTTTTGTCAAAAGGGCCAGTTCTTCACCCCAATCCAGCCTTTTGGAAACTGACGGCCGAGTGGCAGTCGTTACGCTTAAATTGGCTATCAAAGTCATTAATACAATCATAAACGGGAGAAAACCATCAACTTCAAAGATTTATTACCGTACTTGGAAAACTAAGAACTTTGTGTCTACAGAATAGTATTACCAGAGAAGATATTTCTGCTACTGTAATATTGGATTTCCTTCAGAGAGGTTTTGACTTAGGGTTAAAACCTTCTTCACTGAAAGGTACAATTATCAGCCTTATCAGCCATTATAGCAACACAGTTTTGTGAGGAACATATAGTTGAGATTTATTACTGCCTTAACTAAAGCAAGATCTACCAGAGAAGTCATCCCCGCCTTGGAATTTGAACCTCGTTTTAGAACAACTTTCAGTATCAAAATCTTTTGAACCAATGTATCAAATTCCTATTAAAAATCTTTCAATTAAAACAGCTTTTCTCACTGCCATCATCTCAGCAAGAAGAGTGGGTGAATTACAAGCTTTATCTTGCAAATCTCCATACATTATCTTTCATCAAGATAAAGTGGTCATCAGAACTCGTCCTTCTTTCAGATCAAAAGTGGTGTCTGATTTTCACATCAACCAAAAATAGTTCTGCCCTCATTCGGTCTGAACCCCTCTTGAGAGAAGGAAAGGAAATTTCACAATCTAGACATCGTGAAATGTCTATTATACTACCTGGACAGAACTAAGGAATTCAGAACCTCAGATTCCCTATTTATACATCACTTTGGTAAATACAAGGGGAAAGCAGCCTCTAAGGCTTCCATCAGCAGATGGATTAGAGACTGCATTAAGATGGCATATCAGGATGCAGGAATTCAACCACCAATAAAAATCAAAGCCCATTCCACAAGACCATGTCAGCCTCATGGGCCAGTAAGGAAGATGCATCCTATCAAGATATTTGCAAAGCTGTCACATGGACTTCAATTTCCACATTTATCAAGCATTATAAACTACATGTTCAGGTTGCAGCCGATGCCAAATACGGGAGGACCGTCCTACAAGCAACAGTTCCATTGTAATGGTAGTATGGTTAATATACTTATTACGCTATGGTGTTGTGCTTGGGTGTATGCTTTATCTGTCCTTGTAAATTTCCCCTACCTTCTGCATACTGCTAGGGTATGACCCACTCTATTGCTGTGAAGTGGACACAATAAAAGGGGTAATTTACTCACCGACATTTCTCAGCTTTGTTAAGAAATAACTGATGATTGAGTCCACAGGGGGGACACTTAAAGCAATTGGTTGGTCCTACCAGCTGGGGGGTGGAGACGATGCCCACTCTTGCCGTGGAGGGACACAGAAGAAATAGAAATGTCGGTGAGTAAAATTTCCCTTTTCAGAGCTGGTGCCCAAAACTGCACAGCACGTTCGAGATGAGGTCTTACCAACAATTTGTACAGTTGCAAAATGTTACCCACTCTTGCTTCAAATCCCTTTTTATGCAAGACAGGTCTTTGTTTGCTTTTGCTACTGCTGCGTGACAACGACCACCATTTCAAAGTTTACAGTTTAAAAGTACTCCCAGATCTTTCTCTAGAAACAAGTCTCCCAAAATTATTCCACTGAATTAATTAACACTGAGGTTCGTTCATCCCAAATTCATAACTTTACATTTTCCCACTTTAAACTTCATATTCCATTTGCTTGCCCAATCTGCCATTTTATGTAAATCACTCTACAGAGAAACATCCTGCTCTGGATTTAACCTGCATAATTTAGTGTCATCTGCAAATACTGAAATGTTGCTTTCTATACCTATATAAAAACATGTTAAAAAACAGTAGACCAAGAACTGAACCATGAGGTTCTCCACTCTCATCTTTAACTGTATTGGAGGACTTCATAAAAACACACTGTACACTATCCTTTAAAGGGATAGTAATGTCAGAAAAAAGTATTAACTATATGTTAGATACAAATAAAAGAGAGTACTTGCACTTATTCATATTTCTCAGACTGTAATGGTTTGAGAGATATATGAAAATAAAGTTCTCTGCTCCCTCCCCTTTCTGCTTGACGAGCTGTAAAGCTGTCAGAAGCAGATTCTGGTTCCTGGATCAGACGGCAGCTCTTCAGCAGCGCCAACATAGCGATACCTAAAAATAAATACTTCATCAGAAAGGTCTACAACATGTGCCTGGTTTGCAAGCACATGTTATAGATCATTCCGATGAAGTATTTATTTTTGATATCGTTATATCGGCGCTGCTGAAGAGCCTTGACTGGTCAAGTGACCAGAATATGCTTCTGACAGCTTTACAGCTCTTCAAGCAGAAAGGGGAGGGAGCGGAGAACTTTATTTTCATATAGCTCTCGAAACTTAACCATCTGTTTTAATTGTATCTACCATATAGTTAATACTTTTTTCTGACGTTACTATCCCTTTAACCAATTTTCTATCCAGTTGCAAAAGGTTATCCCCTAGACCCAGTTTCTGTATTCTACACAGCCTCCCATCTGGTACTTTATCTAATGAATGTTTTCAGTGATGTTTCATATGCTGATGAAGTGCTGTACCAGGAGACTGTCACTTTTCCCAGAAATATAAGTGTGAATATTTCCTAAACTATAAATATGCTGGAGTTTTGGTTAACATGAAACATAGGATGTTTTGAATTAAGTTTTAAAATGTGTAAAAATGTAAAAGTTTTAGATCAATATACTTAAAATTAAAGTGGACATCTCTTGCAGTGCACGGTTGGTGGTTTCTTTTGTAATCTTATAGAGACATAACTTTCACACTAGTACCAACAACACAGCAATGCTGTGCTGGTGATGGCTTCTGTTTTGAAAGTTCCTATTCTAGGTTATGAAACCTTTCACATGGGTGACTTGCCACATGTGTACACGCCAAAAGACCAGGATACCAAGACTGTGTTCCCTCAGGAACACAGTAAAGAAGAAGCATGGAAAGTCTATATGGCAGCCTATTTGGCCACCAGCAGAACTTTCACACTAGCTCTAATGGAGGCTGTGAGCAACGCAACCTCCAAAACATGGCCAACCAACATGGGCACCAGCCTCTAAAATTGGCTGGCGATCACATGGTCCTGCTAATCAGACATGACTACTGAATCCACATTGGCAGCAGAACACAAGACAAGGTAACATAAAACAGACAGCAGAACTGTTGCAGTAGGCTGCAACAGTTTAGTCTCCCATGTGAAAGAGCCTTTACAATCCATTCATGTCAACTGAAGCCTATTTTTTTTGTGAAGAGGTGGGACCAAGAAGCAGGCTTGACTAGAGATCACTATATACAGGAAACTGCAGATATAATACAACCCCCACCACCACCAAAATATAAATATACCCTACTACTGTATGAGGAACCTACCTAGGTAAATTAATCTGTTAAACTAATTAAATGCCACTAATTGCTAGGGTATAATTCCATTTAATGAGTCACAGCTTCAATATTCTTTTGTTGCACACACACTACTAACTCACCTTGTGATGAGACTGGACATTCAGAAGAACAGGAGGAATCATGCTAACTGCCTCTTGGCGGCTAATGTTGCCCTAAAACACAAATGTACAGCTGTAAGAAATATAACAAATGAGTAACCAATTACCGTAAAATCTCAGGTATAATACGCAGGTGTATATTATACCCAAGATTTAGGGGAAAACAAGAGTGCCTATGTATAATACGCACCCTTGTTTTCCCCCCTTACGAAAAAAAAAATGTATGGCTATCAGTATCGTCCCTCCCTCCCCTGGCGCTATCTGCTTTCCAAATAAAGCTTACTATGCTCCACTGAGCTCCCCGTTGCAGCCAAAAGAAGAGAAGCAGGGCATTACCATTGGCTGGAGGCAGAAGGTCCTGCAAGCCCACTGAAGGAAGCGGGCGGCAAATGCAAGCATGCTGCCCGCTTGGAAGATTTAAACAGATAGAGATTGCCTTCTCTTCTTTTGGCTGCAACGGGGAGCTCAGTGGAGCATAGTAAGCTTTATTTGGAAAGCGGATAGCGCTGGGGGATGGAGGGACGATACTGACAGCCGTAAAAAAAAATTTAGTAAAAATAAATTCGTGTGTATAATACGCACCCCCCACTTCACATATAGGGAAGTGGGGTAAAATTGTGCATATTATACCTGAGATTTTACGGTATGGCTTTACGTTCTACAAAGCTTTGATTACTAGTGTTTGTTCACACCATTAGTAGATTGCAAGCTTGTAAAATCTGATTACTTTTATGTTATTTTCCGATTACATGCAATCCAGTAATGTAGGTTTCAAATATCAACCCCTTGAATGCTAGAGAGGTCTGCAATACATTCATTCTTTAGCAACCATGGGTTAAAGCACATGCCTATGATATTATGACATTACATAATGAAAGAAGATTGATAAAACTGCCTTCTCACAGATTCTGTTTCGCTGACAAGAAACTGGTGAAACTTTTCAAGTTCAGGAGACTTGCGGATTATCTTCCTGCTCAGGTTAGTATGCCAAGCCAGCTCTTCTGGGTACCTGATAAAACACAATTGTATGGATCATATACATAAATCGTTTTTTTTTCAAACAAAAGCAAAACACATTAAAAACGTATTTTTAATAGCAAACTCTACCTTTAGAGAGGGCTGACTCTTTAATAATTATTTACATGGTAAAACTAGCCTACAACAGCTGAATAACTACATAAAACTCTATATTTCTTAAAGTAGGCATTCCATTGCATGAGGGGTCACTTGCCTTTTTACCACTAATATGGTGTGAAAAACTGTTTCCAGAAGGTGGCGCTAAAGGAAAAAATTGGCTTGTTTTACTACACCTTTCCACCAATTCAAATGTACTGAAATCTTAGAGAACTACAGAAATTCTAACTGCACTTAGTATTCTCTTAGGAGAAAAATATGTCACCTCATTGGTATGAGCCGATATAATGCAGGGGGTACCAGAAGCACAAAACTACAGCAACTAGAAGCTTGTGTTTTTCTTACATTTTTTTTTCATACATTACATCAGTGGTTCTCAAGCTTTTTTTGCTCAAGGCACACCTAACACTCAGTCTGGTATTTTTGGGGCACCCTTATCATTTTATGTAATTTGTCTAGGGTGTAATGAAGGTTACAAATACATAATTAGAGTGTTATGGTTAGACCTCACAACTAAAATTAACATATTGTGCATAGTAATATCCAGTTGGAAGTCTACATTAACATTTTTGTCAATGCATTCTAGATACAATGGGGCACCCTAGATGGATGTCCGTGGCACACCAAAGTGCCACGGCACCCTGGTTGAGAAACACTGCACTACATTGTCTGTAGTAAAATGGTTGTACCAACTACGGAAATTAAGAAAAGGCACTATTTCAGAAATATGATAACCCACTGCATGCCATTTCAGTGAATTGGATACCTCTCTGACACTCAAAGGGGTAACTTAAGTTCTCGTGGAGGGCATCAGGACCCAATCTAATGTCATCCCCAAGCTTCTGATCTCCCAGCAGAATTGGTGACGTAGGGGAGCAGTGTGGCTCTCCTGCTTCCATCCTTCCAGAATTAACAGGTAGGAGTGGGAGGGATTGAGGAAAGTCTTCTACATAAACTGTGAAATTATGTGGAAGACTCTCTCCAATCTTGCCGACTCCTACCCAAAAGTTCAGATAGGATGGAAGCCGGGGAGCCATGCCACTCCCCTGCGTTGTGTTTATTGATCTCCCAGCTGAATTGTTAAAGGGACAGTAATACTTAAGTATTACACTAAACCTTATAGCAAATTACTACTTAAAAAAAAAAAAGTATTGCCCCCAGTGTCATCTCTCAAACCTTATGGTTTGAGAGATGAACGCTTCTAAAGTTGCCCTCTTCCTCCCCCTTCCCCGTAGTCAGCATTGTAGTTGACTGCAGGGAAGAAAGTCGTACTACTTTCAGGCGGCTCTCCAGCACAGCCGGATCGCGTTACTTAAAAAGAAAACTTTCACTGAAATGGTCTTCTACGTGTGCTTGGCTTGCTTGGCTTTTAGTTAATGCGATCGCGGCTCTGCTGCAGAGCCGCCTGATGATCTCTGACCGGATTTCCCTGAGTCAGCTAGAATGCTGACTACGGGGAAGGGGGAGGGAGAGGGCAACTTTAGAAGCGTTCATCTCTCAAACCATAAGGTTTGAGAGATGACACTGGGGGAAATACTTTTTTTTAGCAGTACTTTACTATAGGGATTAGTAATACTTAAGTATTACTATCCCTTTAAAAGCGGCCACTGCATGTCAGTTATTCTGGCTTGAAGGGATAGTACTGTTTCACAATAAAAGCAGCTCCAATTAAGCTTCATAGTATTTGGGCCATGGAGAGTGTTATTTCAATACTGTCAGAGTTGCGGTTCAAAAGTAATTGAATGATAAAGTATCCCCCTCCTGACCCTTTTACCTAGTGTAACACTGCTCACCTTAGAACAGAAAGGTGGTGTCCGGGTGGATCGCAGAGAGGGGCAATTTTCAATTAGCGTAAGGGAAAAACCTGAAAAACTGTCAGGGGGGGGGGCAGAGTTTTTATTGTTCTCACAGTAAGAATATTGTCCCTTGCTGTGAGCGGTCTAGATAAAAGGGGCGGGAGGGGGATACTTTATCATTCAATTACTCTTGAACTACAACTCTGACAGTACTGAAATAAAACTCTCTGACTCAAATACTATGAATATTAATTGGAGCTGCTGTTTTTGTGAAACATTACTATCCCTTTAAGCAGTGGTCTCATTTCAGCCGTACATTTTACGGGTTTGGCACAACAGGAACAGCTATCCAATCCCTTACATTGTACCGCCTTGGTACTTTAGGGGTTAAAGGAACACAGACACTGCCTAATAAACACGACCAACTTAACTGGGCACTGTTATCCTAATGGAAAATATGAATCAAATCTGTGTGGACTTTTACCTCCATAGTTAATCTACAATTGGCACTGGATATCACTGCAGGCACCGCACAGGCTAGTCACAGAATTGTTACATTGGTTATCTACATCTTTTAGTCCTAGTATTTATGCAAAAATAACGACACTTACAAGATTTTAAATATGGCATTCAACATTACTGAATGGTGCATTGTGACAACCTTAACTTTTCTTACCAGCTCAGAGGCTGAGGAGCTTCCAACTTTTGACCATCCACCTCAATATCCTGTAACTCTTTAAAGTATTTGTCCTTCAAACAATGGAGAATTTCTTTTGCATGGCTAAAAGACACAAACCAGATACTTAACACCTTGCTAAAATGTATAAAGATAAACAGTTTTAGTTTGGCGCAGTGGGATTTGTAATTAAAGGGTTAGTAATGTTTCAGAACAGATGCGATGATTGTTCCTTATAGTTTATGCTATTGCTCTCTGATGTTGGCACTGCTCATTTCTCTCTAGTTTTGATGAAATTATATTCTAAAGCATCCCCCTCCAGTCCCTTTTATGGACATCAGTCTTCTCTGCCTCAGAGCTGGAAGCAGATCGTGATGAGAAAATCTTCTGTCAGTATAAGAAAAAAACCTACCCTCCATCAAGAATGGGCGGTTTTCCTTATACTGACAGAAGGAAGATTTCCCTTGTTGCAATCTTTCCAGTCCGATGACTGGATTTTAGATCTGAGGGGAGGCAGCTTAAACTACTGAAAAGGGGTGGGAGGGGGACACTTATAATATAATATATAATATAATTTCAGTGAAACTAGAGAGATATGAGTAATGCCAACATCGGAGAGCAATAGTGTAAACTATAAGGAACAATCGTAGCTCCTGGTGTTCTGAAACATTACTAACCCCTTAAATAATTTCTAAAAGCAAAGCAAAATTATATAAACTTATGGAGAAGATTTAAAAAAAAAAAAAAAAATCATGTAATATCAGGCCTGCAAAGGAAGAATGAGCATTGCATATCCAAACAACACACAGATCCTTTCACTATCAGACAGACAGCTATATCTCAATCATTTTCACTCACAACTCCTCCCCATTTCTCACACACACACACTTCGTTATTCAGCTTAGAGACACAGTACAATTATGGACATCCAAAGACAGATGTGGACATTGGACCACAATAAATTTCCCATCCTGTAATAGGGATTTTCCTGTAAATGTAAATTCTATATCTAAACTAAGAAGAGAGTGACCTCATGTCCCAGACTACTGTTATTCTAGTCTGGTAATTATATGGTAAATACTTAGAGAGTCAATCACAAGATCTACATCAGATTCCTGCAGCGTCAGGTGAATGCTTCCTCTACTTCCTGCTTGATCAACAACTGGGTAATATGGTGTCTAAAAAGCACCATGTTAATAATTTGGGCGAGTAGATTGGGAAATATGGATGTATCTTTATTTATATAGAGTCCTACATGTACACAGTGCTTTACAGAAGTTGGAACAGCTATGATCATCCAGATTAGTAACATGGGATTTGAGTAGGACAAACTTCCTGATGTCTCAGACACCATATTGCAGAAGTCTTCAGCTGATTATTTCTATTTACTGTTTCTGTCTTCTGCTATTTGGTTCTGTAAGATAAAAAAGTAGGGTCCATTACAAGTCACTGGAATCTACTGAAGCCTACTGTTTGTGGTGAGGAGCTGCGACCTACGTCTTGAATACAGTTCACTACCTACAGGAAACTGAAGATACAGTGCAAAAAAACAACAAAATAGGTATACCCTTTTTCTGCTGTTTGAAGGACACTTACCATGGCAATTCTATGTATTAAAAGTATCTTATTGCAAGGGTATATTACTGCTTAAACACCTGAATAGCAGTAGTGAGGGCCACAACGTACAATGTATAATATTTTTATGAAAATGTTGCCCATGCCTCTGGCCTTCAAGGAAATAAACATTCTTATAGGTTTATTTTTAGTTTAGTTTGTACAGGAGGAAACACAAACAAAAACACACTATTGCAAGAAAATATTGCCAATGCTTGAGAAAAGATGCAATAAAACTACAATATTCCAAATAATTTCTAGATATTCCCAGTTGTCTGCTACCCAAATATCAAACCCCTCTGTCTCAAACATGCTGACTGATTTAATAGTATTAGCATTCCACATTAGGTTCTAGAAGCAGGGATGCCCAACCTCCCTTTCGTCAGTAAACGTTTGTCAGAGCTAAAAAATATAATACAAATAGGTTAGGTTAAGGGCAGGGCATGCCGTGAAGGGGACAGAGAAGAAAAGGAAATAACGGTAAGAAAAATTTTTCCCTTTCTTCTGTGTCCCATTCACAGCAATGTAATCAATGGGATATAACAAAGCCCCAAAACAAGGGAGAGACAATTAATCAGTAAGTATATATACCAAGGATCACAATTTAAACTCCAGGACACAGCTGCCTTACTGTGTCTGGGCAAACAATCTGTAATAGTCAGGAACAAACTACTAGAATACCTCTAAGTTTATATAGGAAAGAACTCACCATTCTTTAGACATTCCTGCCGAACTTTGCTGCCATTGATGACTGAACGTCTAGACCAGAGGTTCTCACAACCCATGCCCTCAGTGGCCACTAACAGGCCAGGACTTAGGAACTTCCCTGCCAGAACACAAGTGTGTTGATCAGAGGCTCATTCATATTGATTAACTCACCTGTGCTCTTAAAAAGAAAATTCTCAAATCCTGGCCTGTTAGTAGCCACTGAGGGCACAGGTTGAGAACCACTGGTCTAGACGATAGTGCTTTATGAAGGTTGATAGAAGACCAAGTAGCAGCTTTACAAATTTCTTCTGTAGCTGCAGAATTCTTTGCCGCCCAGGATGTTGCCACTGCTCTTGTGGAATGTGCTTTTATAATTTTTGGAGGGTCTTTACCTGCTTCCACATATGCTTCTTTGATGCAGTCTGCTATGCAGCGAGCAACAGATGCTTTTGAAGCCTGTGAACCTTTGACTTTACCAAAAAAAAAGTATGAATAGTGCCTCTGATTTTCTAAATAAGGATGTACGCTTTAAGTATTCTTGAACACACCTCAAGAGATCTAATTTATGAAGGTGTTCCTCTTTTTTTTTTTTCTCTAATCCAAAAAATAAGGCAGGAAGGATTATTTCCTGGTTGAGGTGAAATGATGAAATTACTTTTGATCTAAAGTCTTTGTTCTAAGCACTATTTTATCTTGATGGAATATCAAATATGGTTCCTTTGATGAAAGC
>CM074723.1:246048629-246288629 GCA_037306005.1 Rhinophrynus dorsalis | reverse complement strand
ACAGAAGGAAAAAAAAAAAAATTTGATCACATTTGAGTGCCTCTATAAGCAATCATGAAGGTCTCATAAAATGGTCCCCCTTCTAGTAACCCTCCCCCTCATTTGTATCGCCAAGGGGGGGGGGGGAATCCTACCTTATAAATGGCCAAGTTTCAGGCCCTGGCTCCGCTGTCTCTTGCCCCATTCGCCTCCTGCTTTCTCAACTGCTGCTGTGCCTTTGAGGACCTCTGCACTGAAAATACAATAGTGCCCTGTGAGGATCTTCTGCACTACCAGTTTCAATGGGCACTACATTTCAGTGCAGAGGTCCTCAAACATGGAATAGTAGCAGAGTATGTGGGCGGAAAATGCAAGAATGCCACCCGCTGCACTGATTTAACGGGTGCCTCTTATTTATTTATTTTGTGGTTAGAGGGTGGGAAAGGGGAAAAGATCGACGTGCAAATTTACATTTTTTGCGGGTAGAGGAAGGCAAAGGGGAGGTTGTATTATGTACTTTATTTTTAACCTAAAATCTTAGGTATAATTTACACCGGCGTATTACACACAGGTGCATATTCTACCTGAGATATAACTGTAATAGCACTCATCCCCAAATATTGAGCTGTATTAATTTTTGAACGAGACACCCCCAGCAATGAGAGTACTTTTTTTTTTACTTAACCTTTAAAGATCAATGGTGTGCAAAAGATTGTACACCCCTCTTGTCCTCAAAGGGGTAACATGAACATCAACCTACTACACAGGTTCTCAGTTTGTTTATATTTGTTTTATGGTGGTGGATTTTGTTTCAAATGAAATCTCAATGAAACCCTAGCAATCACTTCAACCCAGTGGATAGGAAAGTTCTCCTAATAAATGGATTTGCAATGCATTGACGACCTCTCTGGCACCAAGGGGTCAATAATATACCCATATCAAATAAATTAGAAAACTATTTGGTACCAGTAACGGAGAATTAAATTATCTTAAAGTATTGGGTAACTGATCAGGTAACTGTATCTGATATTTTCCACGCAAGAAGACTGCAACTCCCATTATTCCTAGTCAGCCAAAAGATGGTTGGTGATGACAAGAATTGCAGCCACCAATAGTTGACGAGCCAACTCTCCTCCCCCACGAGCTAGGTCTTAGTGATTACAAGAGCAATCGAACAAAAAACTATTTACAGTATTCTGATCTTTCAACTCCGCATTGTGTTCCAGTCCACCATTACTTATATCTCCCATGTTAAAAATAAGAACTCAAGTGAATAAGACATGGAGACTCCGCTCATTCCTTTGCTTTATGTTTTTATCTAGTCTGAGCACTTGGAGAGCAGAAAGGAATGAGGAGTCGTCTCCATGTCTTATTCACTTGGGTTTTTTTTGTTTGGTTTTTTGTTTGTTTTTTTTTTTTTGTTTTTTGTGTGTGTATGTATTAAGATGTGCTAGCACGGTTTTGTTTTTTATTTTGCTCTGCAAACATTACAAAGTGAATGTTGATATTGAAATGTCAAACCATCCTCTACACAAGACAAGACATAGATATTATCTGCCTTTTCCATTAAACATAACATCTTTATTCCCTACACAAGCTCACCGCCTGCTCTCTGGCCTTGCGCCGTTCTTCCTCCTCTGCTTGTGTTCGTTTCTCTGTGCCATGCTGGTTCCTCTGGCGGTTGCGTCTATTTTTACGTCCCATAATGCCAAAAAGTCCAAGTAAAGAACGGCGAGCGAGGAAAATGATTGTCAAAAGTGCTGTACAGTCTCAGAGGATGGAGTTTACTACTGGAAAGTAGGGCAAAATAGATGGTGCGGTTAGCATTATAGCAGATGAGAACATTTTTTATACATATTATATATAATAAGCAATGTACATATCAGTTTTAATGGCCAACAAAGAAAACAATGCAAACCTCAGAAAAAATTGTGTCCTGAAACCACATTTTTTTTCCTCTTAGCTATAAACTCTTTTGCTGCTAGAGATGTCCCCGACAGATTCAAAATGAGCTGGAAACATCTCAAGAATCCAAGCTGCTAAAAATAGTTTAACCCAATATGTAACTGAACGCATTACAATGCAATGAGTTGAATACCTCTGGCACTCAGTTAAATAACTTGTTACATTATTTAAGTGAAACAAACACTAATTTCCGATATGTAAAGCAGAGGCGATAACATATGGATATCCAGGTGCTGCAGGATTACAAACCCTGTTATGCTCAGCATGCTAATTATTGACTGGGGCTAAAATGAGATTATATTCACCACTAGCAGCTAAAATAGTAAATGATTGCCAACTGAGTCGTAAAACAGAAGCCAAGATTTAGCTCTTCTTTTTGCAGAAATGAAACAACAAACGTTTTGAAAGTGAAAAGAAAATAGAAAAAGTTCAGTAATCCAACAGGATAAATGTGGTTAACATAAACTCAGCTTCTGATACATACAATCAAACGCTGAGAGAAGAGCACAAGCTCCTACGACTGGATACCACGTGTAAAGACAGCGCATTTGACTAAAGCTATGACGCAAAACACGAGCGCCGACTAGGACAACGATAGTGTACTGAACGAACCCAGTTGAACTGTGAGTGACGTATGTGTTGGGCTACCAGAAAATGGCCGCAAAACCATAATAAGCGCATCATGTGATTATGTATACACGTGTACACATAAATACACCAAACGCAGTCACAGTGTTACAATAATTGTCAACCCATTAAGTACCAGAGGGGTGTCAAATATACCCTCTAAATTATGAAGCTGTGGTGGATATATATTTGTCTTACACTACAACAAAAAAATGCAGTGTGACCCCTGTTTTGGCGTCAGATAGTATGGCTCAGTTATCCTCTAGCTAAGCCTTCAGCACTGCATTCGTGGGCGTTACCGGTGATACCAAAACTATGTGTTTGAAGCTGGAATGGCCATGTTTGATTCGGTCAGATTCCAGAAAAATACACATGACTGATATTGCCTGACACGCACGGAAACAATGTCAAAACAAATAAGTCGCGCAGTGACAAATGCTGTAAAAACAATAATTCTACCAGACTCCAACAGATATAACCCAACTGAAAAGTAACAAGGTGGAGAAAAACAAATACTGAATGGCACTTTCTGAATGGAAAACAGTGTAATAACGCACAAAAATAATACCAATGGCATGAATGTATTTATAAGAGTTATAATTTAAAGCAATTCCCATTTAATATTAACTAGCCCCAACTTGGGTTACAACTGCCCGAGTCCCACGTACTTCTTCTATACCCTACTTTGTGAGCAAGGGATCATTACAGCTGGAACCTGCCATCAGCAGGAGGCGCGCCATCCCCTTCCCAGCGAGTTATGCTTCTGCTTTGCAGCCAATCAGAATACATTTCCCCCCCTGTTGTCCTCTGATTGGTTGTGGTTTCTAAAGGCAGAATGATCTGATGAATGAATTACTCTACTCCAATTTATGAAGGAGATTAATAGACTAAAATTATACTTTTATTGGCTACCTGAGTGACTCTAGGATGCAAGCTTTGAAGGTCTCTTCTTCAGGCTTAATGAGAACATCATTGAACGCTTACATCCTAGAGCCGCTTAGCCAATATGTATGATTTTTACTGTACTATTCTCCTTTACCCATATTACAAGTTATGAATAGACTCTAGTGTTTTCGTAACTGATTGGCAGCTTGCACAGAAAGCAATTAGCTGCGATTGGCTTACTTGGTATAGTAGGCGGTGCTAAGAAAACTGGTTATGATCAGAGTTCGTTCATCTCGGTGTAAAGTACGTTCTGCATGATGTCGTTGTCACTGTTGGTGGAAGATGACCGGAGGGTGCTAGAGGTTATGTCTCTGGGTATGGTACTTATGGGCCTCATCTTCTTTGTCGTGTTGCAGTTTATGCACTCGCCGTATGGCCGTTATTCCAGCTCTGTTTTTGGACCTCTAGTGCCGGTCCGCTGGGCATGGTTTATCCAGGAACTGCCCTCGCTGGCAGTGCCGGTGTACTTTATTCTACAGCAGCCTGGTCTTGGAGTCCCTAATACCGTACTAATGGGGTGCTTTATCTGTCACTACGCGCAACGGTAAGGCATTGATACGCTCGAGCTAAACTATAACACCAACCTCCTTCTACATCACCCACCCCTGCACACCCAGATAGTGGAGATGACTTCTCCAGTGATATCACTTTTCCAATTCCTATGTTATTGTATGGAGGCTGGAGCCAATGCACAAATCTCCTGAAGTTGAGAGATCTTGGCACAGCCTCCACAGAATAACATAAGAACTGGATAAGTTATATAACTGGGAGCCTTATCTAAACTTTATCTCACCTTAGTGCATCTCCCCAAAAGTATTTTTAGTACATGGTCTCTCATTCCATCTCACGATATCACCCCCATTTTTCTCCATTGGTATCCTTTTATCTTACGTATCATTGACTAGCATTCCAGCACTTTTTCCTTGTTAGTTTATGTTGTCTTTTTTTGCTTCAATTTATTGACTGCTATTCCTCCATTAATTTTACTGTTACTGGCCATTCTCTTCTCTCACTTTACTCTTTTACTGAATATCTCCCAGCTTTTGAAACAACAATAGAGGGACACTTGTTTAGGCATGCTTTTGAGGGTGCTACTGGTGGGTGGGGCATTACTAATAATTTTTAGGTTATGTATAGACAGCTTCTTCTGTAACTGAATAAATTATTTAGAACCAGAACAAAGTGTATCATTTACACTAATGTATGCAATGTATAAACACGCACACATACTGAAGTTGAAATAAACATTAATGTGAGTTTTATTACTGTGGAGCAATGTGGTACACATACACACACCACACAGTCTGACATAGCTCCCAACATTTCAAATGGCCAATGGGGGACACTTTTGTTCTTGGTAGTGTTGTTGGGGGTGTGCAGGTGGAAAAAGCATTTCACATACATTTTAGGTTATTTCCTCACCTACTGACACCTCTTTATCTAACTGAACAAATGATTTAGAGCAAAATCAATCTATTTTATTTACACATACTAATTTATAAACACATATTGAAGTTTGAACACAGAGTCATGTGAGTTTTATTGCTGTGGAGCATTGCAATAAACGTATATACACCCCACACATTGTAAAGGGGGACACCAGGATGAGACAGAGGGATTGGGATCTCATAAGTGGGACACTTGGGAGGTATGGACTGATCTACTAGAGGGACACCAGGTTGGGAAAGAGAGACAGAGGGATTTGGATCTCAAAGGGACTGTCCCTCCTAAAGAGGAACACTTGGTAGGTATGTCTGACCATCCTCTTTCACATCTTCATTCTGTTGCCTGCTCTCTTTTCCCTTTTACTCTTACTGGCTATCTTCATTCACTTATCCACTCTGTTAGTTTTTCTTTTCTCCCTTCTGTTCTTCACTCTTTTACACGGTGCATCTTTATTCTCCTCTGCCAATAATTCAACACTTTCTTTATATAAAACACAGGTGGAAAGAATTATATATTGCTCCTGATGAAGTGACATTAATCGTGACGTCACGAAACACGTTGAGCCTTTTTTATTTCTATTTTCATTTTGTTGCTATTTTTAGTTTTATATACTATTCTTAGATATTATTTTTTGCTTTGTTTTAGTTTTTTATTAAAGTATGTTTTACCTTTATTAGCCCTTTATTCTCCATATGAAGGTCTATTTTTATTGATATTTCAATTAAATGCTTTATTAATCTGTCCCCATAGACAGCTTGCCCATATATTTCTGGTATATATGGTCTTTGTCTTCTGGGCACTACATATATACATATTATATATTTGATATATTTGTTGGAGGTGATCACTATTCAATATATGGAATCCTATTTTGAAGACGGACTTTACCTTCTGATAAAGTGAATAGACTACATATTGGATTATAAAAGTTCTTCTGCGATTATTGTACTATGCTCAGAAGGCTGTTTTTGCGCTGTTTGTCCCCTCCCTTTTTTCTGTTTTGTACTATTTAGAGTGACGTTGGTGACACCCTTTTTTTTGGAATTGCAGCAAACAGAACTTCTTCTTGATATATCTCCCCATTTTCATTCATTCACCAAGCGCCTGATTTTTAATTATTTCTTTTTAAATGGAAACATGAACCCCTAGAGGTGCTGAGCTGCAAATTTGACCCTTTCCCAGCTGGGACAAGGGTCCATCTGGCATGCGCTGTGTGTTCTGCAAACCCCAAGCAGACAATTTGTCCAGCAACACACACATGACCTGCAAAAGCTCCTCGTTACTGCCACCACCCCCAGCTACCACACTGTCCCTCACTCCCCACCCCCACAAGGCAAAATACCCTGATTCTCACCTGGGATTGGGACCAACGGCATCCTTGGGCCACTGGGGATATTATATGCTCCTATCTAATGCTCCTTGGCGTACTGGTGGATCTGCCTGTCCTGAAGGAGCAAGTGACCGCATTCCCCTGAGTACGATGCGCTTCTTCAACCCCTCCCATTGCCTCGGTATCAGCCGATAACCAGGAGGCGTTGGGCTGCATTGGAGCAATCCGTCTATACATCCCCATCGTCCCTGGATGGAAGAGCCTGGGAGCACTGCTACTTCTAGCGACATGCTGTATCCTGGACTGCAGTGCAGCTTGATGGCTCCTGGAGCATGGATTGCGCACCTGGTGGCCATCTTCCAAGGCTGATTGAAGAGCCTCAAGCCTGGCCTGTCCTAGGCCCACAGACCCAGCCATGGAGGCAGGAGTGGAAACTAGAGGAGGAGCACCCACAGCAACCCGTTCAGAACCTCCACCACGTTGTCCGCAGTGCCCACGTCTACATCTGGGGGAAGGGAAGTAGTGTATATCCCATGGCCTGCTGCTTCAGCCCTCAGATGGGCTAGGAGAGTCGCATGAGGGCAGCTGTGATCTCTGTCCCCGCCCAGACATCAAAATCACTGCAGGAGACCTAAAAGGCTGAACTTCTCCCACGCCAGATGCACTTGTGGCAACACTGGAACCAGCAACCATTGCAACCAAACACCCCCATCTGCCTCTGCCATCATTCTCACCTGCTCTAGCAGGCTCTGCAAAGATGGAGGATCCATATTGCACAGGTAGCAAACCAAAATTCCTGCAAGGCAAATGGCAAGACAGGAAGCTGACCAGACAGGAGCCACGCAGGGCATATTTATAGACCATACCTGTCACCCCCCACTGCCAAGACAGACCGAGCCAATAGGCTAGATCTGCAACTCAAAATAATCTGACCACCAAATTTGCAGGATGCCCCCCCCCGGCGGTCAAGCCCTACCCTCCCTATCTGTTCAGGAAGGTCTCATTCCTTTGCACTTTCTATACCTTTCCTTACTTCTTTCTAAAAACACCCTACATTGTCTCCTCTTTGTACCTTTTTTCTTCTGCTCCTCTTTCCCAAGCATGAAACTATTTTCCCCTCATTGCATTTTATCTCACCTAGCAAAGACTTGCCTTGTTCTAACTCCAGCTTCAAAATGTAGCCATTGTTGCACACGCACATTACTTCACAATACATCATTAACCTCAATAACACTCAGGGTGTTGAAGCTAATTTAGCTGAAGCTAATTTTTATGTGCTAGCACTGTTTCTAAGAGTGTATACAGCATTAATCTGCATTACCTGTCTTATGCAATTCTGGTCTCTCTGGGTGGTTTTCTCTCTAGTGATCCGTAACATCCTTGCTTTCAGGTATACATTTTACATATAGAGGAAGCTCACCAGTTTTAAAGGGTTAGTAATGTCTAAAAAAACTATTTTTCATTTTGAAGAGGTTTAAAAGTTGGCTTGAATGCAAAAAAAAGTATCTCTCAAATTGCTATGGTTTGAGAGATACATGCATTTAAAGTTTGTGATTTCCTGCTGTAAAGCTGTCAGCAGGAGATCTGTGTCAGCCGATACGGATCTCCTGCTGACAGCAGGAAATCACGAACCTTAAATGCATGTATCTCTCAAACCATAGCGATTTGAGAGATATGTGTTTTTGCATTCAATCCAACTTCTAACCTCTTCAAAATGAAAAATAGTTTTTTTAGACGTTACTATCCCTTTAAGAAAAAGTTTATTAAATTAGCTAAACTGGTCATAGATTAGGCGTCTGTGTAAATAATTTAGGTTCATTTTTCTAGCTAAGTAATTGTACTCGGTGCCTAGTGTGTAAGTTGGAACAGAGATGCTGAAACATTTGAAAAGAAAATAGTTTAAAGAGATAGTAATGTGTGCGTATGACGTTATGGTCGATTATTTATTATATATTTTTTATAACAAACTGTACCTTTCTAAGTGTCCATAACGTTGTATTCTTCATTTCATTTTATTTAAAAGTGTTCCTCCTCCTGTCCTTTTTTCCTACATCACAATGACTTCCTTCAGATCTGAGAGTCAGTCACTTAACCAGACATATCGCAACAAGGGACAATATTGTATCTATTGGTATAAGGAATTTGGCCCATAGGGTCCAATGTTCGGAAGAAAAGGAGGACAATTCTGGTGCAAACCAACTGCACCATAGGAGACATTTACAAACTCCTATTGAGTTAAATGGGGCTATTAAACCCTTCAATGCTAGACTTCTCCAACACATTGTGAAGTAATTCATTGAAGACCTCTCTAGCATTCAAGGAGTTAAAAGCCACATTTTAAATCAGTGGGCATTTTTAAAGGGATAGTAATGTTTCAAAATAAAAGCAGCTCCAATTAATCTTCATAATATTTGGGCCATGTTATTTCAATACTGTCAGAATTGTAGTTCAAGAGTAATTGAATGATAAAGTAGCCCCCTCCCTCCCCTTTTACTGATGTAACACTCAGAACAGAAGGGTGTCCAGCTGGCTTGCAGAGAGGGACAATATTCAATTAGCATAAGGGAAAAACTTGAAAAACCTGTCAATGGGGCAGGGTTTTCATTGTTCTCACAGTAAGAAGATTGTCCCTTGCTGTGAGCTGTCTGGACTTAAAGGGATAGTAATACTTAAAATGTAAAAAAAATATGTTGTAGGGTTTATCCCCCTGAGTAAAACAAGGGTACTCCCACTGCTGAAAGGTGTTTTATTCAAAAGTTATTACAGCTCAAAGTTGAATTTTTTAGGTGCAATATCACAGTGGCCTGAAATTGTACAGTGGCACTTCTGCTACACCATCCTATGGAGATTTATGATCCCAGGTCCAATAACTATTGAATAAAACAACTTTCAGCAGTGGGAGTACCCTTGTTTTACTAAGGGGGATAAACCCTACAACATATTTTTTTTTTACATTTTAAGTATTACTATCCCTTTAAGACCAGATTCCATATCTGAGGAGAGGTGGTTTACACTAGGTAAAAGGGTCCAGAGGGGGATACTTTATCATTCAATTACTCTTGGACTACAACTCTGACAGTATTGAAATAACACTCTCCATGACACAAATACTATGAAGATTAATTGGAGCTGCTTTTATTTTGAAACAATACTATCCCTTTAAGCACCCCACAACCACCACCACCACACTGCAATTGGTTTAATCAAAAATGTCTTATTTTTAGCTTTCTGCATAAGGGCTTTAAGCTGCGACTTAGTAAGCTAAAGCGGAGCAACTCTGGTGCAAACCAAATGCACCATAAATATTCCTCAAATTGCCATTGATGCCAGTGGAGCAATTAACCCCATGAATACTAGAGAGGTCTTCTTTAAATATATATATATAAACCCTAGTCATTTTTAGGTGTTAGTGTCCCTTTAATAATGTATTGAAATGAATTGTCTGTGTGTTAACCCCTTTGAGTGCCAGAGGGGTATGCAATGCATTGCATACCCATCTGGTACTCAAAGGGTTAAGACTATTGGCAATTTTCAGGAAGCTAAAGAGTTTTGGGTCAAACCAACTACATGGAGAACGAATAAAAATCCTGTTGATTTAAATGGGCCTTTAAACCAGTTGAATGCATGATACATCTCTCATTTGCAAAGCATTGGGGCTTAAAACCCTCAAGCAAATAGATGGGAATTTTAATTTGTCCCCTAAAATACAGTTGTTTTGAATGGCAACTCTTTAGATTTCTGAATATAGCCATGTTTTTCACAGCAGAACAGTCCTCCAACAGTCTCTCCCCATCTCATTGTCAATAAATATGACACATTTTCAATTGTGAGTATTGTGTCCTTCTACCTGATTTGATGCCAGCAATGGGTGATTACCATCGTAATCCACTCAATAGCTTAACACTGCACTAATTATCTTTTGTACCTATTTTGATGTGCCCACCTGTAGGCTGAATTGTTTTGTGGTAGCGATTTTCTCAGCCTTTTTATTTGGTAATTATTTGTTCCTGCATCTGTTGGCAGGTATTGTATGGATACTTTCCAAAAAAGTATTGGATAGCTTTAAAGCTTATAACAATATAGAGAGTTATGACATTTGGTTTCAATGCAAATAGGATGCATTTCAATGCAAACAAAACTCAACTCTTTGGGTGCCATAGGGGCACGCAACGCATTGCTCTGCAATGCATTGTGTGTCCCTCTGGCACAGAAAGAGTTAATGCACATGTCTTTTATTCAACCTCATAAACTGTTATTATAAAAAAAAAAGACTCACGACTCACTCATAAAAAGATTTGTGTCTGAGATTTGCAATGTATATACATTGTATATGTGTCCATATTTTCCACAGAACACTTATTTTCCCATTCCTGATACGTGGGGGAAAGCCTACACCATTTGCATCATTTGCCCTAGCGTTCATGTTTTGCTGTTACAATGGGTACCTGCAGAGCAGCTATCTGTGCAGTTATGCAGGTTTTACCTCAGACTGGACTCAGGACCCTCGCTTTATTACAGGTAAGCTAAGGCGCAACATCTTATTACACAGCAAAAAGGGCCATATTCAATAAGCTAAAGATGTGAAATTCTGGAGCAAACCAATTGCACCATACGGTACAAACACAAATTTACCATTGGTTTAAATGGGCTTTTAACCCTGTGAATGCTAGAGAGCTGTCCAGTGCATTGTGAAGGGGGTTAAAAGCACCATTTTAAATAAATGGAAATTGTTGTCTCACAATAGTTAATTTTTTTTGTTTCCTTTATAAGGCTTTGTGTGTAGTGATCCAAGTTAATGCTTTAACTCCTCAACATTCACCTTCATCAGGACCAATATATACACTGAGTGCAGTGGCTGCAGCTGCCATCCTTGTGAAGCATCTAGTGCTAGACTGCACAGCAGGTAGATCGCAATCTAACAGGAGGTCACTAAGCATTACTGGTAGACAGTGATAAAAGTAATGCTGAGTAGTGTTTGCTAAATTTGATCATGATAAAGTCAGAGCTGGCACACAATCCTCTCCAACAAGGCCCTAAAAAAGAAATGTATATATGGCAGTACTAAGTCGCTACAAATATAACCTGGATAGCATAGTAAACACTGTGTTTTACGTATATAAAAAAGAACAAGTAAAATCAGAAAGTTATGTCTGATGGTTTATTGATTGGTGATATATATGTTTATTTAATTTTTTCAATCTATATACACCAATAAAAACACCTAAAAAAAAAAATATATATATATGTTAAATAAAATGACTTACATTGACAGGAGTAATTAGTAGCTCGCAATACACAATATGATTCCCTGGCTGGGTAGAAGAGCTGTTAGTTCAGTGATACACATTATATACTTTTCTGCTTGACAAAGCACGGAACATGTATGAAACGCGTTGCAGTGGACCTTTAACATCTGCTGCTTTAGCGCCTCTACCTATCCCTTTAAAGTTTAATATGTAACCATATTAACCTTCTGTCACCTATTTGGCACTATACCCAAATAAACCCCAGCAGTGCCAAGGAACCAATATTTTTTTTTCTCCACAAAACTGTTCCCCCAGGTACATATAACCATTACCTATTGGACCTTTGGATGCCAGGCCCTGTCACAACTACCCCCTCTGTGGTTATGTCTATACTAAAGAGGTGCAGGCCTGGAGTAATCAAGTGCATTGTATATAACATGAAAATTCACATCTAACACCTAGAATGCTAGATTGGTTTCTGGAGGCCTAACAATTGAACAATTTAAAAGTCCTATTTAAATCAAAGTGGATGTTTCACATTTTTCTGTCCCCTATGGTGCAAGTGGTTTGCTGAACAATTTCACTTTTTTGGATCCCGAATAATGTTCTAGTGGCCATATGCACATAAAACATGAGCAAATCTGGGGCAAACTAACTGCACCACAGTGGACAATTAAACTTTTAAGAATTTCTATTGATCTTAAATTGGTCTTTTAACCTTTGAAGGCTAGAATGGTATATTTGCAATGCTTTGGAGACCTCTCTAACATCAAGAGTTTAAAATTAAAAGCCCCTGTATAAACCAAAGGGAATTTGTATTTCTGCCCTATGGTGCAACTGGTTTACCTCAGAATGACTCTTATTTTCTTGTGTGCATAAAGATCAGTGTTATGGTACTTGAGGCAGAATTTTGAGTTGCCTGTGAGAAGGTGGGATGCCAGCGTGAGGGTCACTGAGGTGTGATAAAGAGGAGATAACTTCCCCAGTGAGAACAACTCTTCAATTACTACATTCCATGGATCCTAAGAAGATCTTTCCAGCTTGGGAGATCGTGATGCATAGGCTGCATAGAATAACATAGAATTGGAGAGTTTAGTTTAACACACTGGAGAACAGGCAAGTGCACACATAGACACCAAGGGGGGCTTGAGTACCTGCCCTTTTTGTCCAAAGTGCCCTCATGCCCTTTTAACAAAAAAAAAAGTTGCTTCGCCGCCCGCACTAACCTCCCCCCCCCACCCAGTAGGGTCTGTGCCTCCTTCAGGGCAGACCTGTAGATGCTGCGCTCCCTCGTCGGCTCTTTAGTATTACAAGGCGCTGGGAGATGACATCATCACCCAGAGCTCTGCATGAAGAGAAGACCGCGCGGGAGCTCCAGCAGCTACAGGTCTGTGCCAGAGGAGGCACATACAGACTTCTCCTGCCGCTGGACCACCAGGGAAGAGGTAGGAAATGGACACTGGGGGGCAATATGGATCTGATGGGGGGCAAGATGGAGATGATGGGGCAATGTATGTGAGGGTAAGTTGGAGCTGATGGCAATATGGAGCTGATGGGGAGCAATATGGAGATGAAGGGGGCAATGTGAGGGTAAGTTGGAGCTGATAGGGCAATATGGAGATGATGGGGGCAATGTGAGGGTAAGTTGTAGCTGATGGGGCAATATGAAGATGATGGGGGCAATATGGAGATGATGAGGGCAATGTGGTGCTGATGGTGGCAATATGGAGCGGACAGGGGACAATTTAAGGGCAATATGGAGATGATGGGGGGCAATGTGGAGATTAGGAACATTGTGGAGGTGTCCAATGGAGATGGCCAATGGGGGGGGGTGCTTCAGATTTCTGTGCCTACAGGCTCCTGAGATTTAAATTATTTTCTTTTTTTTAAATATATATTTTGAATAAACAATTATGAGAAGTGCCATTTTTTTCATTTGAGCCCCTGCCCCCCAAAATGTCTCTGCACGTCCCTGCTGGAGAAGATATCACTTGCCAGTTGTTTTAATCTTTATGGTGGCTGGTGGTGAAAGCCTATCAGATTCATTTTTCCTAGGCCAGTCTTTTATTCTGTCTCTTTAGAAACATTCGTGTCTGTAAGTTCTCATTATTAGTTGCTGTTAGCAGTATTCAGGGACTGCTAAATTATTACCTTTGTATGTCAACAAACCAAGTGACCTTACAGGTTTTCTTTCTCATCCATTTAATTATCTGAATATTGCTATAACCTGTTTTGTACACTCACTATAGGGAAAGCAGGTCAAAGGGAGCGGATGGTGTGCTAACTGCAAAGCGGCCGTCCATTCCAATAGAAACTTAACCCTTTTAGTGTCAGAAAGGCATCCAGTGCTTTGCTCTGCAATGCACTAGATACCTCTCTGGCACTCAAAGGGTTAAAGAACAAAACTGCATGCAATTAAATATGTACTGAATCCTTTCTTTGATTGGGAGTTTGGTATTTATGTAAGGGTTAGAGATGTTAGGGTTTAGAGAATAGATAGAAAAATAATGTTTATATTGCAGAATTGCAAAGAAGACCAGAGTATCTGATAACGTTGCTCTTTCCAGTGCCTATTGATTCCAGCCAAAACACTCTGTCAGAACAGGGACCATACTCATTTACTTTGTGAGGGATAGCTGTGTAATGTTGGGATGATGATCTAACTATGGGCTATAATTAATGAGCTGAAGCGGTTTGGTTCTGGAACAAACCAGCTGCACCACAGGGGACAAATAAAAACTCTCAAAGATATAAATGTGACTTTTAAAGGGGAACTATTCCATAAGAATAAGTGACACACTTTTTTTTTCCTTTTTAGATCAGGAGGACCTATCAATGTGTCCTTCAAATAACTGTTGCGTATTGTTCCCTATGGTGAAGTTGCCTTACTTCAGAATTGCACCACTTCTACTTAAAGGAATAGTACATTTTTAAATTCAAAATTATAGCTATAAGATACAATTATGTTAAATAGGAAAAAAATGGAACAGAATAAAAAAAAAAAAAAAACTCTATCTGGAGAAATTGAAATGCAGGATACACGTGCACATAGTGAGAGGCACATAGAGGAATCTCCAAGTAGCTTGTGTGCTACTGGTAGCTCTCTTCAGTCCAGTCAGGGGCTGGATTCTAATTTTATCACTGCTTTTATCTCCAGGTTTCCCCATAGACTTCAATAGGAAAATTTTTTGATAAAATGGGTGGTAACATTTATCACCTGCAATAGAATCCAGCCCCTGGTATCAAACTATCAGACCTGCCAGACACAGGTCCAGTGGTTGAAATATGCTCCCCAGTTGGCTGCAGACAAGTGGGCATGTCTTTCAACTGCTGTACCCAGCAGTGGTCATCAGAGAGCAGATAGTAATGTATATAGAGTGCCTCCCAGCATTTTCACTGTTTTTCTGCCCCACTGACTTAATAGCTGCTTACAGAGTTCGATGCATGATTATATAATAAGTGTTAAGCAAAATATGTGGAGTCACAGTAAGTACCATTGTAACAAAATGCCAGCTTAATTAAATGTTTTAAGAAACCACTCTAATGACTTTAAACATGCATAGGAATATGGGATAGTGTTGTTAAGGACGGGAAGAGATAGCAATCAGAAAATCTGTGGCTTCCAGGAGAGCCACAGGTTTTGTCTTCTATTCTGCTAAAAATGAGGAGTCTTATAGCAGAATTTTATCACCTTGAGCTATCTTGGAGGTCAGTTGTTGTCTGTGGAGCCCCATTATTGGAAGGTATGGGAAAGACCGAAAAGTAGGTAAGAGAAGCTTTGGAGATTGTTTAATGCTTAGTTATAAATTCATATATTTTCAGAATATGTTTCAGTAGCGCAGCACGTGTTCATTGATTAAAAGTAGCCCCTTTTAAAGAAAATTTTGGAGACTCCTGATGTCAGAAGTGGCAACTGGCAAATATAATACATGGACACAATACAGATAGTAATTTGATTTTTATTTTGAATTTGATTTTGTGGGTTATATTTTTCACTCCATGGCGGGACATGCTGTAAGGGGCAGCGAGTCTGGAGATGTGTGGCAGTCGTTTCTCAATGAACAATATGACAGTTTGCCATATGCACTAAGGATTTGTTCCATAGGGATGTGCATTTCACACCTGTGGCGCTCAAAGGTTCCAGTAATGAAAGCCATTGATTTCTTCAGTGAGAGAATCAGCCGAGAAGCTGTAACATAACATAACAGCTTCTCTTCCATTCTGTACTTACTGAGTCAGTTGTTCAGCAGGCTATCCGTTGATCAGCTGGTTCAGGTAAATAGAGGACTTGCCAGGCACTCAGTTCAAACTCTGTGTTTTTTTTTGTTTTTGTCCAGAAAGTTCTTGTGAGTAATCTATCCAGGAAACATTGCCCCAGAAAGCTTGTTTATTATCTATATCACATATAGTGAACTTCAGACAAGCAGTATTGTTTTTAGACAGTAGTGATTTACACTTAGTTATTCTCCCATGAGCAATTTTTTCTTGATCATTCATTTTCTGATCTCTGAAATTTCAATACTTGCATTAGCCAAGATGAGGGCAGTCTGCAGATCCTTGGATGTTTATGACTTCATGGATGACGTGCCACTTCTGCTGGTAGGCTATTCCACTTATCTAACATTTTCTTACATTACATCTAAGCCTCAGGCTGTAGTTGTCCTATTGTGGTTCTCTCGGGTATCTGATCTGGTTTCTCACCTACTGAAGTCTCACTATATGGAAATATTTATCTCCAGAAGTGCTACTACCATGAGCACTAAACTGGCTCAACCTCATAGGGATCTAAATAAAAACTGATACATGCTGAGACAGCAGATCAAGCTATGATTACAGATATGGAATTAGCCCAAGCATCTGAGTTGTCACACCTTGTTGACATCATTTTGGCTACAGCTATGGCAAAAGTGGTGGCAGAGACATTGGCTTCCACAATTGCAAAAAAGCTAGGTGGCATACAGTATACAGTTAGTGAACTACTAACAGAATTGAAAGTCCACTATACCAAACTACAAGATCTCAAATCACGCACGATCACCTGCTAGATGGATATGTCTTCTTTAGAGGACACTGTTCAGTCTCTCAAGAAAACCAGCTTGAGGAGCATTGGCCTTCCTGAGAAAATGATATGGGCAAGGAACAGTGGGATTTTCTCTACAACACATTAATCCTTTGAGTGCCAGCGCGGTACGCAACTGCTCTTCTTTTCCCTGAGGATAATGCATTCTTGTGTCATTGAGAGAGCTCACAGGCAGGTATCTGATTTGCTAAAGATAATCAAAAGCCCCAACCAATGATATTTAATTTACTTAACTTCTGACAAATCAAAAATTCTAACAGGAAGCTGACCAAAATGGAATTTCAAAGCCATTTCTGGTATCTGTAAACAACTTTTAGGAGGTAAAGGGATAGTAATGTTTCACAAAAAGAGCAGCTCTGATTAATCTTCACAGTATTTGGGCTATGTAGAGCATTATTTCAGTACTGTCTGAGTTGTATGTTCAAGAGTAATTGAATGATAAAAGTATCCCCCTCCCGCTCCTTTTACTGATGTAACACTGCTCACCTCAGAGCAACAAGGCTGTCCAGATGGATCTCAGAGAGGGACAATCTTCAGTGAGCATAAGAAAAAAACTGAAAAACTTGTTGGGGGGGCAGGGTTTTCCTTATGCTCACAGTAAGAAGATTGTCCCTTGCAGAGACCTGTCCAGTCAAGACAACAAATTCCCCAGCTGAGGGGAGGTGGCTTACACTAGGTAAAAGGTTAGGGAGGGGATACTTTATCATTCAGTTACTCTTGAACTATAACACTAATAGTATTGAAATAACACTCTCCATGGCCCAAATACTATGAAGATTAATCAGAGCAGCTCTTTTTGTGAAACATTACTATCCCTTTAAGTTTGCTCTTATATATCCAGCAAGACTAAGAGTCTACACTGATAATGATTCTGGTTTAACACTCCGACAAAAGCTGAAACCTTTTCATAATCGCAACTTACCAAAAAGTGAAGCGGTTCTGTAGCAAATTTATCTCACTGTGTTTGTTTGCTGCGTTTACCTACATTTTCTTTCTGGGGGGACTTTGTTTTTCCACGTAATTGATACTTGGTCTCCTGTATTCTATCCACAAGGTACTTTGCCTGGAGGGACAGTGGACAATCTCCCTTTCTCTCTCCCTCTCTAGTAATACTACTACTTTAATGAAGTTGTTACATTGTTACTTTTCCTGCTTTTTCTTAATGTTTTTCTTCCTATCCTAAATGTTTAGTTCTATTCCTCTCTTCTTTCAATCTCTTCCAGGTTTTCCTAGTGGTATCCAGGGTGAATTTGATACATACCCTGTGTTTGGAGGGCATCCCTGGTGATTCAGGTATACTAAGTTAAACCTCTGCCTCCTCTCTGGGAGAGGCAGATCTTACTTTCACAGTCCCCGTTCACACCATAGTACTCTCGTGTTCCTCCAATAGTTTGACTTTTGCATCTTGGAATATTGGAGCTATCAATCATCTCATTAAACATAAGAAATTACTAACCCATCTTAACTCCTTAATTACCCCGGTCACCCATTTAGAAGAAACTCTTCTCACACAGAGGGAGCATCTCAAGTAAAAATAGGGCTGGGTCTGAGCGTGCATATTTTCCCACTTTTCTTCTAGTTAAAGCAGAGTGGCAATTCTTTTTCACAGATATTTGGACTTCCAGTTTTTGAATCAAGCTTTAGACCTGGTGGTGATGTACGTTATCATGTATTGCCTTATTGACAGTGATACCTTCACTATCTGTAACCTGTATTCCTGGAACACCATATACCCCTCCTTCTTTTCCTTAATTTTTCAGAGATTGCTTACATTTACCTCCAAACATATTTTGGTAGGACACTTTTAACTTTGTAGCAGACAAGCAGATTGATAGGAATAAACCTGACTTAGTCTTGCATGGTCCTAGATTTAACTCCATCTCATCTGTGTCTCTGCATTCTGATGTAGTGGACATCTTATTTTAACTGGTGCATGTCCACGTATACAATTCTCAGTATTTTAGACTGAATGGAAATGCCATGCTGCCAACAACTCCCTGCCTTTAAACAATCTGCTTCTATTTTGGAAGGCAGCTGAGGACGCTTTATTTCCTATACACTGAAAAAACATAAAGAAGCACAATCCAAATTACTTCAATCGCAACATAACCTAACAAATGCCTATTCCACTCTACTTGGACATAATTCTACAGGCCACAAGCAAGCATACAGATTGGCTAAAGACACATACAAGACACTTGTGGTGGCTGTGGCTAGGTGGAGCATGGGGATGAGCTTGGGTAGGTGGTTTCACAATGCTAATAACCAGAGGAAATTGCTTTGAAACTGACTAAAACCTTTCAGGCTGAAACATCTTACAAATTATACACAATGATACAGTTCTTACAGGTCACCAGGTTATTAACAAAGTGTTTATATCAATTTATCAACAGTTTTATATTCTAAAGAGAGGCCAATTTGTTCCACATTTTGGATTATCAAAGGACTCTTAAATTCTGCTATTAGTATAGAGGAAGTCACCAAGGCTATCCAAGATCTTTGACTTTGCAGGTCCCCTCGTTCAGATGTTCTCCCAGCAGAATATTATAAAATTATTATTGAATCAAATTCTGTCTACTGTCACCTTCACGTTTAACTATATTATTCAGGCAACTTCTCTGCCTAAGGAATTTTCCTTATACAGAATCATCCTTCTCCCCAAACCTGGAAAGTATCCTATATTGGTCTCTTATCGCCCTATCTCCTTACTTAATACTAATTTTAAATCATTTGGTAATAGTTAGCCTTGTATTGCCTTCTGTCTTAACTCCAGAACAGACGGATTTGTCGAGATAGGCACTCATTTTTGAACATCCGTCATTCACGTATTGCACTGATATATGCTAAAGAACCCACCCTAACAAAGGGACTATGCTAGTAAACATAGATGCAGAAAAGGCTTTCCTTGACTTTTTATTTGCCTCCTTGCTTTCTTCTATTCCTTTTCTTAATCACTTGTTTATTCTTATTTGGTTATATTGAAAAGTTAATGCATTTTGGCATACTGTTAAATAGAACAGCTTTATTCATTCTGTAACCCTGTCTTGCCTGACGTCTCCTATGGCATATCACCAGGACAATCAACTACTTTCGGCATCATTTTTTTTTACCCTTGTTGTATATGATCTGTCTGTAACCCTACTGTGTCTTCATTGATTTGCTTGCCAGTATACTGCTAATATACGGATTGTTTTATTTCTTGCATTAGCAATATTGTTTATGCAAAAACAAAAAAGGGCTTCAGTTCAGATTACTGAGGTATTCCACTAGTAACACAAACTTACTCTGCAAATGTTCCACTAACTACAACCCTCTGTCACCTGTCAGCCATTGCCTTATCCATTCAAGTATGTTTACATCCAGATACAAACACTGCAATTTATTAGTGAGTCTTCTATGAGGGACCATGTCAAATACCTTACTGAAATCTAGATAATCTATAGCTGCTGCTTCCCTGATCTGTTATTCTAGTTGCCCGGTCAAAATGATTGAGGTTAGTTTGACAATATCTCCCTGCTGTAAACCTGTGCTGTTTAGGATGTTGCAAGCCATTTAATTGCAGATATTTAACAATTTGTTCCTTTTAACATATTTCCATTAATTTTCCAACTACTGATGTAAGCTTTACAATCTGTAGTTGCCAGATTCTTTCCTGATACCTTTTTGTGAAGCAGTAGTACATTTGCTATCTTCTAATCTTCTGGAACTACTCCTGTCAATAGAATGTGATTAAATAATTATGTTAAAGATTTTGCCAGAACATTCCTGAGTTGTTTTTCATAACTTTGGGTGTATCCCATCTGGTCCCATTGATTTGAATCAGGTTTTACCTTAGAGAGTTGAAGTAGAACTTCTTCTTCTGTAAACATGCATGCTTCACATGTCTTGCTATTTCTTTTTCTGAAAGAGGTCCCTTCCCTTCACCTTCCTTTGTAAAATGGAACAGAAATATTCATTAAGGCAGTCAGCTAGACCTTTATCCTTTTTTACATAACTTCCATCTTTTGTCGTCACTCTATTCCTTGTTTAAGTTTTCTCCTTTCATATTCATATATTTAGTCCCGCAGTTTTATCGACTGGGACAAGGACTAGGACTGGTTTTGATTCATGAAGACTATCATGGTAATACTATGGAATTTCTGTAATTATCATTGGTGTTTCTTTTTCTTACCACTGTAAAAGAAGTTCCAAAAGTCTATGCAACTTTATTGATAAAATGTGTATAGATATAGGTTTAGTATTTGTTATTGATCAGTTTTGATCAAGTCTGAGTCTGCTGACAAACTATTCTTAAAGGCATCAGGTACACAACAGTATTGGCAGGCAGGTGGTTAGGCCCTATAGGCCTAATAGTTAAGTGGTGCTAACTGATTTGGGCATACTTCTTATGAAGAAATACTTCATTGGAACGGTCTACAAAGTGTACCTGGTTTGCAAGCACACTTTGTAGACCTTTCCAATTAAGTATTTCTTCATAAACTTTGCGATTTAGGCTCTGCTGAAGAGCATCCATCTGGTCAAATGACCGGTTTCTGCATCTGTTAGCTAGATCGCTGACGTATGAAAAGGGGAGGGAGGGGGTGGAAGTTTAAATGCTACGAACACAAAAACTATGACGTTTTAAGACATGGGAAGTAGCTTATTCTAATTCTATTATTAATATCTACAATATTAGAGATTTTTAAAACAAAGTACTGTATTACTATCCCTTTAATGTTAGTGACATTTATGGGCCAGTCCTTTATACAGCCAATCCCTCATAGGGCTATGCCTGTGCTTGCCTTTTAACCCCTTAGGGACCCTTGACGTACCAGGACCGTCACGGTCCTTGAACTACTCAAGGACCGATGACGGTCATGGTACGTCACGTACTTTTTACTTACAGCGCTCTACCGGGAGCGCTGTAAGTAAAAATAGGGCATGAAATAGACCGCTCCAAGATCGGAGCGATCTCTTTCAAGCCCCATAGTGACGCGCCGATACACATGACAGGTCACGTGTACCGGCGCGTCAATGTGCCCCTATGCGGTCGTTATGGGACGGAAATGTCCCATAACCTCCGGTCCTTAAGGGGTTAAGCTACACTATAGAGGACAACTAAAAATCCCCAATTATTTATAAATGGGGAATTTTAGCCTTTTAAATGCTAGGGAGGTCTTCATTGCATTGATTCTCAATGTGTTGGATTCTCCTTTTAGTATTCAAGGGGTTTAAAAGACACATTTAAATCAATGGGAAATGTTGTAAATCTGTGTGTGTGTGTGTGTGTGTGTGATCCCTATAGTTCAGTTGGTTGGCCCCAGAATTAATAATTGTGAATACAGGAGGAGCAGGTGGCTTGGAGAAGAGGTAAGAGCCATAAGTAACTCTATACAGGATGCAAAGTGGCCGGAGTCTCGCCTTTCTTTTAAGATCAATGAGGGGTTGCCGGAAATCCAGGCAATAGCAAATATATTATCACCATCCTATACTGTTACGTCATTTGTAGAGGGCAGTGAATAGCAGTGTGTGTTTGTAGCCACTTTTTTCATCTCTTCCCAAGGTGTGTCTGTTGTTTTTACTTATTTTTCCATTATATCTGTGTGCACAGTTCTTGTATATCATTTTATTACATTTTTATAAGTAGCACTGTTTTTTTTTGTCTATTAAATCTAAAATATATGTTCTGTCCTTGTGTTCTAATCGAGTTTGGCTACTGAAGAGATTTATAAGGTAGGGTAAGCCATATTTCAAGTATTTAGTTACCAAATTGGGGATTTTACTTTATCAATCTGGCTTGGGGTAAATTGAATGGCAACCATAATTTGGCCTAGAAATACCTCTTAGTACCCGAAGTGTATGTGTGTTGGGAGTCTATGGGGGGGGGGGTCTTCACTTTAGGGCTTTGTGTGGAGGAAGGGATGTAGTTATACTTTGAGTAACCCCTTGTAGTCACACATGTGCCTGTTTAGTATGTATGTGACATGTTGTGCAGATTGTTTGCATGTGATGGCAAGGGACTGTTGGTGAGTTAATATATTATGTTAGGGCTAGTGTAAAAGCCTGTGTACACGGGCCAAGGTCCGGGTGATGTTAACCCATTGAGTGCCAGAGGGGTACGCAACGCATTGCTTTGCAATGCGTTGCGTACCCCTCTTGCACACAAAGGGTTAAGAGGCCGGTCCTGCTCTGCAGAGGCTGCCTGAAAGCACAGAATGCTCCCAGCATTCTGTGCTCCCAGCATTCCGTGTTACCAGCTTTCCGTGCTCCCAGCATTCTGTGCTCCCAACATTCCATGTTCCTAGCATTCTGTGCGTTCGGGCAGTCTCTATAGTGCATGATGGCTTCTGACAAACATTCTAGCGAATTATTATATAGGATGATTAAAAAAAAATGGAGATCCCAAGTCACTGAAGGCCCTAGTATGTAACCTTTTGGTGAACAAAGGCTAAATACCACGCTTGAAATGAATGTTTGCCTTTCACCGGACTAACAAAATGTAACTGTATGTAGTGGATTGCTATATCAAAGACATTTACATATGCACTTTTGTTAAACAATTCAAGAGGCACTGGTTCCAGTAGAAACAATTCTCCATTTAAGTGAAGGTCTGAATACTGCAGCTGACATCACTCACATAACGATTTGTTTTTTGTTTCTTTTTGCTGTATTTTCACAGGTCTAATACTGTATATTTGTGGGATGTTTATCAATATTTATTCTGACCATATATTAAGAAACTTGAGGAAACCGGGAGAAACTGGCTACAAAATACCAAGGGGTGAGTTTCCAGTTACAGACTTCAGGCTGTATTCACAAAGAGGGAATTCTGAGGGTAAAGCAATTGCACTATATTGGAAAAATTAAAATTACCTAAATCCCCATTAATTTTAGAGGGGCTTTCAACCCCTTGAATGTTCAAAAAATTTCACCTTTCTAGCTTTCAGTTTTGTTTGTCCATTATAGTACAGATGATGGCTTTTTCTTTATGCATAGGGCCCTTTATCTAAAAGATGGAAATGTGCTTTTGTAAGAGCCTACATTTAGGAAATAAACAGTGAGCCTAATTCTGCATGAGCAAATTGCAACCCCTGCTGTCATTCTACCATAATGCCATAAAGAATGCAGACTGGCTGCAGTGTTGGTCATGATGCAGCAAATCTGCTTAATTACTTCAACTGGATTACTATTCTTGCATTTAGTTTTTTGTACTAGGAATAATTTAGCTGTTAACCTCCCTCCAACACTCCTTAAGGGTTTAAAAAGCAGAACTGTTACTTTGTAAAAGGATTTTAAAATCATGTTTATTTTAGCCATTTTTTTATTTCAAACAATAGTTTGAGGGGTGTTTTTTTTAGCTTTGGTAATCTATCAGTTTATTCAATTTTTCTGGTACTGTCTGGCAGGGAATGGCAGGAGTAATGGAAACCTTTTCCAGTTTTTTGGGGCTATGTCATCAGTAAGCCATGTGCATTATGTCATTTTTCCTTCATCTGTATATGCAGAAGAAAATAATGTGTTTAAAGTGTCAGCAATTGCCTTATCCTCACTAATTAATTAATCTATCTCTGTTTTAAGAGAACCAATATCAACCTTATTGTTTTTGATATTTATATACTTGCAGAATTGCATAGGATTTATCTTGCTCTCTCTTTTGCAGTACTTTTCTCATTTTCATATTTAGCTAGCCTAACTGCTTGTCTGCAGATTCTGTCATATTCTTTATAACTTTTTTAAATGATGCATCTGACTTTTCATAAAAGTTTAAAAGCCTGCTTCTTATTCCTCATTTCCCTTGAACCCTCTTTATTAAGCCTCATTGGTGTTAAATTGATCCTCATGCAATCCTCATGGATCCTGTAGATGTCTCCATAGAGTTGCTGCGTTCTGCATTGGAGATATCTCTAGCATCCAATGGGTTAAAGGGATAGTAATTCTTCCATATTACCAATCCCCATATTGTAGCTATGCTAAAAAGAAATTTATTGCTCCCAGTGTCATCTCTCAAGCCCTTATGGCTTGAGAGATAATAGCATGCAAAGTTCCCCGTTCCCTGAAGTCAGCGTTCTAGCTGACTGTAGGGATATCGGGTCTTATGTGCATCAGGCGGCTCTGCAGCAGAGCCAAGATAGCGTGTGTATATATATATATATATATATATATATTTTTTTTTATTATTTATTTATTTTTTTTTTTTTCATTTAATTTATTATTATTTTTTTCATACGATACAGCTGGTTTGCTTCAATTGTCTTAGTACATGAACATCACTGTTTTATATGGCAGCAGTTTTCAATTCATTATTTGTCTGTTTGTTATTTTTTTTCCTCAGGGGGGTTGTTTGAATATGTTTCCGGAGCTAACTTTTTCGGTGAAATTCTTGAATGGACTGGATTTGCAGTTGCTGGATGGTCGCTCCCTGCTGCTGCATTTGCTGTTTTCACAGCTTTGGTCCTCACAACGCGAGCACAGCAGCATCATAAGTAAGTACCCTCTGCTTGGCATTATACTAAACTGTATTGGGTGGTACAGGGGGATGGATGGAACCTGGTTAAGACTATTTCTGATGACTTTAGTTAGCAGTGTAAAAAAGCACAAAAGGGTGCACAGATGAGGGAAAGCAAATCCAAATAAGCAATTTTAAGCAGCCCAGAATAGCAACCCCCACTCCTAGGGTTTACAATAAAAAGAAAATGTCCAGAAGAAAAATCTAAGTTCAACAGAACTGGCACATAAACCTATAGTCTCAGCAATAAAATATTTGAATGTACTAATAAAAACAACATAATAGTAATATCTTATACAATAACCAAACTGGTAGTAACCTGAGTACTTATGTACACCCTACTGTTAATTAAATACTGTGTACCTATCCAGCCAGAAAACACACACATAGACTAGTTAGGGAAAGGATACACAATGTATCCCTTACACATTCCCCATACAAGCCTAAATGCAATGTGAGAAACACTGAAGTACCCCCACATCGTATACCATCAAGCTGTAGCTGGTGAACACATATAGTACCTAAGGAATACTATACTCTATATAACTAATAGATTAATATATATATATATATATATATAGTAAAATAGTTTGTACATCACAATCACTAGTCAGATTGAAAAACATAAATGTATGCCTATAAGAACATGCAAATACCACCATAGTTGGATAGACTCTACAAATGCCGACTAGGAGAAAGGAACTTATATGTGTATACTATGATCCCTACACAGAGTAAGCTATAGATAAATATATTTTTGATAGTAAACACATATATGCATGAAAAAATCCAAATAACCATATAGCTTGTTAAACTCTTAAAGGGATAGTAATGTTTCATAATAAAAGCAGCTCTAATTAATCATCATAGTATTTGGTCCTTGGAGAGTGTTATTTCAATACTGTCAGAGTTGTAGTTCAAGAGTAACTGAATGATAAAGTATCCCCCTCCCGCCCCTTTTACTGATGTAACACTGCTCATCTAAGAGCAGAAGGGAGTGTCCAGGTAGATTGCAGAGAGGGACAATCTTCAATTAAGATAAGGGAAAAAGCTGAAAAACCTGTCGGGGGGGGCAGGGCTTTCATTGTTCTCACAGTAGAATTTTGACCCTTGACGTGAGCTGTCTGGTCTATGGACTGGATTCCACATCTGAGGAGTGCGAGCTTACACTAGCTAAAAGGGGCAGGAGGGGGAAACTTTATCATTCAATTACTCTTGAACTACAATGCTCACAGTCATGCGCATGACGGCTTGTGACAAACTTTAGCGAATTATTATATAGGATATCTTGCTCTATATATGGATCATGGTATACACATGTAAGTTCTTTTCTCTAGCTCATTGAGTGAAGCAGGGACCATGGGGTATAGAAGAGTGCCTATAGGAGGCAGGGCACTCTGAAACTCCTTCCACTTCCTCATGCCTATACCCCTCCTCTGTCAGTTTTTTTAGATTGTACCTCAGAATGTACAGGGATTTTATTTCCCAAGTTGGAAAATAGTTTATTACTTACTTATTTGTTTTATTTATGAATTGCTTACTACTCATTATTTAATGAAATTAAATAATAAAACAAACATGACCCTCATGTTGTAAGTAAAGTCATTGTACTGGTGTATCCATTGTCCATTGGAGCAGCACTTCATTAATTTACACACACCAGAAAGTCACATTCCAATGACAGTGACAACTAAAGAACATGACAAATGTTTTCTGCATGAAGAACAAAAGTATATATAAGCAATCTCTATTACAGTAAGTGCAGGCAATTATACACCTCAGTCGTTCAGATTTAAAGGGATAATAATACTTGAAAAAAAGTTAATTTTATATTGTAGCCCTTAAAAAAACATGAAAAATGATATAAGTCTTATCTCCCAAACCCATACGGTTTGGGAGATATTCAGAAGTAAAGTTTCCCCTGGAGTGACGTCATTGCTCCACCCTTCAGATTTGGAATCCGGTCCCGGGACGGCTGTGCCTCTCCAGAAGTGCTGAGATCACCATCTTTAAAAATAATTTCTTAATTGGAATGGTCTACAAAGTGTGCTTTCAAGCCAGGCACACTTTGTAAATAGTTCCAATTAAGTACCGGTAGTTCTTTTTAAAGATCGTGATCTCGGCACTGCTAAAGAGCTGCCGGTTGCTCTGTGGACCGAATTCCAAATCTGTCCACTAGATGGCAGACTTGGCTGAAAAAGCCAGAAAAATATAATTTTACTATATTTTACATGTAAATATCTCCCAAACCATAAAGGTTTGGGAGATAAGACTTATACCGTTTTTCATGTTTTTTTAAGGGCTACAATATAAAATAAAATTATTTTCAAGTATTACTATCCCTTTAATAATCAGAACGAGAGACAGTGATGGGGAAAAAATATCAGTCACCCATATTGTGGGGATCTGCTTGTATGTGTTTAACTAGCTGGGTAACAATGGCATATGTTTTGTAAGCCCTGAGGTAATGGTGCAGACTGCCGCATTCCTTAGCCAAGGACAGACATAAAACGGGAGTGTGCACATGTTAAGTGCGGGCGCCTCCACGATTTTCTCCCTCAGATAATATAACGATCTGATGCAGGACCGAAGTGATTTGACAAACACTATTGTGTTTAACAGCATCTATGAAACTTATTCAGCTCATTAGTAATACCTGATATCATAAGTTGAGCCAAAAGAGGGGTGTGACGGTACCAGCGGACACCCATCCTTAGTGTCCCCGTCAATGGTCACTTCTTCCGATATGAGCCAGATGGACATCCAACAGCATACCGCAATATACCCCTATCACCAGGCAAAACTAGTATCAGGGTAACCAGCACACACTCTGCATACAGCAAGCTTTACCCCAAGCATCAGACAGCACCAGTTTCTTGGGGTTAGAATAACATCTGACTTTATTGGAACAAACCACACATATTTATACACAAAACCTACATTGAAATACATGGGCAGGCAGAATACAATAGGTGAGTCACAAGGATAATATAATCGCAACATACAAGACAAAGGACCAACAGCAAATGGTCCAAGCAATTAAAATAACACAGTCATGATTGCATTACTACACAAAAGGCTAGCAACAAATGGTACAACACAACACAGAGAGCCAGGCGTGATTAGGTTAGCAAACCACAGGGGGTCTGAATACAGTTCACAAGCCTACAATGACTTGAGTGGATAGAATACACACAGAGCTTGGGTGAGGGTGAACAATGAAACAAAAGGCTTGAGGGACTGCAATATACATTTGCAGCATCCTTGGCCAAACTCAAATACTTAACCCCTAATGGCCCAGTACCCTGAAAGCAGGCTATTATTTTTAGTCCTTTTGGCATAGCTGTCCGCCAATATAATGTCCCAAAGTTCTACATAGCTTGCAACACTGGGCTGGCAATCCGTACGCCTAGACAGGGGTTGTTTTAGGCATGACAGAAATGTCCACAGTTCCATGGTGTTCCTGAGTTAGCAGTCTCACTGAATGTCAGCCTGTTTGAGGAAAACGTAGAGTTTTTTCTGCCAGCATAATAGTCCTCAGTAGTTGGTGAAGCGTGGTTCTCACCAGGTCAATAATCCAGAGTTGCCAAAAACAGGGAATTGGTCCAGTTCCCGTGACAAGGGGGAAAGGAAGACTAAAGGCAACAAAGGCATTATTGCCTCTTGTTCAGACTGTTGTATTAAAATGTCTGGTAGTCAGAATACAATATGTGTTGCTCAGGTTAAACATCAGCTCATACATCTAGTGATTACCCTCCACACTTAGAATCTGAATGGGCAAAAGCTCTACCAGTCTCTATCGCAAATACATAAGAAAAAGTTCTTGATAAATGGCTTACTGAGCCACAGAAGGCAGCAACTAAAGGACCCCACCTTTTAATCTAATTAATAATATTTCTCTGTCATATCTCAACTTTTCTGAACATGAAGGCGAGATAGGTAGCAAACTCTGACCCAACTCATTCATCAGAGAGGTCATTCAAAGATGAGGGAAACGTAGAATCCTTGATTAAAGGTTGTGAAAGTCTCAGAGGAAAACATCACTGGCACTTCATCAAAATCGCTCTTTAAACGCAAAAAGAAATCATCAGTTGCCTTCCCAGCATATATACACTGGAGAGGCTTCATTGGAGATAGGAAAAATGACTGCAAACGTTTCAGCTACCACAGTAGTACCCTATGGCTAAAAATATGGACCACAGATGTGGCATCTAAGAAAGTATTAATAGCATTACCATTCACTGGTTCAATGCTATTTGGCCCAGAACTAGACTAGGTAGTCAGTCAATCTACAGGTGATAAAAGTAATTTTATGCCACAAAACAAATCTCAAAATTTGATTGCAAAAAGAAAAGTACATATCACACTAACAGAGATTATAGAGGTACTTCCAGAAACGCAACACCTAACACGTAAGGAGAGCCCTTTTGACATGGATTAAAATTCAAACCAAACTGGGGCGAGAGGAAAACTTTACACAAATCATCTGAGGCCAAATCCAGCACAGCATGAAGGTGGGAACACAGAGCCCCCCCAAGTACCCTCCATTAGGGGAACAACTCCAACACTTTGATTTAAAGTGATGGGAATAGATTACAGACTAATAGGTACTTCAAGTAATAACAGAAGGGTACAGAATGTCCTTTACCACCCATCCCCCAAACCGTTTCTTCATGTCCAGAGCTCAGAGAAAGCTCAGAGTGGTATTCCATCAAGCCATTCACCATTTTGTAACAAATGAAGTGGTAATCCAGGTTCCAAAAAAACAAAGGTTCAAAGGGTTCTATTCCAACCTCTTCATTGTCCCAAAAAAGACAGTGAATTTTGTGTGAAATAAGATCTAAAAGTCCTAAATCAGTTTCTAAGAGAACCCAAATTCAAAATCAAGTCAATCAGGTCTGTAATAGCTGCCATGCAGCCGACAGAATACATGGCGTCATTACACATCAAAGACTCTTATCTGCACATTCCAATATGCCCAGAGCATTACCGATATCTCCTTTTCACATTCCAAAATAAACATTATCAGTTTGTAGCTCTTCCTTTCAGACTAGCTACAGCACCAAGAGAGCTCACCAAAGTGATGACTCCCCTCACTGCACACCTATGATCACTTGGAGTCAATCTCACACCACAGCAGGAATAACCTATTCCTGAATAATTCTTTCCAGGAACAACTGCTGGAACAGATTCACCTCCCCAGGAAGACATTGGCAGATCATGGGTGGCTCATCAATCTACCCAAATTGCATATGCTAAAGGCATTGTTCCTGCGCAGATAGATATTGCACTTGTTCCAATCCAGGAAGCTGTCTACCAAACATTTCTTGAATTGCGCATAAAAAAATTAGCTTTTACAACACTACACAGGTGTACAAATTCATTAATAATAGCACTTCCTGCATTAGGCATATTCACTATTCCATTCAGTTTCATTAATCATAGAAAACATAGAAACATAGAATTTGACGGCAGATAAGAACCAATCGGCCCATCTAGTCTGCCCAATTTCCTACTGTGTTAAAAAACAAACCTCAAACCTTTTTTGGTCCTTGGTCTTTTCTTATGTTAAGGACCGCCTTATGCCTATCCCATGCATGCTTAAATTCTGTCACTGTATTGACATCTACCACTTCTGCTGGTAGGCTATTCCACTTGTCTACTACCCTCTCAGTGAAGTAAAACTTTCTTACATTACATCTAAACCTGTGTCCCTCTAGTTTTAGACTATGGCCTCTTGTCCTAATGTTTTTACTCTTTTGAAATATACTTCCATCCTGTACTTTGTTGAATCCCTTCATGTATTTGAATGTTTCTATCATATCCCCTCTCTCTCTTCTCTCCTCCAAGCTATACATATTCAGATCCTTTAGTCTATCCTGATATTTCTTTTCCTGTAGACCAGTCACCATTTTAGTAGCCCTTCTTTGAATTTTCTCTAGAGTATCAATATCCTTCTGGAGATGGGGTCTCCAGTACTGTACACAATATTCTAGGTGAGGTCTAACTAGAGATCTGTACAGTGGCATGACTACTTCCCTTTTTCTGCTACTAATGCCCCTAGCTATACAACCCAGTGCCCTGCTTGCATTCCCCATCGCTTTATTACATTGCCTGCTTACCTTTAAGTCATTAGAAATAATTACTCCCAAATCCCTTTCCTCTGTTGTCTCTGACAGCACAGTACCCTTAATGGTATATTTTTCCTTTGGATTTTTATGTCCCAAGTGCATTATTTTACATTTATCAACGTTAAAGTGCATCTGCCACACTCTTGACCATTCTTCTAATTTACCTAAATCATTCGCCATTTGGCTTTTTCCCCCTGGAATGTCTACCCTATTGCAGATCTTTGCATCATCTGCAAAAAGGCATACCTTTCCTTGAAGACCTTTTGCAATATCACTAATAAAAATATTAAAAAGAATGGGCCCCAGTACAGATCCCTGAGGTACTCCACTAGTAACACTCCTTTCGTCCAAATATTCTCCATTGACTACCACCTTCTGTCTCCTGTCACTCAGCCATTGCCTTATCCATTTCACTATTTTTACATCTAGACCCAAACACTGCAATTTATTTATGAGTCTTCTAATCCTGACCACCCTCACCAAAATATAAGTGCAGCTGTTTACTAATCTTGATTTTCATGTGCAATTCAACAAAACATGCGCAAACTTATTTGCTAGTGGTTTATACACTGGAAATAGAGATTGTGCATGTTTCCTGCATCCCGCCAATAGTTCCGTCTCAGGAACTTTAATTTCTGGGACTAATATTTGATTCCACAGAGTAGATAGTTGTAAGAAAGATGTCAACTTCTTCGGATGGGGAATAGTATATGGCCTTCACTTCATTTATGGCCTCTTCTCAAAACTTCCAATAAACACACTGGAATTGAGATCCATTTTCAACACACTGTTGACGTGAACAAATGGGATTTGAATCTTGCATCTGAGGCTCTCCAGTCATCTCCTTTTGAGCCACTATCATCGGCTACAGTAAATGTGCTGACAGTCTTCCCAATCACCATAGTATGGACAAGAAGGGTTTCAGAGCTCAGTGTGTCACCACACCTCATCTGCAATCAAGATAAAGTTGTCTTGAGGACTGCATCTGAATTTCAAACGAAAGTAATTTTTTAATTTCACTTCAATCAGGAATTAATTCTTCCTTCCTTGTGTCCTAATCCGATTAACAAGAAAGAGAAAGTTATACACCCATTAGATGTGGTTCGTTGTCTTCACAAGTATGTTCAAGTAACTCAGACAAATCAATACATTATTTGTCATCCCAGAAGGCCCATCATCGCCTCATCCCATGTCATCATAGCCTCCTGGCTTAAAGAGACTATAAGACAAGCCTACAGGCTAGTCTGTTCTAGCTCCTTTCTGGGTTACAGCCCATTCTACTCATTCAGTTAATACTTCATGGGCCTTTAAAAATCAAACTACTGTTGACCAGTTCTGCAAAGCAGCAACATGTTCATCTGTGAAAACGTTCAGAAGTTTATTAAGTTAATATTTTTTGCCTATCAAGATTACAGTTTTGGCCGAAATGTTTTGCAGGCAGTTGTTCAATAATTTTCGTTACCTCCTTCTATTTTTGTGACTGCTTTGGAATGTCCCCATGGTGTCTGCATCCGTCAATGACTAGAGAAAAGCGGATTTTTGAACTTGTCAGTGAATCCTTTTCTCTTAATCCATTGAGGTATACAGAGCATACCGCCCACAAAAACTGAACTTTGGTAGGGATGCACTGCTGTTATTTGGCAGCTCTGTTCAAGTGACTATAACCTTCCTAAACTTTGTTAGATGCAAACTGAAAGTTGGAGAACTACAGGCATGAGGAAGTGGGAGGCATTTCAACTAAAGTGCCCTGCCTCCTCTAGATATATATATATATATATATATATATATATATATATATATATATATATATATATATATATATATATATATACCCCACGGTCCCTGCATTCCTCAGTGGACTTAGAGAAAAGGATTTTTCAGTAAGTACAAAAATCCCCTTTTCTCCTAGTCGGCATTTGTAGAGTCTATCCTACTATACTGGTATTTGCATGTTAATATATTCCCACTTTAATGTGTTTATTTGTAGTATGTGTCCTTAGCTTGCTCTATGTAGTGATCTTCATATATACATATATGTTTTAGTTCCTATTTAAAAGACTGTGACTTAAACATATCAGTCTGACTATATAACATGTATACTCTAACTAGACTGTGTGTGGTTTCTGACTGGGTCAGCACACCGTGTATTTACTTATTGACTGTAAAGTGGACTTAACCCTTTGAGTGCCAGAGTGGTACGGAACGCATTGCAAAGCAATGTGTTCCGTACCACTCTGGCACTCAAAGGGTTACGTCCTCAGGTTACTACCTGTTTGGTTATTGGATTAGATATTACTATTGTGATGTGATCATGATGTTTTTATTAGCGGAACTACCACCAATGAATAAATCTGTCCCAAATAAATACCCATCTTGCGACTAGCTGCTCAATAACGCTAGTCGCCAGAAATATTACCTGGTGTTTGAGAATTATACACTGTTCCCGGACTGAGAGGCAGGAAACAGCACAGACATCATTCCATAGTGACGTCTGCGTGCCTGTGCTGTCAGTCCCAATCTACTCTAGGAGGCGTTGCTAGAAGCCGCATGGTACTTCAAGGGGCTGACAGTGCAGGTGCGCAGACGTCACTATGGAAAGATGTCTGCGCTGTTTCTTGACTGTCAGTCCGGGAACAGTGTACATTTCTCAAACACCAGGTAATATTTCTGGCGACTAGCACTATTGAGTAGCTAGTCGCCAGATGGGTTTTTATTTAGGCCAGATTTATTCATGGGTGGTAGTTCCGCTTTAAAATATTTTTATTGATGAGAGTGTAGGTTTCTTTGCCAATTCTGTAGCGCTAAGATTTTTCTTCTGGGCACTCTAACAAAGCAGCTCAGATTCCAGAGACAGAGAGGTCAAAAGGTGCCTTCCCAGCTATTGCTGAAATACATTGCTGATGATCTTGGTAACTTATATACACCTGTAGCTGAGGAGCCACTTTTATCCCACCCATGTTCAAGAATGATATGTTGCATAGTAAGATTGTTTAACAGCAAATACAGGAAGGCAGTGTTTCCACCATGTTATGCATAACTGAAATCTTACTCGTTCAGATCAGTAGGATGTATGGTTTATAATAGGAAGACTATGATGATTATAACTGAAGCAGTTCTAGGACAAACCAACTGCTTCATAGGGGACAAATAAACCACTTTTTATTTTCTTCACATTGGATCCTGGAATTCTGTGACTTGCCAGCACCGTCACTGGTCCGTAAGTGCTGAACCAACGTGATGGTCCTGGCATGTCAAGGGTCCTTAAGGAGTTAAAGACCCCATTTAAATAATGGGAGTTTTAAATTTTTCCCTTAACCATTTGAGTGCCAGAGGGGTATGTGATGCATTGCATACCTATCCAGCACTCAAAGGGTTAAGTTGCAGATGATTTGCCCTAGAATTGCTATACATATGCCTTGTTAAAGGGAGTAAACATTTATTTTGATTTTATATATTATGCAAGTGCAAAATAAGTAACCTCAAATTGCCTGTACTTTTTATTATTTTATTAAATCTATACCTGTTTTCTTTTATCCTTTTCCAGTTGATTTTCTGGCCAGTAACCATCAGAGCAGGATAATGACACAATGTAACACTTTCCCTCTAGCACGGCGTGCTCAGCATTCTATCTTTTCTACCTTGTATAATTTTACATTATATCAATATACCTTCTTTCCCAGTTCCTGGCAGGAGACTCTCTGGAAACAGATCAAATGACCTCAATGTCAGAACTTAAGTGTTTAAAAAATACATAATACAACTTTAAATATATTACGCACTTGCAGAATATGTAGTCAAAAAAAGGTTACTATCCCCTTAATTTAAGTTTGCTGAATGAAGCCATTTTTATTGCACTCCAGCAGTGCCTGAACTCTAGTGGTGGATGTAGAAAGTTACATTTCTACCCCCTCTTATCCATGTTATTGTAATAAGTTCTTCATGTTTTCAGATGGTATCTTGAGAAATTTGAAGACTATCCCAAGACCAGAAAAGTTCTATTTCCATTTGTATATTAAATGAAGTGGATCGGGAGTGGAATATCCTGCATTGCTCGTCCAGCATTGGAACTGCATTTGGTTAAACAAAAGAGGGAACACAACTCTCCAGCAATGCTGCTTTTTATTTGGAAGACTTAATCTGTGTACACACTGAGGCTGATATGCTAGAAACGAATTCACCTTACCACAGGAGACATATAAAATTGCCCTTTGAATTAATGCAGTGTGTTGGAGACCTTTCGGACATGCACGGGGTTAAAAGCCCAATTTAAATCAAAGGGAATTTTATTTTGTCCCCTATAGTGTAATTTGTTTGCTCCAGTTATCCATATTACACCAAACTCATTCACTGAACACCACAGTGATCTTAAAATAATGTGTTGTGTTGAAAGATCTATCATAATATGTATATACATGTGCAAATTTCAATTGGGGTTAGTCTCTTTAACCATCCCTGAGTTAGACAGATGAAAAAAAAAAAAACATCAGAACACATATGCACATAAAGAGGCAGTAAAGGGTAAAAATAAGAAAATAAGACCTTTTTCAAGTATTGGAAGTTCCTTCACAGCTGTGGGAACAGAGTTCCCAAAGCAAAGAAGTCCCCACCCCCGTTCTCTCTGTTTTCCCTGCAGATCAGCATGACTGGGTGACATCAGTGCCTCACTCAGAGCTTATGGGTGAGGTAGCAGTATTGCTATCCTCTACATCTGGCATGTCAAACTCAGATACAGTTGAGAGCTACATTCTCAACATTTTCCTCCAAGGAGGGTCGCAATATTATGTAAATGTGTCTGTGTGTGATATTGTGTGTGTGTGTATATATATCTATATATAAAAGTGTAGGGCTGTTTATGGATCTATGCAGCAAACCCCAGGGAGGGCTTAAAGTAAGGGGGCAGTGAATGGGTTGCATTGGGGCGGGCCTTACAACAGTGACTGCATGCTCCGGTGGAGGAGTCTGTAAACAGAAACATCCAGTTGAAGGAGCAACACTCCCCCCAAAGCATTTGTTAAATATGTGCTAACGGGTTATCTGTTTGCATTTCAGATAGGTATCCAACACATACCCCTTTGGCACTCAGAGGGTTAATAATGTGACACCAGTCACACCACACTCTTTTTAAAGCCTCCCTCTTTTATGCACAATTCCCCATACATACACACATGTACACACCAAAAGCCTGAGATTAATTTCTCACATACTGCTCTGAGACAGAGATTGGCCAAGGCATTTGTTTGCCATGTACTAAAAGGGTTAATGATATAACACCCCACCTCTGATTCAAGCATCCACCTGTTTTCCCCAGTGCCCATACAGGTATTTCAATACTCTCTCCTGTGTGTGTTTCTCTCCCTGTGCTACTCTGCTCTGTGCCAGGAGCACACTTGTGACTTTTCTTCATTTGAATCAGCTACTTCCTGTCTCTCTGATGTAGGGGATGTTACTAAATATTGAACACACACACACATAATCTCTTCCCAGCATGCACCACAGTAATATTGGGGAGACTGACACAGAGGAGGATATTAAAATAAACAGCAGGAAGGGAGAATACCTCCAAATACTGCTATTAAGAGAAGGTTAAGAGGGAGAGATTCCCACACTGAGAGAGAGGTTGGGGGGAGAGAGACCTACCTGGGCTTGTACTGAGGGAGGGGAACTTCCCAGGGATGTTAATGAGTAGAAGAGACGAGATAGATCTTCCTGGGCTGTCAGTGAGGGATGAAGGGGGAGTGAAGAGAAACCTCCAAAAGATGAGACCAATCCAAGCCTGAGGAGTGATAGTTGGAGCTTACTTGAGATAGGAGGGATGAGGGAGAAATGATATGTATGATTATCCCTAAGAATTTGTTCTTTTCACCACTTAGTCTCACACTCCTTTATTTTCAGCACAGATGTGTCACCCACTGCACTGTGGCTACCACTGGGACAAGGCAAGAGTGTCAGTCACTGTAATGTAGTACTGTCCCTTCACTCTGCCTCCTGTTGCAAGGGCAGTGCCATGCTTGTTTAGTGTATGACTGTGGTCCAGAAAGTCCTGCTCTACTGTTGTCTGCAGCTCTGCCTGTTTACCTGGAATTACCCGCTCCATTCAGTCCAGCTCAGCTCTTGCCTGTCTTCAAGTCTGTTTCCAGGAAACACCCACTGAGACCTATATCAAGCAGCATTTCAGACACTTCAGTGCACCAGTATAGTGTATTACTAAGTTTACCAGTGCTGAGATTCCTGTTTCCTTTTTTGACCTTGGCTTTTATTCTGACCATTGTGCAGCCTGTCTTGACCATTGTTTTGATCCAGACCTTATACTGTTTGCTGATTTGGATCCTGCCACATTGTTTGTGTGCTCCTAGTCCTGTATTCACCTGTGTGAGCTACTTCAGTTTACACCGCTCCCTCACTTTGCACTCTAGCTTCGCTCTCAAGCAGCTCTCAGAAGCAGCCTTGAGAGAAAGTTCCATCTGCCAATCTGTGCCACCCATCATCCAGCTTTCATCTGCATGTGAGTTGAACTATATATTCCCTGCTTCCAAGTACTTAGTGACTGTTACTATGGCACAGAGGTCAGTCAATTAACCTTTTGAGTGCCAGAGAAGTGTCCAGGCGCATTGCAAAACTCTCTAGCATGCAGTGGGTTAAGGTGTCTGAGGAAAAAATCCCTTTGTTCTGAATTGGGTTTTCGACCCTTAAGGTTCTCTCTATGGAGGGGCTCATACTACTGGTCTGCAGGCCTGGTTTGACATACCTGCTGTACAGGGAAGCCCCCTGTCTACAAATCAACCATCAATGGGCATCTTATGAGAGGAGAGGAATCTCTCATAAGTGTGGATTGAGGTACTGATGTCACACAGCTCTGCAGATCTCCGTGATCCTTAGTTCCCATAGCTGTGGGGGCATTGGCAGTAGATTAAAGGGGCCTTATTTTTACCTTTTACTGCCCCTTTAAGCTCAATAACTACACATTAGGCCTTATGCAGAAAACAAAAGATGACTATCTGGAGCAAACTAACTGCACCACAGGGGATAAATAAAAAAGCCCATTGCTTGAAGTTGATCTTTCATCCCCTTCAATGCTGCAAGGGTCCCCATCATATTGATGCTGCTCATTTTAATCAATAGAAATCTGAGAATATTTTGCCATATCAATTTATATACTAAACATAAAGGGCCTTATGAAGAAAAAAGAGGTGCAGTTCTGGAGAAACCCAGCTTTACCATATGGGCAAGTATATTTTGCATTGATTTAAATGGGCCTTGTAACCCTTTTAATGCTAGAATGTCTACAATACATTATGCATCAATGCTTTGATCTCTGTAGCATTCAAGGGTTACAAAAGTCCCATTTAGATCAATAAGAAATGTGTGTTTTTTTTCCCCTATACAACATTTGTTTTGCTCCAGTATTGCAACTCTGTTGTCCAATGTGGAACATAAGTACCATGGAATAAAATTCCCTCTTCTGGAAGGCAGGGCACTTCAAAAAAGGTAAGGCCCCTGATCCGGAGACTCCCATTTTCCCTCCACTGTACCCCCACCTCCAAAGCATGCTTATTCCCCTAAGAAAACATGTGGTTTCCATTACCCCTGCCAGTGGGTTCATCCCACTCAGTGTTTCCAAGCCCACCCCTCCCCAAAGTCCAAACAGGCTTGGTCAGACAAGAATGCTACTCAGAAGACTAAGGCTGACAAGCAGGGCCCTGGTCTGTCTCTTCCTGTTGGGGGTTGCCTCCATCTCATTAGAGATGCGTGGGAGACTTCAGTGATCAGTGGGTTTCTTAAGTAATTTCAGAAGGGTACCGTATAGACTTAGAATCGCTTCCTCTTCACAATTTATTTTTGAACCCAGGTTTGGGGGCATATGTTCATAGACAAGGTATCCTCCCTACTAAAAAAAGCAGGTGTTGGTCCCCATTCCTTTGCAGGAGTGGTTCATTGGATTCTACTCAAACCTTTGCATTGTTCCCAACATAGACTGTAGTTGCCAAGCCATCCTATTTTGGACTTAAAGTGCCTCAACCGCATTGTACTAGCTAGTGGTTCAAAATGGAGTCTTTGCACTCTTTGTGACTATGAGTCCAGGGGAATTCCTTTCCTCTCTTGAGCTCCAGGATGATTACCTACACATTCCTATTCATCCAGATCACAAGCATTTTCTGCGATTTTTCCCTTCAGTGTAGTCCCTTTTAGTTCACTGCCCCCCCTCAAAGAACTCTATAAAGGTCATGTCTGCTTTCGCAGCTCACATTCTCGCTCAAGGAATTTCCTTGACTCCTTATCTAGACAATCTTTTACTCAAGTGGAGTGACATCACTGGGTGCCTAATCTAAATAAGCCCTCTATAGTGCCTTCCCAGGTTCTGCATTTCTTCCACAGGACAAGATCCAGTGCTTGTCCCTTCAGGTGTGTCGAGAAATATCCTTGCCATCAATGGCAATGCAGGAACACATGAGAGTTCTAGGCTGCCTAGTTTCTGCTTTGGAAGCAGTTCTCTTCGCTCCATTTCATATGAGGGAAATGCAGTTGGACCTCTTCAGAAAATGGTCCAGACCACACTCTCACCTGTTTCATCTTATCTCTCTGTCCACAGATGAAGGACGACCTTGGCTGATGGCTTCAATGCTCCTGTCAAACATCTGTGTGGATCGCCACGGTTGCCAGCCTGATGGGTTGGTGAACTACACTGGGTGCCTTGACTCCCCAGGGCCTTTGGACTGGAGAGGAGAGTCTTCTAATCAGTGCTCTGAAGTTGTGGAAGATTTCCCTAGTGCTACACCACTGATCTCATGCTTTGTCAGGATTGCCAGTAAGGATTCAAGTCAATGCAGCAGTGGTTGCCTACATCAACCATCAGGGAGAAACCAGAAGTCTCAGATTTGGACAGATGTTCCAGTGCTCTTCCAGGGGTGAGACTTGCTTTCCAGCTATCTCTGTGGTTCTCATCCCAGTCTTATAAAACATGGTCGCAGATTTTCTGAGTGGCCAGCATCTGGGAATTGGGAAGTCATCCTGAGTATTTTTGACCCGATTGTCCGCCAGTGAGGGTTGCCATCAGGGATCTCATGGCTTTCTGCATGGACCACAAATTTCCTCTGTCCTGCGACAGTTGAAGAGTTCCCCTGGTGTTTGCCATGGATGCAATGTCCACACTTTGGAATTTTCTTATCTGTTTCCTCTGATCTCAATGATTCCCACAGTGCTGAGAGGTAAGGCTGGAGAGAGTTCAAGTCATCCTGATCAATCCCTTTGTGTCTGGTTCTCAGATCTTCTCAATCTATTGCAAAACCTTTTTGCCTCCGTAGAGGCCGGATCTTCTGACCCAAGGCCTGATATGTCACCTTCAGGTGGAGAAGTTGGCCTTGACAGCCTAGCTCTTTAAGGCAGCATTTGAAGAAAATGGGTTACCTCTACCATGGTCCAAGCAAAAAAATGTTTTGTCCAAGGCCTATCATAGGGTTTGGTCCCTGTTGTATCAGTGGTGCTCTGATTGTGTTTCTATCCCCATCTTTTCAGTCTTCCAGTGGTTTGGGCTTTTCTTCAAGATGGTGTTCATAAAGGTCTCAGCCTTAGTTCTATCAAGGTACAGATCTTGTCTGTCCTTTTCCAGCAATGCATTGGTTTTCTTCCTGATGTTAAGACCCCTGTTCTAGCTGGTGGCTCATACCTACCCTCTCTTGGGATCCCATTCACCGTGGGACTTGAATATGGTATTGGAAGAGCTACAGAAGCCTTGTTTTGAACCTCTTTCAGCTGCATCTCTGCACCTTCTGACACTCAAGATGTCCTTCCTTTTGGCCATCGTGTCAGTTCACCGGGTAGCCAGACTTCAGACTTTGTCCTACAAGATCCCGTGTATGTTTTTTTTCACCAGGACAGGGTGATTTTTTGAACTCTTATGGGCTTTTTGCCCAAGATTGTTTTGGAGCTTCACATCCACCAAGATATTGTCCTTCCTTCTGCCCAGCTTCTTCCAATAGACAGGAGCAGGACCTTCAAGCAACGTACCATTTCCAACAGATTAAGTACTGTGTTCACCGCAGGCAGCCATTTTGGAAATCCGTAGAGAAGAAAAAAAGAACAGGGGTTGCCCCTGCGCAAATCAACACTGCTAGACTGTAGAACCACCACCCCTAAGGTGGTTTACCCACAAAAATATTCTTTGGGATATAGCTTATGCCAGTCCCAACTTCATAGCATCTGTGTGAATAACTGCCCCCAGGTACAGTATCTGAGTATCACAACTGGACAATATGTGGCTGCTCTCTCAATACTCGCTCTCCCAAATGTGTAAACAAGTAACAAAAACAAATAGAGAGATCTCTGAAACTGCATTGTGGGGACCTCCTAAGCATTCAAAGCCATTTTGTTTGCTCCATGACTGTTCGCCTTTTGCATTTAGCTCACGTTTCTAAATGACTTATGATTGCTATAGATCTGCAGTAGATCACATTTTTATTATTTATTAGCATTTGCATGAAGGGTTGGAGTGGTCATACCTCATGGCCACAAATGTTGAACATTAAATGAAAGCTAGTCCAGTGTAACCTGGATGTGCTGGGAACATAAAAACATCTAAGCTTAAGCACACTTGGTCTGCACCATGGCATGTAGGGAAGCAGTGCATTTTGTTCACTTGAGTTGTAATATTCCTCATAATCCTTAATAGCGCTGTTATCTAATGAGTCAGCCAGTGATGTATGGGTGATGCCTACTTGAGTCAGCTATGCAACACACCCCCATCATGCCCCCTATAAAGGGATTTTAGAGGAATGTTGAAAATTGAACATCACTGGCAGTTTCCGCTGACCTATGTTGTAGCTGGGACTAGAATGTCAGTGTGGACATACTCTTGTGGGCTCTATGTTTAGAAGAAAAGAGGAGTCATTCTTGGGACAAATCCACTTCACAGTACAGACAAATAAACATACTACTTGTGTTAAATGGCTCTGTTAAAAAAAAAAAAAAAACTATAGGTCTCCAATGCATTGTGAAGCAATGCTTTGAGATATATTTAGCATTAAAGGGGTTAAAAGACTTATTAAATCAATGGATGTGTGTATTGTCTCTCTTGGTGCAGCTGATTTATTCCAGAATTCATTTTGAAAAAGGTGCTCTTTGATGCCTGTGTGTCTACCTAATTTATGTGTGCTTGACATGTACCTGTAGAGGAGAGTAGAATGAACAGAGTTAGAGACGGGCCTGTAGGAGGAGAGAAGAAAATGGAGCAGATGCTTAAATAAGCTACGAGGTGAGCAAAAAATTAAGGCGGTGCATGGGGAGAGGGTAATAAAATAATAATTAAGGGAGATAATAATGCAAGAGATTGACAAGGCATCTAACCACAGAGCTAATCCCTCTTCCATCGGGGTTACACAGACAATCTCATGGTGATCCTAAGTAGCCCTTATGGCTATGGGTAGTAAGAGCTGTGCTCCGAGTGATCAGCTTCTTGTCTTGATGTACTACCTTACCTTGACGAGTGCTGACACTGAGGACCTGAGGTTCCAGGGAGGGGTGACCTATATTGGTATGAAATAAAATAAAAACCTTTGCATTTATATTTTTACTTTAAAATATACCCAGTCACATAGGAGCGACTTATTTTAAAACTTTACTACCTCCTTTAAATCAAACATGGGCAACCTGAGGCCCTATAGCTGTTGTGGACTACAAATTCCATCATACCTAGTTAGTCATTAGTAGTCTGGGATGACGGGAAATATATACATCAACAACTGGTGTGCCTTAGATTCTCTACCTCTGCTTCAATTATACTTATATCTTTCAATGTCAAATACCATGATACTTATTATGCAACTTTATTGTTCCACTGCCTTGAGACACCTGCACATGACACATAAAAATGTTTTGCTGTTTCTTAATTGGTGCTCATCAGAATTAAAATAGAAACTGATAATTGGGTTTTATTTAATCATATCATTATATCCAAAAACTCTTGACATGTGAAAATCAAACGATGTTAAAAATAACTTTTCTCAGTTTCATTTTATAGATGGTGTTCTTTAATGGATCTCTTCAAGTGCATTTTTTATAAATAAAATGTAAAACGTTGTTTCATTTGCTTTTGTTTTGGTAGAAACTTGAGAGGGAAAACAGCCATTTCAAAACCAATTGTACTCTTGGGCCTTGATTCAAATATGGCTGGTAAAACAGCCTGTAGAGTAAAATTAGCTAATGGCCCTTTGACAAAATGTGCTAACTGAGCCATTCAATTGCCCTACCAACTGAAACCACAATAAATGTTGGGCTACAGAAACTGACTTATGGCCCAACGTCCATCATGTGTTTTAAGTTCACAAAACCAATACTACATAGTGTGAGTAATGAGAACATCAAAGGAAAAGAGCTAAGGATTGGTGCTTGACTCTCTGTTGAGCACAGTGAGTGAGCTCAACACACAGTCACCCTCCGAAACACTATCCCTATACTACCCCTATCAGTGAAGAGCAACAATATCAGCCCTAACAATAGACTAACACCCACAGCTGTATAACACTTAACCTGTCATCCACTGACCACCTTCTTCTGTCTTCTTCTCTTCATTCTTGTATCAAATATGTACCTGAAAAGAAAAAAAGTAACCATGAAATATGCTTCAAAACATAATTTACAAATATGTGCACTAGTTAAAGTAATGCATACATTCCAAGTCGCAACAAAAAATCCCCCAAATCGAAAAATATGTTTCACAGTCCATTTCGCTTCAAAATCCATTTTGCCTCAAAATGATTTTTCTTCCAAATAGAAGAATATAGGCTTATACAAAATATATTGCAAATGATTAATTACCATATATAAATAGTTTGGGGCTCTGCCACTATTGCCGGAGGTGGCGGCAGGAATATATGGCCAGACTCTGTTCAACATGGCTCCCAGAGGTCCATTGGCTTACACACCTCGCTGTCAATTAGCCCCTAGTGGAATTCATCACCCCTTCCCCCATCCCGCTAGGAGCTGATTGACTGGGAGGTGCGTAAGCACACATCCTAGCCAATGAACGTCTGGATCCATTTCAGCAGAGACCAGCCATATAAAATCCAGTCTTTGTTCAAATTTCCCACACTCTGGCTTGGGCATCTGGCCAAAAGGTAACAAGATGGAGGGGGGCTGTTGCTGCCACAGGCGACATTGGCGGAGCCCCAAACTATATATGTATTGCAATGCACCATATGTGGCATATTTCGCATAAGGCTATATTTTTTTATTTGGAAGGAAAATTGTTTTGAAGCGAAATGGATTTTCAAAAATATAATATATTTTACAAAAACATAATTTGCAAATATGTACACTGGTTAAAGTAATGCATCCATTCCAAGTCGCAACAAAAAATTCCCCTAAATCGAATAATATGTTTCAAAATCCATTTAGCTTCAAAATGATTTTCCTTCCAAATAGAAGAATATAGGCTTTTACAAAATATATTGCATATAATTAATTACCATATATAAATAGTTTTGGGCTCTGCCACTGTTGCCGGAGGTGGCGGCAGGAATATATGTCCAGTCTCTGTTCAACATGGCTCCCAGAGGTCCATTGGCTGGCATCTGTGCTTACACACCTCGCTTTCAATTAGCCCCAAGTGGGATTCGTCATCCCCCCAGGAGCTGATTGACTGGGAGGTGCGTAAGCACACATCCCAGCCAATGAACGTCTGGGACCCATTTCAACAGAGACCAGCCATATAAAATCCAGTCTCTGTTCAAATTTCCCAGACACTGGCTCAGGTATCTACCGAAAAGGTAACAAGGTGGTAAATGGGGGGCTGTTGCTACCACCGGCGACAGTAGCGGAGCCCCCAACTAATTATGTATTGCAATGCACCAAATGTGACATATTTTGCATAAACCTATATTTTTTTATTTGGAAGGAAAATTGTTTTGAAGCGAAATGGATTTTGAAATATATTATTCAATTTGGGGGAATGTTTTGTTGCGACTTGGAATAGATGCATTACTTTAACTGCCAGAGAGGTATGCAATGCAATGTGAAATAATGTGAAGAAACAAAAAAATAAGAAAAACAGGAGGTGCTCCTAGTGTATTATCTTTCAGAAACTCATCAGTATCACCAACCACCACCAAAAGTTAATACACTCCCAGAATTGGTGGCTGAATCTAACACATATGTGTTGCTCAGTTATGTAGACTCAGGGGAAATAATTCTGACTGCTCTCCTTATCAGGCGGTAAACTCAGGCAGCGTCACTTCAGAACAGCGGCATCCACAAGGTATAAGTAAAGTACATGTAGAGATACAAGAGAAAACAAAGGGGCGACTATAGTGTTATATTGAATGTTGTTGCAGGACGCTAAGGTTGATAACGCAGCCAGAGAGCTGTGAAACGCGTACCTATATTGCCTGATATTGTCTTTAAAACATTTTGTACTTTAGCCATAATGTAACGGTTTCCTTTTTTATTTTATTTTGATTTTATATATTTTTTATTATTCTGGGACATTTTTGTTCCTTGCCGGATTGGATTAACCTTTTGGAGTGGAGGAAGGAACTGATGACATACACCTAAGCTGGGTGGGTAAAGTGCCCTGCATTCATTATTAGTTGGTGACCGGTACCTGATTGTCAACCATTTATAAATGTGAGCTGATATATACTCTGAGTATTTAGATATTCTCCTGTTGGTTAATACACTATAGGCACCCCTTTGTTTTATCTTGTGTTTCTACATGCAATGTGAAATAAGTTAATTAATGTTGGGGTTATTATCTATGTTATACAGGAATTACATTTTACTAATTTGTATGGAGCAGCGCAGGATCATCTATTTTGTTTTGGGCATTGTGAACAGTCCCGTCATTCTTTACTGTGTTCTATATTTTGTTTACTTATGTTCCCTTTTTACTTCTATACAATTTGTTGTTTTACTGTTGTGAGTTTCTTTTCCTGTATTTCAGTTATTGCTTTTAAACTTTACTTTTAGATGTCTAAATTAAAAATAATAGTCAGTGGCAGGACTAAAGAGTGGAGGGCCCAGGTGTAAGAATGCTTTTGGGCATGAAGATGCTTAGAAACCATGCATGTATATACAGATACATGAACTTTAATCACTGCTATCAGGAACAGCACAGAGTTGCCTATGCAGGGGTCAGTGAACGAGGTAAGAGGGAATGAGAGAAGATAGATGACCATTTTCCCACATCTTCTCTTCCTTTGATCTGCTCGTATAGCCTCTGTCCCAGGATCTTCTCCTCAGTATCTTTGTCATCTTTGTCTCCACAGCTGCTTTCTGGATCTTGCCTTTTTTATGTCCACAAGTGATCTGTGGCCTGCTTATAACCCTTTTAGTGACAGATGTGGTCATTGAACAGCCCTCTGGCACTCAAAGGCTTAAAACTCCTTATGTGCATTGAAAAACAATGCTTTGGACACCCCTCTGGCAGTCAAAGGCTTTTTAAGTATGTATGGGGAGGATAAGTGTGGACACACTCACTATGATAGAACTTTCTCCCACTGAGGATAATGGAGAAGCTCTATCAGCATCGTAACTCACAGTGGGAGATGCACTAAATGTTGATGCTGTGGTGATATGATTTTGTTGATGCGTGTAAAGCACTTAGCCTTTTCATTGTGGATACACATTGCCATATGCACTAAAATTTAGGGAGGCAAGGAGAGGTGAGGAGAAGATATGTATTGGCATACAGGGTTGATGAACTGCTGTTGATGTGTAAGGCATGACCTCTCTTACACATCACCATCAGTAGACAACCGTTAAGTTGGACAGCATTCTCTCTGCTTTTCCACTTGGTCAGTAGGCGAGTGGAGAGGACCCTTTCAGCACCACAAAGATTATCACTCCCTAACCTTTTGAGTGCCATAGGTATGTGCATTGCACACCCCATGGCACTCAAAGGACTAGAAAAGTATACCAACCAGTACACATCCCCCCAACCCTGAGTAATATATGTTTGGCCCCCCACCTTGTTCCCTTGCTCCCTACTGGTAGCCACAAACCACCCATGGACACTGCCTGGGTAAAGGAATGTGGGGCTGAGCCAAAATGGTGATGTTCGACATGCTGAGCTCAAGGCTTTTGCTTATTTTCTCCATTCTGGCACACACTGTACAATATATACAATCACTCACATTAGCATAGGAGCGATCGTGTGTGTATATATACAAAAATACACATAGTGCAGGAACTCTTAAAAAATAAATACAAAAATCAGACCTTATGGGTGGGCTTTGGGACGCCTCCTTATGCCTCCCGGCATAGATCATCTATCCAATAGGTTAGATAATAAATGCAGCAACCAGGAAGGTGATCACCGCCTTCCTCTTCAACCCGGTATTCTACGAATGTCCGGGTTGAGTTGGAGGATCTTCAAGACCTTTAATTTATCCTGAGAGTTGGATCTTTATCCAGGATAAATTAAATTAAGATTAGTAAAGTAGGAGAGATTCAGCTCATAGGACAAAGCACATTAACCCCTTGAGTGCCAGAGGGGTGTGCAATGCATTGCAAAACAATGTGATGCATACCCCTCTGGCACTCAGAAGGTTAAGATTAGGGATTTCCTATAATGGGGTACCTTGGCATGGTGGCAAGCTTAGCATACTATGGCCATTTTATGTGTCTAAAACCTCATCTTTAATATAGTGGTGATATGCAATCAATATGCCACAGAGTAAAGGGTTAAAAATGATGAAAATATGGATGTGCACCAATACTTTGTGTATATGCTTTTAGCTATTTTTGCCAAGATTGGTTACACTCCAGCAATTTTCAATGTGTTTTTTTCTTTGGGTGTGCTTACCAAAACCTGAACTGGAATTGTACTTTTGGAAGTTTTGACCAGGTCTTATTGGTTTAAGCAACCCTCCCATCCCCAGCTGCAATGTTCATTGTCTTTAAGACACTATATAAGGCATTGCACAGAGTCTTTCTTTATTAATGAGTAAAGATCCACCTCTCGGGATAAATTATATTAAGGTAAGTAAATGAGTAAAGTAGGAGATATTCAGCTCATAGGACAAAGCATATTAATGTTAGCAATTGCCTATAATGGGGTGCCTTGGTGTGGTGGCAAGCTTAGCATTCTATGGCCATATTATGTGACGGAAACCTAATCTTTAATATGGTGGTGATATGCAGGCAATATGCGAAAGACTAATATATAAATATATTTTATTTTTATTTTTTTATTATTTTTTTTTTAGAAGCAGCATTAACAACAATCCATTTCTCCATTGGTCACCAATGAAAGAGAAGCTATAGACATGGTATCTCTCATCATATATAGCTGTATGGTTTGAAACAATACACTTCATGAAGTACACATGATGTGTGGATGAAGTAGGTCATCATTACATGTGATACAGCTATACTATGGAGCAATAGCTTGTGTATTTCCTGTCAGTGGTGAGCAATGTTGATATGGACTGTGCACTTCTGACTAAGTGGTCATGCTTTTGTATCTTTGCATAATATCTTGTTTGGTCATCATAGAGATGCAATGGGGAAAACACACACATCTTACCTGTAAGTCTGTAAGCAGAGGGCCAATGAGGCGGGTATATTATAAAGGGGTGAAAGGGTGTAAATGAGGCAGCTGTATAAATCTGGAAAATATATGGGTATCTGCACTGATGATTGCTCTCTACTTTTACATCTTAAGGATGGCTTATGGACATGTAAAATAACATTTACATATTAAGACTAGTCCCAGGTTAATCATGAAAATCTATTATAGTTTATCTTTCATATGCACATGCCCATCCTTAAAACTGTTAAAGTTTAATGTACTAGTAAATCCGATTGAGGCACCAGTAGGATTTGTAGAAATCAATTTGAAGTTTTCTACAGTCACACCCTTAATTGCTGTTCAGCCATCTTGAATATGCACCACCATCTCTCACACTCCTTTGTAAAAGTCATGAAATTACACAGAATGTATACATAAAGCCTCTACCCATGGTGAGAGGAGCTATGGGACAACAAGCTAAATTATCAACTGGGGCATAATTCTAAATAGTTTAACACAGTGTTTCTCAACTCCTGTCCTCAGGGCCCACTAACAGGCCAGGACTTAGGGATTTCTCTGTTAGAGCACAGGTGTGGTGATCAGAGGCTCATTCATATTGATTAACTCACCTGTACTCTAACAATGGAATCATCAAATCCTGGTCTGTTAGTGGGTCCTGAGGACAGGAGTTGAGAACTACTGGTTTAACAGGACCTTGACCCACCAGTCTTTGAACCGCTACTGCATAGCATGCTGGGTGGCATTCAAAGACGAGAGCTAGTGGTGAAAATGGTATAGTGCAATTTGATGTGCAACCTGAGCTAATCTTTAAACGTCCTACAAATCTAAGACAAGTTGTAATGGAAGGAAGGCCATGTGATGTAACAGCTATGTCCTTATGTCCCTTTTTTGACTCCAGTGAGTGGCCTCCTTTTTTTTTACTGTGAGTCCCAGTGCCTTGTGCCTGCTTCACCACTAGTAGTTCCACCCCTGATTACAGTGTAATGTGTAATGCTAGCAGAGAGAGAACAATACAGAGAGAAGGGAACCCTGCCCTGCAGAACTTACACTCATACAGATACTAATGAATTATTCCCTACAGCACATACAGTCTAATATCAAATGAAAGGGCAAAAACAACCTATAATTAATGCCGGGAGTGATTAAAAGCATTGAAATTCAGGGTTAAAGTTTTGAGAACATTAACTGCAGCATCTTCCTCTTGCTTTGTTTGACTACATGATCTGTAGCATGAGGCTACTTACTCAGATCTGCCACAGAGCTATGAGCCTTAGAAAAGTTGTTCATGGTGTGCAAAAAAATAGAAATGTAAGATTTGCATTTGAGGACATTGCTAGGTTCTGGCTAAGGAAGCAAAAGTACCTGGGGGGAGATTCACTAAGCGATGATGAAGTGGATATGACTTCTTCAGTGTATCACTTCTCCAGTTCCTATGTTATTCTAAAGAGCCTATGCACTAACATCTCCAAAGTTGAAGATCATAGGCTTAAAGGGGAACTTTCACCCCTTAATAACTAAAGCTCCCTTTACTGCTGACCTGGCGACTAGCTGCTTAGTAGCGCTAGTCGCCAGAAAACTTACCCCGTTCTCAAGATTTCGCCGTTTGAAAGGATCAGGAAGCACGGACGTCTCTTCACAGTGACGTCCGTGCGCCTGCGCTGTCAGTCCCTTGTCAGTCCCTTGTGCACCGTACAGTGCACAAGGGACTGACAAGGGACTGACAGCGCAGGCGCACGGACGTCACTGTGAAGAGACGTCCGTGCTTCCTGATCCTTTCAAACGGCGAAATCTTGAGAACGGGGTAAGTTTTCTGGCGACTAGCGCTACTAAGCAGCTAGTCGCCAGGTCAGCAGTAAAGGGAGCTTTAGTTATTAAGGGGTGAAAGTTCCCCTTTAATAAAATAATATAGGAATTGGAGAAGTGATATCACTGGGGAAGTCTCCTACACTTTATCACCACTTAGTGAATCCCCCCAGGTCTCATGTATAAAGCACTCTTCCTTGTTGCCAACTTGGGACATGTGATGGTGGTAATCTCCCTATTATTAAAGGGGAAATTGGATTGCACAGTGTACAAATTTTGTATTACAATTGCCCAGTTTTAAAGTTTAACATTTTGCTGGAAATTAATATAAAAGAGAGGGGGAACCTTTGTCCTACGGAGTTTCCACTTTATATACTAATACAAATGAGTTATGCTTTACAGAGCTTACAGTCAGCGACATGCTGATCCAGGGGGTTGGTAGGTATCTGCTGGTTTTATTTTCAATTAAAAAGACTAATACAAATATGCTCTCTGAGGCCCACATCACAATGCAGCTGATAAGTGATACCATTGTTTTTATCTAACAGATTCCATTTGGAGTCTATGGAGAAATGTGTACATAAAACCATTAACAAAGTTATCAATTGCAATGGAATCCAGGCTAAGCTAGTCAAGCCAAGCCATTTCATCATCCCCTGCTATAATGTAATCCCTCTATGTGCCAGAAACAGAAAAACTAAAAGCAAAGTATTTTTGGACCAAAGCAATAGTGCTACGGTGGACAAAAATGATTCCCTAAATTACTATTGTTTTATGTACAACTTTTAAAGCTAGAAAGGTCTCTAATAACTTTGTAAAACACTGTGTTTGAGACCTCTCTAGCATTCAAAGAGTTAAAAGCCCAATTTAAAGCAATAGGGATTTTTTCATGCCTGTGGGATAAATTATGAGATTAAGAGATGGCAGTTCACCTTAAGGCACTGGGGATCTTGGGAAAAGGTCACACTATTGGATCTACTTGTCTAATCTAACCCCTGTTTTTAGAGAAATATCAATACAGCAGAATACACATCAATGCAAAAAATCCACCAATTATTATAAACATGTCATATATATCATTCTGCTTATCCTAGGCGGCTCGATCTAATAATTATTAATATAGTATTATTATTACAAACGTATTTTAGTCTCATCTATTATATGACAGGCACAGTAGTATCATCTGACAAATGTGTGAAGTACACATGATCTGCCACCAGATGGTGAAATATACACATCAGTTAGCAGTGTTCTGACCAGATTTACAGTTCAAAGCTGGTTTGTGGTTGCGCAAACAGGAAATGTTTCATCATGTATCATCAACATATAAAACTGTGTGAGAAAAAACTGCAAAGCTACATTAATTGAGAACCACTAAGTCATTGTTTTCATTTGCACCTGTACAATGCATATAAAACACTGAATAACATAGTATAGAGTTGAATTTGAGTTTTTTCTTGGTGATTATTTTATTCAAAGTGCTAACCTCTTCTTATTTTAAAGGAACCCTGGGGGAGATGCCCTAACATACCTCCCAAGTGTCCCTGTTTAGGAGGGACAGTCCCGCTTTTAGGCACAAATCCCTCTGTCCCTCTTTCCCACCCTGATGTCCCTCTTTTTAAGAAGCCACACTGTGTGGTGTGTGTGTGTGTGTATATAAGTGTATCATACTGCTCTACAGCAATAAAACTCACATTAATCTTTGTTTAAATGTCAGCATGTGTGTTTATAAATTAGTCTGTGTAAATAAAATACTATGGTCTTGTTATAAGTCATTTATTAGGTTACACAAGGAGGTGGCAACAGGTCATGAAATAGCCTAAAAATTATCGGTAATGCCCCACCCACTGGCCACGCCCCCAGCAACACTCCCTAAAACAAAGGTGTCCCTCTTTGGCAATTTGAAATGTTGGGAGGTATGCACTAAGGATCGATGCTATGGTGATGTGTGTCTGTAGATGTGTGGCAAGTACATTGCCTTGCCGATAGAGACACACACATCGCCATATGCACTAAGGATGCAAGGTGAAGGGGGGAGAGAATGTGATCATTAGCATGAAAATCCTGGTGTAAAGGTATCAGTGTCTTGGAGAGGGAAGGGAGGGAACAGAGAAGATGCAGATGGACTTCAGCAGCCCTCACTCTGAGTTCCCGTGAGGTAACCAACACACTGGAAAGTATTGCAGTACATATAGATGATAACAAATACTTTTGTTGGGAAGTTGGACAGCAAAACATATAAATTATTATCTCAGATATGCAAGTTCAATATAAAGTAGCAGATAAGATATGTATAAAACATTTAAGAATAATCAGGCACATGTAAATATATTGTTAGGATATGCCCTTACATTGCAGCACTTAAAACAAGGCATATAAATGTCACAGATCTATGAAATCATGAATGTCAGTACTTTGCTTCAGATGAGTGTAGATATGAGATTAGAATCAGGGTATGGAGTCCATCAGTCTCTCTGTGCTGGGGTGAAGTAATAGTTGTGCCTCTAGTCTTGACCTTGGGTTGGCGTTCCGTTTCTCAGCTTCTCATTCTTTGGTTGTATTTCCCTCCAAACCAGCTTTCTCTGTAGTGCATGCCTGCCATCTATCCCTTTTTAGGAGGCACAGTCCCTCTTCGAGACCCAAATCCCTCTTTCCCTCCCTGGTGTCCCTCTTTTTAGGAGATCAGGCTGTGTGGTGTGTATAGAAGTGCATCACTTTGTTCCACAGTAATAAAACTCACATTAATGCTTGAATAAACTTCAGTATATGTGTCTATAAATTAGTCTGTGGAAATAAAATAATTTGGCCTTGTTCTAAATGTTATTCAGTTACACAAAGAAGTGTCAGTAAATCTTGAAATAACCTAAAAAGCCCTGCTCACCAGCCACACCTCCTAGAACACAAGTGTCCTTCTATTGCCATTTGAAATGTTGGGAGGTATGGTAGTGCTTTCAACATATTTCAACTGATACCTACCTTTGGATACCCCCTGACAAAGGTGGGTATTTGCTGAAACACTACAGAGACAGCCGGTTTAGAGGGAAATACAACTAGAGCATGAGAAGCAGAGAAAAAAACATCAGCCTGAGGCTGAGACCTGAAGAATAGCTTCTACTTCACAACACAGAGCTGGACAATCTCCATACCCTGATTCCAATCTAATGCCTATACTCTTCTGAAGCAATGTGAGGGTATATCGCTACTGAGATTCATGCTTTCCTAGATCTCTGGCATTTATATGCCTTTTTTTAAGTGTTGCAATTTAAGGGCACATCCTAACAAGATATTAAATGTCCATGATTATTATTATTATGTGTTTTATACATATCTTATCTGCTACATTATATCGAGCGTGCATATCTGACTTAAGAATCAATATTACCTCGGTTATTATTATTAAGGTAGTTATACATTTATACTTTGGTATTTTCCTTGTATCTGTGTACTTTTTTGTTTTTGTGACATCTATTTCCCAGCAAACATACAGTATATTCGTTCTTATTGGCACTTGTGAAATCCATATTAACTGCAATATTTCTGTGTTATCTAAGGGGGTACTGCAATATTGCTATGCTATCTAAAGGGGTGGGGGTTGACCATTGCTGTAGCTACATAGAAAGCTAAGGGAGATATCAACAATTTATATTGTAGGGTGGATCCTCCTGTGTACAACAAGGGTATAACCACATCCTTGGGCAAGGAATTCTGTAATTTAACAGACCTTACTGTAAAAAAACCCTTCCTCTGCTGAAGTCTAAACCTCCTTTCCTCTAATCTCGAGGGGTGTCCCCTGGTCATTTGATCAGGCCTTGAGATGAAGAATAGCTCACCACAGAGATCCTTGTATTGACCTCTCATATACTTGTACATAATGACAAGATCTCCTCTTAGTCATCTTTCCTCTAGAGTAAATAAACCAAGTTTGTCTAGTAATTTCTCATACGCCAAGTCCTCCATTTCCTTAATTATTTTTTTTTTTGCTGTTTGCTCTACTCTCTCCAGTTCTACAATATCCTTTTTCAGAACTGGTACCCAAAACTGCACTGCATATTCACTTTTGCTTCAATACCCCTTTTCATGCAAGACAGGACTTTGTTTGCTTTTGCTACTGCTATTTGACACTGATCACTTTTTCCAAGTTTGTAGTTTACAAGGATTCCCAGGTCTTTCTCTTGCAACGAGTTCCCTAAAATGATTCAATTCAGTTCATAAGTAGCATTGGGATTTTTTCTTCCCAAATGCATGACTTTACACTTTCCCACATTAAACTTCATATTCAATTTGGTTGCCCAATCTGCCATTTTATGTAAATCCCTCTGTAGAAAACCAATATCCTGTTCTGAATTTATTACCCTGCATAATTTAGTGTAATCTGCAAATATTGATATTTTGCTTTTTATATCTATTTCCAGGTAATTTATAAACAAGTGAAAAAGCAGTGGACCAAGTACTGAACCCTGAGGTACTCCACTTTCAACCTTAACTGTTTTCAATAATTGTCCGTTTATACCCCAGCCTCCAGTGTGGCATTGTATCAAATGCCTTTCTAAAATCTAGATATACTACATCAACTGCCTTACCATTATCTAGGTTGCTACTTACTTCTTCATAGAAGCTGAATAGATTAGTTTGGCATGATCTCTTCCTCATAAAACCATGTTGATTCCTGCTAATAATTATTTTTTTGCAGTGTAATCCTGAATATAATCCATTATTATGCCTTCTAGCAGTTTTCCCATAGAGGTCAAACTCCCAGGTCTATAATTCCCAGGTTCTGTTTTAGTTCCCTTCTTAAATAGAGGCTCTACATTGACTTTATGCCAATCTTGTGGCACTGAGCCTATAGTGAGAGAATATTTAAAAAGTAAAAGGAGGGGTCTTGCTAACACTGCACTGAGTTCCTGAAGAACCCTTGGATGTATACCATCAGGACCTGGTGCTTTGATAGTCCTAATTTTGTTTAGTTGTCCCATGACCTTTTCTTGTGTTAACCTAATATCTGATAATGGTACGGTTTTATTTGTTACTCTTCTACCATTCCTCGTTCCCTTGTATATACTGATGAAAGAAAGTATTTAGAACATGCTTTTTCCTTATCCTCTCACCCATCTCATTTTTGAAAGGTCCAATGCACTCCTTCTTAACCCTTTGAGTGTCAGAGGGGTATGCAATGCGTTGCGTAACCCTCTGGCACTCAAAGGGTTAAGGTTTTGCCATTTATGTATTTGAAAAACTTCTTTTGGATTAGTCTGTATGGCAGGACCTGTATATTATGCTTCAGAATATTTATTTTCTGTGTAAGGCATTTGTGAGCTAAAAGAGATTGCACCCTGGGAGTGAGGACACAGTCCCAGTGAGCTTTTGTATACCTTTGCAAGCTCATGAGCCTAGCTGATCATCTCTGACTTCTTCTATCTATATGTAAATTGCTCTTAGGGTTAGTCGCCCTGAGGGTAATGGGGCAATCCAGACGTGGACCCCTTGCTCACCAGTCCTTAGAGGGATCAGCTGCACCTCACCAGCGAGACCCAACAAGGCTGAAATGTAAGTCTGGGGGTTAACTGCTTCCCTTGGTCAGAGAAGAATTGTCTGGCATTTTGTGGCTGGACTGTCATTTTGGCAGGACCTGTATGATATGCTTCAGAATATTTCTTCTCTGTGTATGGCATTTGTGAGCTAAAAGAGATTGCACCCTGGGTGCTAGGACACAGTCCCAGTGAGCTCTTTGCATACCCTTACAAGCTCATGAGCCTAGTTGAGCATCTCTGATTTTTTCTATCAATATTAATGTAGGTGAACATTTGGGAAACAGTGATCTCAACATGGTTACAAGTCTTTGCATTCATTTAACCCCTTCCCGCCCGAGGATATACATGTATGTCCCGACTGGATGTCCCAGAAGGACAGAGGACGTACATGTATGTCCCGGAAGTCATTCGGCATAATGCTGAAAAAAAAAACCACGGGCATTAAATGCCGGCCGCGTGTGCGCACGGCCGGTCACTAAGGGGTTAATATATACTGTATTAAAATATTTGTATGGAGAGAGAGAAGAGTGCTTGGGATCATATGTTCCTGTCAATAACATGAGAAATAGGACACTAAATTAACTTTATTGCATACCCCTCATGAACTCAAAGCGTCAAAACCTCCAAGAGGATGAGGGTGCCTGAGCCCTCTTCTTCCTATTGTAATATTTTTGGGTGCCAAAGTGGTGTGCAATGGATTGCAAGAGATGGGTTGAGCACCCCTCTGGCACTCGGAGAGTTAACCTATACATTCCATAAACTTCTCTATCTTTCCTGGAACTATTCACACCTCAAAAGGTAAATAAATCTTTGTAACACATGGACAGCTGCAGGGAGATATCTTTGTTAGAGTCTAAGGAGTGAGCTAAGCTGACAAGGGAGATACGAATTTTACTCAGTGTAATTTAAATGTAAATGTAATATTTATTTTATTTATTTAGAAAATGTTTTTACCAGGAAGAATACATTGAGATTTCAAGTATGTCCTGGAGTGTCTACAGCAAGAGTTGCTTGTTTGCAGAAATACAGAGACATAATACATATATACACACATATACTAAAAATGTTCTTTCTTGTAGTGTAGGAAAACGCAGATAGTTGTTAGCAGAGGAGTGGAGGTTATAGTTAGTATGGAGAGCTGGAGTGGGCATACTGCTAAAGGTAGTCTGGTAGCTTTCTAATGAAGTGGTTATGAACCATGCAAGAGAGGTGAAGAGTGTTATCCAATTTAGTTCTTTATGCATGTTTTGTAATTACACTGAAGGATGAAGCAGCATAATGAGTTATACAGTGTAAATTTTAGCAAGATGGTTTTATGGAGCAGGAGCATATACTACATCCCCATAGTCTATGATTGGCATTATCATCTGTTGTACAATATGCATGAGTGTATGACATGCACAAGTTTGTATTCTGCCTTCATTTCTAAATGAAAAAGAGACCTGAAGTGTCTTGAAAACTTGCATCCTAGAGCGTCTTAGCCAATAAAGGTACCACTTTTATGGTACCTGTCTCCTGCTATCCCACCCACTAAAGCAGAAGTAGTGAGCTTCACAAAGGCTGTAATACAGCTTCAAAAACAGGGCCCAGTGGATGAGCTGTGTGTGTAAATGGGATGACATGGTGAGATCTGAGTACTGTCAGTACAGCGAGTACCATTTCAAATTAATCTACTATGTAAATACAAATGCACTTCTTAAAATGATTTTACCAATATTTATTTTCAAATTATTCTCACGTTATTTTAAAACAGGTCATGCAAAGTTCAGTTTTTGAAAGGGAAAATGAAGAAAAAGGGGCAACTTAGAAACCACAAAGTTTAGGTACCATTTCCTTATTAACCCTGTGAGTGCCAGAGAGGTGTTCAACACATCTGTATGCATTGTGCAGTAGACCTGGCTATTTTAGAAAGCAGAGATGCTGATGTACAAAGAACTGGAGCAATTCTAGAGCAAACTGGCCTGCCCATAGCTATTGATTTAACCCTCTGAGTGCAATGGAAGGTGTGCAACTCTTTGTTTTGCAATGAGTTGTGCACCCCTTTGGCACTCAGAAGGTTAAAACATTGAATGCTAGAGAGGTCTCAAATGCATATAGAAATAAATATATATATATATGTATATATATATATATATATCCCCACTGTCCTTTCCTTAACTAAAGCAGCATAAGGATAATATAATAATTTTCATTGTAAATAGCTTAACCCCTTAATGTCCAGTGACATGTCAGGACCATCACTGCTGTTTTAGCCTAAAGGACCAGGGACGGCCCTGGCACATCACATATATTTTTACTCACATTTCTCCTGCAGGAGCGCTGTGAGTAGTAGCGAGAACTGAAATTTACCTATCCAATACCGAAGAGATCATTATCAGTACCCCATTCGGCGATGCCGGCACACGTGATCAGTCACGTGTGTCGGCACGTCAAACTTCGCGATGTGGTCCTTAAAGGGCCACACACCCTGGGACCGCTGATCCTTAAGGGGTTAATAAATAGGCATTCAGCAAATGCAGCCCAAAACAAAACAGGTCCCATATGCCTATATTATAGAGGAATAACATCTGTTCATTCCCCCCCAGCGGTTTCAGGGATGAGGTATAGGGACACAAACTGTGGTTAACCTCTTGTATACTGGAGAAGTCCCCAGTGTTGCAAAGTATGGAGTTGGAGACATCTCTAGCATCCAAGGGGGTTAAACCGCTTTCCTTCTGGATGATGATGTCTGTTTTTATAAGTACTGGCACTGATTAGATCAGCACAAAGCCTAAATCCTGATTAAGCCTTGATACACAGCACAGATAAAGTTATTTAAATATTGCTTTCTAACATTTGCCTGGGGTTCGATGGAAATACATTTTACTTGCCTCGCTAGCCTCTGAAGGGAATCTAAAAACAATTTAAAGACGACAGGCCAGGTTCTATATTGCATTTGTCATGAGTGTGAAGGATTCCCAGCTGTCGTATCACTGTATATAAAACAAACACTCCCAATTTTTTTTTCTGTGGTGGAACTTTTAAGCTTCAAATAAAATCCCAGAATAAACCTAACAATCAAGCACTTTAACCCTAGGAATCTTGGGGGGGGGGGTCTTCATCTCATTACTTAGGGAAATTACATTACCGGGAAATGCTTCATTCAAAAGTTATTAGGGTGCAAACATACTTTTTGAATTCTTATCCTAGGAGGCCCAAACCCTTTAATTGTTCTACTTGTGCTCAAGCAGGCATATCCTAAAAAAACGGAATTGACTGCTCAATAGAACTGAGAACTGTGAGCTGGTGATATGACTCAGCTTGTTAATGCACCAGCTGTAAAATCTGTTCAAGGTTGAAGGTTCTAGTCCTGTCAAGGTCAGCTCAGATGTGCTAATTGAGGCATGCCATGCAGTCTTAACCCTAAATTAAATTACACACTCACTGAAACTGCTTAGCAATGCATTGCCAGCCTCTCCTAGCACTGAAAGGGTTAAGTGTCAGTTTGCGGGGAGGTAATGTAGGACGAAGACAGAAGGCGCTTGTATTATGCCTTGATAATTATAATCTATAAACTAAATAACAGAAACTTTTTAATTAAAAAATGGCTAATAAAATCATGTAGGTGATTTTTAAAGCTCTCCCAAAATCAACAAATAGATTTTTAGGTGATGGGATCCCTTTAAAGGAGCAGTAAACTTTTTTTATGAAAAAATATATATTGTAGGGATTTTCCTATTGAGTAAAATAAGGGTACTCCCACTGCCAAGAGATTTATATTTCCAGAGTTATTACAGTTTAAACCTGTGTTTTTTACATTAGCAGTGCCCTCTAGTGGTCAAATTCTAATTAGATTTCTTGTTAGATTCTAATGGAGAGGAAAGTCAGAAAAGTCAGAGACATACAGTTCTCCATAGAATGAGATATAAACTGCCTGTCACTTCCTGTCAGTTAGAACGATCAGGAAGTAAAAACAGTAAATTCACTTCCTGATTATTTAAACTGCTATAAATTTTGAATAAAACATCTGACAGCAGTGGGAGTGACCTTGTTTTATTCAGCAGGAAATGCTCTGTAAAATATGCATTTTCATAAAAAAGAGTTTACTGCTCCTTTAATTATTGTGATGATGGAAATGGAATCTAGTCCTCAGAACCAGTGTTGTACTGACAGAGTGAAGCAGAAAGCTGTGGGATATGTGCAGAAGGAATTCTGGGATAAGCCAACTGTAACAGTGGAAACAAATACAAATTCACATTGATTTATATAGGGATTTTAACCCCTTGAATCCCAGAGAGTTGTTAATACATTAACAACCTCTCTAGCACTCAATGAGGAGCAGTAAACTTTTTTAATGAAAAATGTAAGATGTTTCCTGTTAAGTAAAATAATGGTACTCTTACAGCTGAGAGATGTATATTTCCATAGATTATTACTATTTAACCCTGTGGGTTTTTTCATTAACATTTCCCTCTAGTTGTCAAATTCTAATTAGTTATTCTAATGGAGAGGAAAGTCAGTGATTTACAGTTCTTACAGTTCTTCATAGTTCATTGGGTTTTTTTTGTCTCCTATGGTGCCATTGATTTGCTGTAGAATTGCTCAATTTGTATTTTGTGCATATAGCCCTGTTTGTGCCTTCTTCTATGATTTTTTATTGCTGTTTAACACAGAAGGTAATTCTGGGCTCTGGTTTAGATATACATCTCTTGATTCCATGAGTAATGCACCAGAGGTGCCACCAGTCCAGTCCACTGGCCACTTCCCACATAACCCCATCTGCAGTTGTCTGGTTCAGAAAATGTTATTAACCTAGAACATAGAAATGCAAAACACTCTTAAATAAACTGAACTGTACAGTGGGATGTAAAGCGGTAAGTAAACTGGTCATATCTGTATTTAAACTCCATATGCCAGGAGCAGGTGTCTACTCAGAGCCGGATCAACACTCCACAGGGCCCTAGGCAAGGTACCAGTTTGCCCCCCCCCCCCCATACACACACACACACACACGCACACACACTGGCAGGTTTCATACCGTCGCCCTTATAAATGCCGCCTTGTCAACCCACTCATTTATACTTGTAACACAACCACAATAATGACAACTCTGCCTAGCACAGTAACTGATTACACCACCTCTTTAAGTCCACAGAATGCGGCCCATGTCTCCCATCCACATGTCTCAGTGTTCACCCTCCAGCCCAACTTCAGTAGCTGCCCAGTGAAACAACCATAAAAATGTCAAATGAAAAAGGTATACAGATGTAACCAACAGCTCTCTGAAGGACACATAACTAGTTAAGACCTTCTTTTAAACACAGTAATTATATACAAATTCTTGGTTGCTCAGAGATGGACTGTTATTTTGGCTACATCCCAGTTCTAAGTTGATTCAGAAAGCTGCAGTGGTACAGCATAAAAACCTACAACAATACGTACAGAAAATGGCGCCCTACTAAAAATATACTGAATATACCATGGTGAATATTGCCCCAAATAAAAGCAAGCTACAATCCCCCCAAAAGTGTGCACGTAATGAAACCTATCTAAAATTCATCCTAGGGAGAGTGCTATATAACAGACACAATAAAATAATATAAAGGCGAAAGGCACAGAAAAAATAACAGGAACTCACTAGGTGAAATAATAAATGTATAGTTTACTCCGTGTGATCTAAAATCAATATAAAAAAACAATGCAGTACATAAAAATAACGTATGTGGTAAAAGAAGCCTAAATAAGTCTAATATAGTAGATGGAGTCTCTCTCTCTCTCTCTCTAAATCTCTATAAATCTGCTGAGCTTCGTGTATACACTGAGATGATAAAAGTAGATAACAAGTTATGAATGTTGGATTACTTCTCCCATCTGTGAAGTACTAGTTTGAGCTGAATGTAAGTGTCTTCCCCCATTACTTTCCCTCGGCCTTCCACTGCTGAGACTATCGCTAGGACTTTTCTTTATTACACAAAGGATACCTCTGACTGCTTAGGCCAACATTTGGAGCTATCAGCTAAGGTACTTCTGGTCTTCTGCCCACAGTCCTCATGGAATTATTATCATCTGGCGGCCTACCCAACAGTATTTGGTGGAGATCAGGCCACACACACCAAGTGATATCCCCATCATCGGCAGCATTGGCATCTATAGATTGTAAGCTTTCAGGCAGGGACCTCACACCCAATGTTTCGCTCTACAAAGCACCTGTAACCCTGTATTGTTTAAACCCTTAAATTGTAAAGCGCTGCGTACATTTGTGGCACTATATAAATAAACATATTCATTCATCTATATCCAGCAGGGGATGGCTGAGGGCAAGTGACAGGGGAAGGCACCTATATTTGACTCAGACTAGTACTTCACAGATGGGATCAGTAATCCAACATTCATAATTTGTTATCTACTTTTTAATCATCTCAGTCAGCGGATTTATAGATTACATATTTTTTTTCTTTATATATATATATATCTATATATATATATATACAATCATGTGAAAAGGAAAATACACCCTCTTTGAATTCTATGGTTTTACATATCAGGACAGAATAACAATCATCTGTTCCTTAGCAGGTCTAAAAAATGTCCTGATATGTAAAACCATAGAATTCAAAGAGGTGTACTTTTTTTCACACAACTGTGTATATATATATATATATATATATATATATATATATATATATATATATATATATATATATTTTTTTTTTTTTTTTTTTTTTTTCTTAAACTATATAATGGAAAAAAAAAAAAAATAAAACCAAAATTCTGTGTGGAGATGGGGCATCCAGTGACAGTCGGCACTGCTGTACCGTCTCCGATCCTATGCCTCTTCTCCCACAATAGCACTAAAATCCCAATAATCTCCACACAATTTTAAATGATCGCATATCCTATTAGGCTGCTACAATCCGATTGTCACTATGTGACAAATGACAAAAAGGAAACCAATATCTACAGGATTGAAGAGAGCGCCAAACAGATATGCAATTATTACCAATACATATTTATTAATGTCAAAATATAAAACATATATATGGATATCCACATAAAAACAATAATAAAATTAGAAAGAATAAAAAATAAATTCTAATAATAAAATATATATCTTTAAATTATGCTTTTGTGATATTACTCCGTGGTATAATAGATATTATTATTGGTTATCTTCCTTAGTTAGTGCTAAATCCACAGAGAAAGGTGGATCCCTCTATTGCATGTTGCCAAAGAAATTAAAAGTGCTGCAGCTTTAGATACTTTCACAGTCTCTATTGCTTAAAGCCAGTTTAATGTGTTATGTATTCTACCCTTTAAGAATTAGTGTGTTACCTCTCCCTTCCTTCTTATTGCCCCTTGGGCTGATTTTTCTCAGTTCTCCTAATTTTAGGGGTATGGATTTTGCTTTCCGCGGGCAGAGGTTGGGTTTTTATCCCGGCAACTGTAACTGATGCTGATTCTCCTCTTGCTCTCTCCCGACTTCATCGTGCAGGGTGCTATTGGAGTTCCTCCTTTTAAAGTGGAAGTATCACCTAAAAGCAAAGTTTTGCCATGCGTTTTAATATTTAACCCGACATTAGTGCTGTGTGTGTGTGTGTGTTCTTCAAGTCACCAAGTTGGGACTCCTTAACCCTTTGGATGCCAATGAGGCACGGAACTGCTTTGCAATCAATCTCTCACCCTTTTGGCACTCAAAGCGTTGAGCTACTGCCGAGTTGGCTGTGGGCACTCTGACTGTAGCTAGGAATTACAATTATTCACAGGGCTGTAACTAGGAATTACAATTATTCTCAGGGCTGGTGGGCCTCCAAGTTTGCCAGGCCCAAGGCAGGTGTCTAGGTTGCCTTTCCGATGATCCGGCACTGTCTGCTGCAGAGGAGCTAAGATCAAAGTGCACACACCTGCAATTCAGCTTGGTGGATGTAGCTAGCTTGGCTGAGTCCCGCCTCAAAATTTGTTTTTCAAGGTGATAGCCTAGTCTGCTTCATCCTGCATACAGGAACCTAAAGACAGATTTCCCACTGTAGTCAATGTGCACAGAGGCAAGTCAGTTCTCCTGCTAAGTTATGGTTCAGCAGTGCTTTAGGGAACTAAAGCATTCAAGGGGTTAAATGACACATACAGCAAAATGAATCTCCGTGCAGGAAAATGTCAAACTGTATATGATTATCAGCTTATAATATCTGCCATCGAATCCTACAGTGGTGAACTGCAATTAACCTGCAATTGGCATCCCATCTCTATTCACAATGATATACTGTCTTGTTGAGGATTCATGAGTAATGCACTGAAGAGAAGCTGTGGAAGCTTTGTTGTTGGATCCCTTGGTAATAATTATGCTCCAAGAAGTTGCAGATCAGCACATTTCCTGAAATCAATTAACAGATCAGCAGTGAGTCACCACGAAGTCGGTACTGAGCTGGTTTCATGCTATTCCTGAAGTGAATATACTGTACTTCTGTAACAGGACCCTTGGGGCTGATAAATCTGGGTTAGCTCAGCAGATATTGCATTGAGAATATAAAGGTTGTGCAGTGTTACAGCAACATATCAAGCTGTGTAGTTTCCGGTCATTGTGATTTAGGAATGATGTTAAATAGACCAAAGCTACTGGAGAGGCATACTGGGAGGAAATTCTTGCATGCTAAATAGGATATTTGTCCAGGCCATTTCAACATCTAGGGCTGGATTCTATTGCAGATGATAAATGTTACCCCCTGTTTTATCAAAAAATGTCCTATTGAAGTCTATGGGGAAAACCTGGAGATAAAATCAGAGATAAAATTAGCATCTGCATTAGTATCCAGCCCCTGTGGTCTATAGAGACAAGACAATGTGTTATTCTGTGGTTATTAATCCTTTGGATGGTAGACACATCTACAGTGTTTTGAGAAGCAATGTACTGGAGGTGTTTATAGCATTCAAGGGGTAGACAAAAAAGGAGTTAAAATGGAAAACTAAAAAAAAACTATGTTAAAGCTGAGGTTTTTTTTAACTGTTTAATCACATCAACTCCCACCACAGAGATGAAATGCATTGTTCTGAACTTACAATAGCAGCAGCCACATTCCAACAGGAATCATTATAGGCCTCTCTGAAGCTTACAGCACCAGCTCTGGGGAGTACTTGCACATTGAGGATGTAAGTTTTTAAACTGGTACACCCACAATTGGTAGCATCAGCAATGATCCAGTGCAAACAGAGCTTCAGCATATATAGTTTTCATTTTTTCGGAATACTAGCCCTTTAATCCTTTGACTGACAGAGGTATCTAGAACATTGAATTCATTTTTTGGATTACTAGCTCTTTAAGCCTTTGACTGACAGAGAGGTATCTAGAACATTACTTTGCAATGCATTGGATACCTCTCTGGTACTTAAATTGTTAACCCTTAAACTGCCAGGAAAGACAAAGGTGGCAGTAAACAAGAGAGAAGAAACTGGCCCGTGGTGGAGACCCATGGACTGGCAATAATCATGAGCAGGAGCTTATCGAACAGGAGCTGGAAGGTATTGTTTCCCGGATACATCTATTGGATGAACTTGTTAGTTTTTCCTAGTTTATGTACTAATTAGATACAGTGCACATATCAATTTATTCTATTTTTATTTCTTCAGTGGATGGAGATTTATGGTCAACTGACCAGTGCTGTCCATAGGATGGTGTAACAACAGCGCCACAGTTCAATTTCAGGCCACAGTGATACTGCACCTAACAGATTAAAATTTGAGCTGTAATAACGATTGAATAAAAAACATTTTCAGTAGTGGGAGTACCCTTGTTTTACTTAGGGGGATAAACCATACAACGTTTTTTTAACATTTTATGTATTACTATCTGTTTAAAGTAATATAGCAACATATGTATGTATTAGCTTATATTTACTTGATCAACAGACTACAGTAGTATTTACATATTTTCCAGTGAATTAAATAACATGGAAAATATCACTGTTGCCACCTTTGAATTAACCACTGGCACTCCAGTTCAAAGGTTGCTATATCAGAGTTTAAAACAGATCAGTTCTCCCCAGTTTTAGCATAATATGTTCAGATTACTAACCAATCAGATAGCTAGAACTGCCATCACATGATGTTCAAATTTAAAAGAAAGAAAGAGCAGGTTAATGTACCTTCTGACATCAATCACAGCATGTTCCTGTCCAGGACACTCATCTGAATACAGTAATGGAGCGGGCTGTTTATCCAAGTGTAAATAATATGTTATGTCTTTTGAACAGTCCTCTCTCTCTCTCAGAAGAGAAAACTTTTTTTTTGTCCCTACAGTAGCTATGAAAGTAGCAGTAGCCTCCCAACATGCTCTTTGTAGGAAAAGGGACCATGCCTCAAAAACAACCCCTAAAGATGGCCAGGAAAAGTTTATTTTTTGACTTATTTTCTTCTTGGAGGGAGACTACTGTACTTATTTCATCAGTGAGAAAGCATTTCATAAGATATAAGCGTGACAACCTGTGTATATCACCTTGTAGATTGGGGGATACCTACCAGGTCATTTACACTGGACTGGCCTCAAGTGACCACCAGCCAGGCCTGGGCCTTTTGCCACTGGACCTTGTTGCACCACTCAGGGGAGAGGTGGTCAACTGGATTTGAAGACCTTCAGGTGCAGGCAGACTGCTTAGTGTAGTGACCTGGGTAGGTACTCAAACTTCCAGCCACTGGAACAGGTCACTGCAGAGCAGGTATTGTCCCCTCTGCTCTGAAGTCTGCACCAGGCAGACATTAACCCTGTTGCCCTTGTCAGATATAATCCCCTCTTCTCCAACATCTCCTTCAGGCAGGCATTAACCCCTCTGCCTTGTCACTGGGGAACAGGTATTACTCCAATATCTCCACCAGGCATGCACCAAACCCTCTGCCCTGATAGTACTACACCCCCTTTATAAAGGTGCTTTTGGCTATACAGTCCTAGCATTTTCATTCTCCACCCACAATAACAGTGCCTAGACATCTGGTTCGGAAGTTGAAAAAACATGCTAAGTTTATTGAACTACAATACCTGGCCTTTCACAGCCTACAGTTAATGTAGGCTAACACTACAGGCATATAAACAAAATGCCATAACACACAGAATACAATAACATATAACAAACACAACAGATTATCATATTATTGGGGTATAGGATGGGGAGATAGAATTAAGGCATTGCAGATTGTAAGTACAGCACTGGCAACAGTAACTGCTATGGAAGACAATTCCTGTGCTTCCATTGCAGGGTTCAACTAATAGATGGCATCAGTGCAATACTGCTATACAGGGTTAAACCAATAGATGGCAGTTCACAGACCAGGATAATACCTGTGCATCCATAACAGGGCTCAACCAATTGGTGACAACAGTGAGTTCAAAGGACTTTTGCAGGGAAAAGTCCATGGCAGATGTGTTGCCTATAATATCCATGTAATACCACAGTCTTTACATATCACAGGGACAAGAGGGCTTCACCTCCTGTTTCTTCACAATAAGAATCTTATGTGTAATCAAAGAAAGACACAAAATAATATGTGGCTCTTCCTCGTCACAGATTTCTTACTACACAAGTCCATTGCTGCAGTATCAAAACCCATTTCCTCCTTCAGGCCTTTTAAGACTTTGTGGATTCCCAAGTCCTGGTTCCAATGCCCATGCAGTTTCTGAAGAAAGGGACTTATGTCTCAGTATTGCTGGATCCAAAAAATAACGGAGGCTTCTATCTGGTCGTCAGTTTCACCTTTCTGAATAAATTTTTTTTCAGGCAGAACATTTCTAGGTGGAATTTATTAAATCAGCAATGAGTAGCTTGGAGGTAGGAGATGTAATTGGCACTACCTTCTTACAAGAGGCTTAGCAATGCTTGAGAATTATCAAAACATCTCACAACATTTGTCATATTCAATTTGCAGCCCTTCCTTTTGGTCACTCATTTTCCCCAAGAGTCTTTGTAAAAGTTATGGTGGTGGTGGCAGAATATCCAAGGGAACAATACATCACTTAGTCATTAGATGTAGATGTAACTTTATCCTTAGGTTCAACTTTCTCTAGCCTTGTTTTCCAAGGTGAACATTTCCAAAGGTTTCCTCGGTCCATTCCATGCTGGGTCATAATTACTAGTGATGCAAGCAAGTACAATGGGAGGGCTGTTCTATAAGGAACATCACTGCAAGGTCGCCAGTCTTCTTCTGAGATTGCCCTTCATTCCAATCACCTGGAACTTCTGGTGGTATGGAGAGTCCTAACAGTCACGTATCGTGCTTTAAGATCAGATCAGACAGTACTATGGTGGTTGCCTACCTTTCCAAACAAGATGTTAGACCCTACTGTTCCTCTCCATGAAGATCTTACAGTGTGAATAGTCTAACTTGATGGCCATTCACATCAGAGGGAAGAACAATGTCTGGGCAAACAGTCTAAGAAGTCAGGTGGTCTCTCAATCAATAGATAACTGTATTCAATTCCTAGACAGAGGTTGGGTTGTCTTCAGATAGATATGATGACCCCCAGAAGAAATGTGAAGTTTCCAATTTTCTTCTCTCTGTTTCTCTAGTATTGGACAAAAATAATGTGTGCCCTTCTGCAAACATGATCCTTCAAACTACCTCACATATTTCCTCCACTAAGGTTTATTTTCCTAGTTCTGAAGAAAATCATTAAATCATTTAGATGCCTCTTACTGGCACAGAAGGCCTTGGTTTGCCACTCTGAAATGTCTGATGGTGATAGATTTGATCACCCCCCCCCCCCCGCTGGAAATGAACTACTATGGTGCTTTCACCGCAGCCATTCGAACTTGAATCTAGCAGTCTAGTTCCTGAAAGCAAAATCCTGAGTGATCAAGTTTTGTTTTCCCAATTGATTGACCTTTTTTCAACTCTAGGAAAGAACTACATCCAATGGTTATAACAGAGCTCAGGAGAAATACTTTTTCTGGTGTAGAGCACAAAAGAAACATCCACTATCTCCATCCATTCCACGTATTTTGTAGTAACTATCTGATGGCTTTAATAAAGGTCACTGTCTCTGCACACTTGGTGTTCAGGTTTTTGGATCCATATTTTTTTTGGGCTGCCGTTTACTGATCAGTACTTTGCAAATAAATTATCTGTCAAGTCTCTGAGTTCAATAATTGCTCTTTCTTGTCCATCATGGTTTTTGAATGTGGTCCTGAAAACACTGCTGAGTGATCCATATGAATCAAAACAAAAGTGACCTCTAAAGATATTTCAAGACAGTACTACTTTTAGCATTTAACTCTGTTAGGAGAATGGAGACCTTCAAACTCTTTCCATCTATTACTTTAAAATTACATCTAGAATTTGCTCCCAAATCATCTGCATACTTCTTCATGAATCAGGCTATATGTCTTCTAAAAGAGAAACAGTGTGAAAGCATTTATTGGGTATACTTAAAACAGACATGGTATAAGAGGCAAAAAAGAATAATATATTGCAGCACGAGTCTCTGACATTCAGCTACAGCAGTTTCACACCCTATGGCTAAGAAGTTACAGAGACTTCGAAGAAGACACTGATCTAAATAAAACATTCAAGCCAAGCCCCCATCGTATATAGGCTAATTCAAACCACTTATTAGCCTTTCGAAAGCCTGTTAAAATTATACTTCACCCAGGCACCTTGTAAAGCAATCTATGGAACATCAAAGGCAACAAACTAGGTGGTCTCACATGAATATCTATAAATATGCACTGATTGTGCCACAATATATTATGAAGCTGCTTCACAGCATCATTAAACCCAAATGTACCTACATATTGCAAAATGAATGTCCAGTGACACTCTGCCTGCAATAAAATTGTATCCCTATCTCAAATCCTAAGAGGCAAAGTAACCTTCTCCAGTGTCATAAAGGAAAGGAGGTCCGGATTACTTCCATGGACTTCTTTGAAAGGTTGAACAGGTTTTAAAGTGGACTCACCCTTCACAATGTTACATACAATTAGGTCCGGAAATATCTGGACACTAACACAATTTTAATCATTTTGGCTCTGTATGCCACCACAATGGATCTGAAATGAAAACCAAGATGCAATTGAAGTGCAGACTTAAAGCTTTCATTCAAGGGGTTGAACAAAAGTATTGTATGAAACGTTTAGGAATTACAACCATTTTCATACACAGACCCCTTATTTCAGGTGCTCAAATGTAGTTGGACAAATTAACACAATCATAAATAAAATGTAATTTTAATATTTTGCCGAGAATCCTTTGCAGGCAATGACTGCTTGATTTCTGGAATGCATGGTATTATATTTATTGGGAAATTACACTTATCCATCTTTTTTCTATGTTCCTCGATGGGATTCATCAGTTTATCTGTATATTATTACTACATGAATTACATTGATTATATTTGGGATATCATGCCTTGGTATCATCCATCTTGCTATGTTTTTAAATGATTTTAATTGTGATTTGTTATTCTGTCTACCAATAAACAATTTATATTTTTTTGTATTTTGCTTAGTCACTTATGTTTTGAGCGCCTCCATAAAGAGCTTCTTTCTGTAGTGAATTGATTAGAAGGGATTATCTTTCTGTTTTTCTCTCCTTCTGATTCTCTCTAATTTGATACTTTAGTAGTTTCTGCTCAGGAGGGCACCTTGTTATAGTAGTATATACTTTTATTTATAAGTGACTTCACAGATTGCCGTGCCTATCCATTTGTTTGATGTATGGAATGCATGGATATCACCAGACACTGGGTTTCCTTCTTTGCCAGGCCTTTACTGCAGCTGTCTTCAGTTGTTGTTTGTTCGTGGGTCTTTCTGCCTTAAGTTTTGTCTTCAGCAAGTGAAATGAATACTCGATCGGCTTGAGATCAGGTGATTGACTCCACCACTGCTGAATATTACATGTCTTTGCCTTAAAAAACTCCAGTGCCACTGGAAGCCATGCATGCCCATGCCATCACACTGCCTCCACCGTGTTTTATAGATGATATGGTATGCTTCGGATCATGAGCCGTTTCAAGCCTTCTCCATACTTTTTTCTTCCCATCATTCTGGTACAGGTTGATCTTAGTTTCATCTGTCTAAAGAATGCTGTTTCAGAACTGGGCTGGATTTTTTAGATTTTTTTTTGGCACAGTCTAATATGGCCTTTCTATTCTTGAGGCTTATGAAGGGTTTGCACCTTGTGGTTAACCCTCTGTATTTGCTCTTGTGAAGTCTTCTCTTTATGGTAGACTTGAATAATGAGATACCTACCTCTTGGAGAGTTTTTTTTCACTTGGCTGGATGTTGTGAAGGGTTTTTTCTTTACCATGGAATGGATCCTATGATCATCCACCACTGTTGTCTTCCATGGACGTCCAGGCTTTTTTCTGTTGAAGAGTTCACCAGTGAGTTCTTTTTTTCTCAGAATGTACCAAACTGTTGATTTGGCCACTTCTAATGTTCCTGCTATCTCTCTGATGGATTTTTTTTCGTTTGTTTGTTTTTTTTGCAGCCTAAGGATGGCTTGTTTCACTTACATTGAGAGCTCCTTTGACCGCATGTTGTGGGTTCACAGCAACAGCTTCAAAATGTGAATGCCACACCTGGAATCAACTTCAGACCTTTTACCTGCTTAATTGATGAAGAAATAATGAAGGAATAGCCCACCCCTGTCCATGAAACAGCTTCTGAGTCAATTATCCAATTACTTTTGGTGCCTTGAAAAAGATGTGGCTACATATTAAAAACCTGTCATTCCTAAACCCTTCCTCCAATTTGGATGTGAATGCCCTCAAATTAAAGCTGAGAGACTGCATATTCATTATTTAACTGTATCTTTAATTTATTTTGGTAAGCAGCTGAAATAACAAAACTTGTGTCAGTGTACAAATATTTCTGGACCTAACTGTATGTGTTAGATATTATTTTATATTTTTAATTTTTAATCTCTTATGGAGCAATGTAACCCATCTATAGCAGCTTGAGGGGAGGATGGCAAAGCTTAATAATTGTCTAAACCATCATTTCATCTCAGCGAACCATCTATCATCGTTTATATTCATACAACACATTCGTCATTCATACTCTTGGAACCATTACCTTCTAATGACTATTGAAATGTAAGGTAGTATTTCCACTTAAATATTACTTTAAAACATATAAATTGTATTTATTTATGAAGCTATCAAAATATTCAAATATAAGGAAGAGTTAAGGTAATTACACAATTAGGGAGACAAACAGAATTGTGAGGAGCACCCATTGAGCACGAACAAGGTAAAGTGTCTTGTTCTAGGCATGGTAGCCTCTCAATGGTGCTACAACTCACGTTTTTCACTCCCATGTGCCATTGCAGAGAGGAAATCTCCATATCCATATCAGATTGGTCCTGCCCACAGACAGTCCAGCTCCGAAATGTCAGGCAAATCCTCTCTGCACGAGAGAAACAGCATAACCACAGACGTACGTTTCGGCCTATATGGGCCTCATCAGTGCGGTGGCGCTGAATCCCTCTAGGCACACGGAAGCAAGGGCCCATGCCTGGGATGCCCTTATACTTAGGGAGACAAACAGAATTGTGAGGAGCACCCATTGAGCACAAACAAGGTAAAGTGTCTTGTTCTAGGCATGGTAGCCTCTCAATGGTGCTACAACTCACGTTTTTCACTCCCATGTGCCATTGCAGAGAGGAAATCTCCATATCCATATCAGATTGGTCCTGCCCACAGACAGTCCAGCTCCAAAATGTCAGGCAAATCCTCTCTGCACGAGAGAAACAGCATAACCACAGACGTACGTTTCGGCCTATATGGGCCTCATCAGTGCGGTGGCGCTGAATCCCTCTAGGCACACGGAAGCAAGGGCCCATGCCTGGGATGCCCTTATACTTAGGGAGACAAACAGAATTGTGAGGAGCACCCATTGAGCACGAACAAGGTAAAGTGTCTTGTTCTAGGCATGGTAGCCTCTCAATGGTGCTACAACTCACGTTTTTCACTCCCATGTGCCATTGCAGAGAGGAAATCTCCATATCCATATCAGATTGGTCCTGCCCACAGACAGTCCAGCTCCGAAATGTCAGGCAAATCCTCTCTGCACGAGAGAAACAGCATAACCACAGACGTACGTTTCGGCCTATATGGGCCTCATCAGTGCGGTGGCGCTGAATCCCTCTAGGCACACGGAAGCAAGGGCCCATGCCTGGGATGCCCTTATACTTAGGGAGACAAACAGAATTGTGAGGAGCACCCATTGAGCACGAACAAGGTAAAGTGTCTTGTTCTAGGCATGGTAGCCTCTCAATGGTGCTACAACTCACGTTTTTCACTCCCATGTGCCATTGCAGAGAGGAAATCTCCATATCAATATCAGATTGGTCCTGCCCACAGACAGTCCAGCTCCGAAATGTCAGGCAAATCCTCTCTGCACGAGAGAAACAGCATAACCACAGACGTACGTTTCGGCCTATATGGGCCTCATCAGTGCGGTGGCGCTGAATCCCTCTAGGCACACGGAAGCAAGGGCCCATGCCTGGGATGCCCTTATACTTAGGGAGACAAACAGAATTGTGAGGAGCACCCATTGAGCACGAACAAGGTAAAGTGTCTTGTTCTAGGCATGGTAGCCTCTCAATGGTGCTACAACTCACGTTTTTCACTCCCATGTGCCATTGCAGAGAGGAAATCTCCATATCCATATCAGATTGGTCCTGCCCACAGACAGTCCAGCTCCGAAATGTCAGGCAAATCCTCTCTGCACGAGAGAAACAGCATAACCACAGACGTACGTTTCGGCCTATATGGGCCTCATCAGTGCGGTGGCGCTGAATCCCTCTAGGCACACGGAAGCAAGGGCCCATGCCTGGGATGCCCTTATACTTAGGGAGACAAACAGAATTGTGAGGAGCACCCATTGAGCACGAACAAGGTAAAGTGTCTTGTTCTAGGCATGGTAGCCTCTCAATGGTGCTACAACTCACGTTTTTCACTCCCATGTGCCATTGCAGAGAGGAAATCTCCATATCCATATCAGATTGGTCCTGCCCACAGACAGTCCAGCTCCGAAATGTCAGGCAAATCCTCTCTGCACGAGAGAAACAGCATAACCACAGACGTACGTTTCGGCCTATATGGGCCTCATCAGTGCGGTGGCGCTGAATCCCTCTAGGCACACGGAAGCAAGGGCCCATGCCTGGGATGCCCTTATACTTAGGGAGACAAACAGAATTGTGAGGAGCACCCATTGAGCACGAACAAGGTAAAGTGTCTTGTTCTAGGCATGGTAGCCTCTCAATGGTGCTACAACTCACGTTTTTCACTCCCATGTGCCATTGCAGAGAGGAAATCTCCATATCCATATCAGATTGGTCCTGCCCACAGACAGTCCAGCTCCAAAATGTCAGGCAAATCCTCTCTGCACGAGAGAAACAGCATAACCACAGACGTACGTTTCGGCCTATATGGGCCTCATCAGTGCGGTGGCGCTGAATCCCTCTAGGCACACGGAAGCAAGGGCCCATGCCTGGGATGCCCTTATACTTAGGGAGACAAACAGAATTGTGAGGAGCACCCATTGAGCACGAACAAGGTAAAGTGTCTTGTTCTAGGCATGGTAGCCTCTCAATGGTGCTACAACTCACGTTTTTCACTCCCATGTGCCATTGCAGAGAGGAAATCTCCATATCCATATCAGATTGGTCCTGCCCACAGACAGTCCAGCTCCGAAATGTCAGGCAAATCCTCTCTGCACGAGAGAAACAGCATAACCACAGACGTACGTTTCGGCCTATATGGGCCTCATCAGTGCGGTGGCGCTGAATCCCTCTAGGCACACGGAAGCAAGGGCCCATGCCTGGGATGCCCTTATACTTAGGGAGACAAACAGAATTGTGAGGAGCACCCATTGAGCACGAACAAGGTAAAGTGTCTTGTTCTAGGCATGGTAGCCTCTCAATGGTGCTACAACTCACGTTTTTCACTCCCATGTGCCATTGCAGAGAGGAAATCTCCATATCCATATCAGATTGGTCCTGCCCACAGACAGTCCAGCTCCGAAATGTCAGGCAAATCCTCTCTGCACGAGAGAAACAGCATAACCACAGACGTACGTTTCGGCCTATATGGGCCTCATCAGTGCGGTGGCGCTGAATCCCTCTAGGCACACGGAAGCAAGGTCCCATGCCTGGGATGCCCTTATACTTAGGGAGACAAACAGAATTGTGAGGAGCACCCATTGAGCACGAACAAGGTAAAGTGTCTTGTTCTAGGCATGGTAGCCTCTCAATGGTGCTACAACTCACGTTTTTCACTCCCATGTGCCATTGCAGAGAGGAAATCTCCATATCCATATCAGATTGGTCCTGCCCACAGACAGTCCAGCTCCGAAATGTCAGGCAAATCCTCTCTGCACGAGAGAAACAGCATAACCACAGACGTACGTTTCGGCCTATATGGGCCTCATCAGTGCGGTGGCGCTGAATCCCTCTAGGCACACGGAAGCAAGGGCCCATGCCTGGGATGCCCTTATACTTAGGGAGACAAACAGAAATGTGAGGAGCACCCATTGAGCACGAACAAGGTAAAGTGTCTTGTTCTAGGCATGGTAGCCTCTCAATGGTGCTACAACTCACGTTTTTCACTCCCATGTGCCATTGCAGAGAGAAAATCTCCATATCCATATCAGATTGGTCCTGCCCACAGACAGTCCAGCTCCGAAATGTCAGGCAAATCCTCTCTGCACGAGAGAAACAGCATAACCACAGACGTACGTTTCGGCCTATATGGGCCTCATCAGTGCGGTGGCGCTGAATCCCTCTAGGCACACGGAAGCAAGGGCCCATGCCTGGGATGCCCTTATACTTAGGGAGACAAACAGAATTGTGAGGAGCACCCATTGAGCACGAACAAGGTAAAGTGTCTTGTTCTAGGCATGGTAGCCTCTCAATGGTGCTACAACTCACGTTTTTCACTCCCATGTGCCATTGCAGAGAGGAAATCTCCATATCCATATCAGATTGGTCCTGCCCACAGACAGTCCAGCTCCGAAATGTCAGGCAAATCCTCTCTGCACGAGAGAAACAGCATAACCACAGACGTACGTTTCGGCCTATATGGGCCTCATCAGTGCGGTGGCGCTGAATCCCTCTAGGCACACGGAAGCAAGGGCCCATGCCTGGGATGCCCTTATACTTAGGGAGACAAACAGAATTGTGAGGAGCACCCATTGAGCACGAACAAGGTAAAGTGTCTTGTTCTAGGCATGGTAGCCTCTCAATGGTGCTACAACTCACGTTTTTCACTCCCATGTGCCATTGCAGAGAGGAAATCTCCATATCCATATCAGATTGGTCCTGCCCACAGACAGTCCAGCTCCGAAATGTCAGGCAAATCCTCTCTGCACGAGAGAAACAGCATAACCACAGACGTACGTTTCGGCCTATATGGGCCTCATCAGTGCGGTGGCGCTGAATCCCTCTAGGCACACGGAAGCAAGGTCCCATGCCTGGGATGCCCTTATACTTAGGGAGACAAACAGAATTGTGAGGAGCACCCATTGAGCACGAACAAGGTAAAGTGTCTTGTTCTAGGCATGGTAGCCTCTCAATGGTGCTACAACTCACGTTTTTCACTCCCATGTGCCATTGCAGAGAGGAAATCTCCATATCCATATCAGATTGGTCCTGCCCACAGACAGTCCAGCTCCGAAATGTCAGGCAAATCCTCTCTGCACGAGAGAAACAGCATAACCACAGACGTACGTTTCGGCCTATATGGGCCTCATCAGTGCGGTGGCGCTGAATCCCTCTAGGCACACGGAAGCAAGGGCCCATGCCTGGGATGCCCTTATACTTAGGGAGACAAACAGAAATGTGAGGAGCACCCATTGAGCACGAACAAGGTAAAGTGTCTTGTTCTAGGCATGGTAGCCTCTCAATGGTGCTACAACTCACGTTTTTCACTCCCATGTGCCATTGCAGAGAGAAAATCTCCATATCCATATCAGATTGGTCCTGCCCACAGACAGTCCAGCTCCGAAATGTCAGGCAAATCCTCTCTGCACGAGAGAAACAGCATAACCACAGACGTACGTTTCGGCCTATATGGGCCTCATCAGTGCGGTGGCGCTGAATCCCTCTAGGCACACGGAAGCAAGGGCCCATGCCTGGGATGCCCTTATACTTAGGGAGACAAACAGAATTGTGAGGAGCACCCATTGAGCACGAACAAGGTAAAGTGTCTTGTTCTAGGCATGGTAGCCTCTCAATGGTGCTACAACTCACGTTTTTCACTCCCATGTGCCATTGCAGAGAGGAAATCTCCATATCCATATCAGATTGGTCCTGCCCACAGACAGTCCAGCTCCGAAATGTCAGGCAAATCCTCTCTGCACGAGAGAAACAGCATAACCACAGACGTACGTTTCGGCCTATATGGGCCTCATCAGTGCGGTGGCGCTGAATCCCTCTAGGCACACGGAAGCAAGGGCCCATGCCTGGGATGCCCTTATACTTAGGGAGACAAACAGAATTGTGAGGAGCACCCATTGAGCACGAACAAGGTAAAGTGTCTTGTTCTAGGCATGGTAGCCTCTCAATGGTGCTACAACTCACGTTTTTCACTCCCATGTGCCATTGCAGAGAGAAAATCTCCATATCCATATCAGATTGGTCCTGCCCACAGACAGTCCAGCTCCGAAATGTCAGGCAAATCCTCTCTGCACGAGAGAAACAGCATAACCACAGACGTACGTTTCGGCCTATATGGGCCTCATCAGTGCGGTGGCGCTGAATCCCTCTAGGCACACGGAAGCAAGGGCCCATGCCTGGGATGCCCTTATACTTAGGGAGACAAACAGAATTGTGAGGAGCACCCATTGAGCACGAACAAGGTAAAGTGTCTTGTTCTAGGCATGGTAGCCTCTCAATGGTGCTACAACTCACGTTTTTCACTCCCATGTGCCATTGCAGAGAGGAAATCTCCATATCCATATCAGATTGGTCCTGCCCACAGACAGTCCAGCTCCGAAATGTCAGGCAAATCCTCTCTGCACGAGAGAAACAGCATAACCACAGACGTACGTTTCGGCCTATATGGGCCTCATCAGTGCGGTGGCGCTGAATCCCTCTAGGCACACGGAAGCAAGGGCCCATGCCTGGGATGCCCTTATACTTAGGGAGACAAACAGAATTGTGAGGAGCACCCATTGAGCACGAACAAGGTAAAGTGTCTTGTTCTAGGCATGGTAGCCTCTCAATGGTGCTACAACTCACGTTTTTCACTCCCATGTGCCATTGCAGAGAGGAAATCTCCATATCCATATCAGATTGGTCCTGCCCACAGACAGTCCAGCTCCGAAATGTCAGGCAAATCCTCTCTGCACGAGAGAAACAGCATAACCACAGACGTACGTTTCGGCCTATATGGGCCTCATCAGTGCGGTGGCGCTGAATCCCTCTAGGCACACGGAAGCAAGGTCCCATGCCTGGGATGCCCTTATACTTAGGGAGACAAACAGAATTGTGAGGAGCACCCATTGAGCACGAACAAGGTAAAGTGTCTTGTTCTAGGCATGGTAGCCTCTCAATGGTGCTACAACTCACGTTTTTCACTCCCATGTGCCATTGCAGAGAGGAAATCTCCATATCCATATCAGATTGGTCCTGCCCACAGACAGTCCAGCTCCGAAATGTCAGGCAAATCCTCTCTGCACGAGAGAAACAGCATAACCACAGACGTACGTTTCGGCCTATATGGGCCTCATCAGTGCGGTGGCGCTGAATCCCTCTAGGCACACGGAAGCAAGGGCCCATGCCTGGGATGCCCTTATACTTAGGGAGACAAACAGAAATGTGAGGAGCACCCATTGAGCACGAACAAGGTAAAGTGTCTTGTTCTAGGCATGGTAGCCTCTCAATGGTGCTACAACTCACGTTTTTCACTCCCATGTGCCATTGCAGAGAGAAAATCTCCATATCCATATCAGATTGGTCCTGCCCACAGACAGTCCAGCTCCGAAATGTCAGGCAAATCCTCTCTGCACGAGAGAAACAGCATAACCACAGACGTACGTTTCGGCCTATATGGGCCTCATCAGTGCGGTGGCGCTGAATCCCTCTAGGCACACGGAAGCAAGGGCCCATGCCTGGGATGCCCTTATACTTAGGGAGACAAACAGAATTGTGAGGAGCACCCATTGAGCACGAACAAGGTAAAGTGTCTTGTTCTAGGCATGGTAGCCTCTCAATGGTGCTACAACTCACGTTTTTCACTCCCATGTGCCATTGCAGAGAGGAAATCTCCATATCCATATCAGATTGGTCCTGCCCACAGACAGTCCAGCTCCGAAATGTCAGGCAAATCCTCTCTGCACGAGAGAAACAGCATAACCACAGACGTATGTTTCGGCCTATATGGGCCTCATCAGTGCGGTGGCGCTGAATCCCTCTAGGCACGCGGAAGCAAGGGCCCATGCCTGGGATGCCCTTATACTTAGGGAGACAAACAGAATTGTGAGGAGCACCCATTGAGCACGAACAAGGTAAAGTGTCTTGTTCTAGGCATGGTAGCCTCTCAATGGTGCTACAACTCATGTTTTTCACTCCCATGTGCCATTGCAGAGAGGAAATCTCCATATCCATATCAGATTGGTCCTGCCCACAGACAGTCCAGCTCCGAAATGTCAGGCAAATCCTCTCTGCACGAGAGAAACAGCATAACCACAGACGTACGTTTCGGCCTATATGGGCCTCATCAGTGCGGTGGCGCTGAATCCCTCTAGGCACACGGAAGCAAGGGCCCATGCCTGGGATGCCCTTATACTTAGGGAGACAAACAGAATTGTGAGGAGCACCCATTGAGCACGAACAAGGTAAAGTGTCTTGTTCTAGGCATGGTAGCCTCTCAATGGTGCTACAACTCACGTTTTTCACTCCCATGTGCCATTGCAGAGAGGAAATCTCCATATCCATATCAGATTGGTCCTGCCCACAGACAGTCCAGCTCCGAAATGTCAGGCAAATGGGAGTGAAAAACGTGAGTTGTAGCACCATTGAGAGGCTACCATGCCTTAGAACAAGACACTTAATCTTGTTCGTGCTTGATGTGTGCTCCTCACAACTCTTTTTGTCTCCCTAAGTTTAAGGGCATCCCAGGCATGGGCCCTTGCTTCCATGTGCCTAGAGGGATTCGGCTGCACCACACTGACGAGGCTCACATAGGCCGAAACGTACGTCTGTGGTTTTGCCATTTCTCTCGTGCGGAGGGGATTTGCCTGACATTTCGGAGCTGGACTGTCTGTGGGCGGGACCAGTCTGATATGGACATGGAGATTTCCTCTCTGCAATGGCACATGGGAGTGAAAAACGTGAGTTGTAGCACCATTGAGAGGCTACCATGCCTTAGAACAAGACACTTAATCTTGTTCGTGCTTGATGTGTGCTCCTCACAACTCTTTTTGTCTCCCTAAGTTTAAGGGCATCCCAGGCATGGGCCCTTGCTTCCATGTGCCTAGAGGGATTCGGCTGCACCACACTGACGAGGCTCACATAGGCCGAAACGTACGTCTGTGGTTTTGCCATTTCTCTCGTGCGGAGGGGATTTGCCTGACATTTCGGAGCTGGACTGTCTGTGGGCGGGACCAGTCTGATATGGACATGGAGATTTCCTCTCTGCAATGGCACATGGGAGTGAAAAACGTGAGTTGTAGCACCATTGAGAGGCTACCATGCCTTAGAACAAGACACTTAATCTTGTTCGTGCTTGATGTGTGCTCCTCACAACTCTTTTTGTCTCCCTAAGTTTAAGGGCATCCCAGGCATGGGCCCTTGCTTCCATGTGCCTAGAGGGATTCGGCTGCACCACACTGACGAGGCTCACATAGGCCGAAACGTACGTCTGTGGTTTTGCCATTTCTCTCGTGCGGAGGGGATTTGCCTGACATTTCGGAGCTGGACTGTCTGTGGGCGGGACCAGTCTGATATGGACGTGGAGATTTCCTCTCTGCAATGGCACATGGGAGTGAAAAACGTGAGTTGTAGCACCATTGAGAGGCTACCATGCCTTAGAACAAGACACTTAATCTTGTTCGTGCTTGATGTGTGCTCCTCACAACTCTTTTTGTCTCCCTAAGTTTAAGGGCATCCCAGGCATGGGCCCTTGCTTCCATGTGCCTAGAGGGATTCGGCTGCACCACACTGACGAGGCTCACATAGGCCGAAACGTACGTCTGTGGTTTTGCCATTTCTCTCGTGCGGAGGGGATTTGCCTGACATTTCGGAGCTGGACTGTCTGTGGGCGGGACCAGTCTGATATGGACATGGAGATTTCCTCTCTGCAATGGCACATGGGAGTGAAAAACGTGAGTTGTAGCACCATTGAGAGGCTACCATGCCTTAGAACAAGACACTTAATCTTGTTCGTGCTTGATGTGTGCTCCTCACAACTCTTTTTGTCTCCCTAAGTTTAAGGGCATCCCAGGCATGGGCCCTTGCTTCCATGTGCCTAGAGGGATTCGGCTGCACCACACTGACGAGGCTCACATAGGCCGAAACGTACGTCTGTGGTTTTGCCATTTCTCTCGTGCGGAGGGGATTTGCCTGACATTTCGGAGCTGGACTGTCTGTGGGCGGGACCAGTCTGATATGGACATGGAGATTTCCTCTCTGCAATGGCACATGGGAGTGAAAAACGTGAGTTGTAGCACCATTGAGAGGCTACCATGCCTTAGAACAAGACACTTAATCTTGTTCGTGCTTGATGTGTGCTCCTCACAACTCTTTTTGTCTCCCTAAGTTTAAGGGCATCCCAGGCATGGGCCCTTGCTTCCATGTGCCTAGAGGGATTCGGCTGCACCACACTGACGAGGCTCACATAGGCCGAAACGTACGTCTGTGGTTTTGCCATTTCTCTCGTGCGGAGGGGATTTGCCTGACATTTCGGAGCTGGACTGTCTGTGGGCGGGACCAGTCTGATATGGACATGGAGATTTTCTCTCTGCAATGGCACATGGGAGTGAAAAACGTGAGTTGTAGCACCATTGAGAGGCTACCATGCCTTAGAACAAGACACTTAATCTTGTTCGTGCTTGATGTGTGCTCCTCACAACTCTTTTTGTCTCCCTAAGTTTAAGGGCATCCCAGGCATGGGCCCTTGCTTCCATGTGCCTAGAGGGATTCGGCTGCACCACACTGACGAGGCTCACATAGGCCGAAACGTACGTCTGTGGTTTTGCCATTTCTCTCGTGCGGAGGGGATTTGCCTGACATTTCGGAGCTGGACTGTCTGTGGGCGGGACCAGTCTGATATGGACATGGAGATTTCCTCTCTGCAATGGCACATGGGAGTGAAAAACGTGAGTTGTAGCACCATTGAGAGGCTACCATGCCTTAGAACAAGACACTTAATCTTGTTCGTGCTTGATGTGTGCTCCTCACAACTCTTTTTGTCTCCCTAAGTTTAAGGGCATCCCAGGCATGGGCCCTTGCTTCCATGTGCCTAGAGGGATTCGGCTGCACCACACTGACGAGGCTCACATAGGCCGAAACGTACGTCTGTGGTTTTGCCATTTCTCTCGTGCGGAGGGGATTTGCCTGACATTTCGGAGCTGGACTGTCTGTGGGCGGGACCAGTCTGATATGGACATGGAGATTTCCTCTCTGCAATGGCACATGGGAGTGAAAAACGTGAGTTGTAGCACCATTGAGAGGCTACCATGCCTTAGAACAAGACACTTAATCTTGTTCGTGCTTGATGTGTGCTCCTCACAACTCTTTTTGTCTCCCTAAGTTTAAGGGCATCCCAGGCATGGGCCCTTGCTTCCATGTGCCTAGAGGGATTCGGCTGCACCACACTGACGAGGCTCACATAGGCCGAAACGTACGTCTGTGGTTTTGCCATTTCTCTCGTGCGGAGGGGATTTGCCTGACATTTCGGAGCTGGACTGTCTGTGGGCGGGACCAGTCTGATATGGACATGGAGATTTCCTCTCTGCAATGGCACATGGGAGTGAAAAACGTGAGTTGTAGCACCATTGAGAGGCTACCATGCCTTAGAACAAGACACTTAATCTTGTTCGTGCTTGATGTGTGCTCCTCACAACTCTTTTTGTCTCCCTAATTACACAATTATACTTATTGTATTTAATATTTATCCACCAGATAGTGCTGGAGTTGATATTCAATATACTGACAAAAGCTATTCCTATACAAACACCTCCTGTGACATCCTGCAAAGTCCTGATATTGAAAGACTTTCTGTGTCAGTTTCCTATCCTGACAGAGGGTGCCTAATCGGTGTGGACACCAAAAGGGATGTTAATGCCATAGAGTCTGAAAATACTTTTTTGACGGATCAAGGATTTGATTAATACTTTTAAGGTTTGAGAGATATACGAAGATAAAATTCCCCCCTCCCTCCCTCCCCTTTCTGTGACGTGACCTCTAAAGCCGGTTGCAGGATAACCTGGTCCCAGGACCAGACAGAGGCTCTTCAGCAGAGCTGAAATAGTGCGATCGCGACACAAATACTTCATTGGATCTGTCTACAAAGTGTGCCTGGTTTGCAGGCACACTTTGCAGACCATTCCAATGAAGTCTTTGTGTCACGATCACACTATTTCGGCTCTTCTAAAGAGCCTCTGTCTGGTTGCGTGACCAGAATCTCAGGCTGACAGCTTTACAGGTCATGTCACAGAAATAGGAGGGAGGGGGAACTTTATCTTAGTATATCTCTCAAAACCATAAAGGTTTGAGAGATAGGACTGACATTGTTTACTGTATTATTTTAATAGCTACAATACTAGCATTTATTATTACTAGACTTTACTATCCCTTTAAGACTTCTATGAGTATTGTGAGCCATGGAAGCTTAGACTGTTCTATCTTGTTTGCCTCCCTTGTTAACCCTCATGTTGCTTGTGACATTGCCAAATGTCAGGATCCCATACCTGGTATTTATCATCCTGATTGTCCACATCTTTTCACATTAGGCAACTTTTATAAACTGAAACAAGCAGAGACATAATCATTTCTATTATACTCATACTAATGAAACTTTCTGTCATTGCTTTGATACTCCAATGGAAGAATCTGTATATGATCCCCTGATACCCCTATATCTTGACATTCTGGATGCCAATGATTATGTAGATATGCATTTAAGTTCTGGGTAGGTACTAGTTAAACGGATAGTAATACTTTGTTTTAACTTTATTTTATTTTGTAGGCATTAAAAAAACATGAAGAACGATATGTCTTATCTCTCAAACCTTTATGGTTTAAGAGATATTCACAAGCAAAGTTTCCCCCCCCGCCCCTTTTACCTAGTGTAAGCCATCTCTTCTCAGATGTGAATCTGGTTGTAAGACCAGACAGATAACAGAAGGGGACAATCTTCTTTATATGAAAACAATGAAAGCCCTGCCCCCTTGACAAGCTTTTCAGGTTTTTCCCTTATCTTAATTGAAGATTGTCCCTCTGTGCAATCTACCCGGGCACCTCCCTTCTGCTTTGGCTGTTACTGTTACATCAGTAAAAGGGGCGAGAGGGGACACTTTGTAATTTAATTACTCCTGAACCACGACTCTGACAGAACTGAAATAACACTCTCCAAAGTCCAAATACTATGATGATTAATTAGAGCTGTTTTTATTATGAAACATTACTATCCCTTTAAATACATTTTGTCATTTAAAATATTGATTTTCTTATAACAATGAGTGCACAAGGTAATTTATAGATAGTGTTGGAGAGAAATTTTGTTTTTACTTAGCAAGGGTATGTAGGGTCTAGGATTATCTAGAGAACCTTAGCATATATTTTTTGTTTATAAAACATCTCTTGCCTAATCTGCAATGTGCTAATAAAGCCTCTTATTATGCTACTGCATGTTTAATTGCAAAAATTAGTTTCCACCCAATTTAAGACTGTAAGTCTAGTGCACAAATGTGCCAAATTATACAGGTGGCGTTCTGTATGAGCATAGATGTCCATAAGATATCCATAAACTAATGTGTGCTGAAACAAGAGAAGAGAGATACTATCTACATGCAAGACTAATGGAATATAATACTTTTATTACTGCAAGAAAATTATTACGCATAATAAATACAGTTGCAGGACAAAGTATGTGAACCCTTTGAAATTAGTTGGATATCTACATAAATTGTTAATTAAATTTCATCTGATCTTCAACCAAGTCACAATAGAAAAACACAGTTTGCTTCAACTAATAACACATAAATATATGTTTTAATGCCTTTATTGAACACACTGTGTAATCATTCACAGTGCACAGTAGAAAAATTATGTGAAACCTTAATAACTGGTTGGCCCTCCTTTGGCAGCAATAACCTCAAAGAAACATTTCCTGTAGTTGTGGATGAGACCTGCACAACGTTCAGGAGGAATTTGAAACCATTCCTCTTTACAAAACTGTTTCAGTTCAGCAATATTCTTGGAATGTCTGGTGTGAATCACTCTGTTGAGGTAATGCCACAGTATCTCAGTCTGGATGAGGCAAGGACTCTTGACTTGGCCACTCCAGAAGGAATATTTTCTTCTGTTGAAGCCATTCTGTTGACTTACTCCTGTTCTTTGGGTCGTTGTCCTGTTGCATCACCCAACTTCTGTTGAGCTTCAATTGTCTGACAGATGGCCTTACATTCTCCTGCAAAATGTCTTGATAAATATGGGAGTTAATTGTTCTGTTAATGATAGCAAGCTGTCCAGGCCCTGAGGCAGCAAAACAGCCTTAAAGGGATGGTAATGTATCACAATAAAAGCAGCTCCAATTAATCTTCATAGTATTTGGGCCATGGAGAGTTTTATTTCAATACTGTCAGAGTTGTAGTTCAAGAGTAATTGAATGATAAAGTATCCTCCTCCCGCCCCTTTTACTGAAGTCACACTGCTCACCTCAGACTGTCCGGATGGATCGCAGAGAGGGACAATCTTCAGTGATCATAAGGAAAAACCTGTCAAGGGGGTAGGGTTTTCCTTATGAGCACAGTAAGAAGATTGTCCCTTGCTGTGATCTGTCCGGTCAAGTGACCAGATTCCACATCTGAAGGGAGGCAGCTTACATTAGGTAAAAGGGGTGGGAAGGGGATACTTTATCATTCAATTACTTGAAAACTACAACTCTGACAGTATTGAAATAACACTCTCCATGGCCTAAATACTATGAAGATTAATTGGAGCTTTTTTTCTTTTGAAACATTACTATCTCTTTAAACCATGATGCCCCCTCCACCATGCTTTACTGTTGGGATGAGGTTTTGATGTTGGTGTGTTGTGCCTTTTTTTCCATAGATAGCATTGTGTGTTCCTTCCAAACTACTCAAGTTTTTTTAAGCTTTAAGGTGCTTTTTTGCGGACTTCATCCATCTGATCTCCACTTGCAGACGGCCCATGGTATTGAGCCCAGAGAATGGCGCCTTATACTTCTTGCCACCTCCGGCCTACATTGCAGGTGCTGCTGCTCCCGTTCTCCCCTCTCCTCACCACTGCATGGTCAGGCCCTGATGCAGACTCCTCCACAAGGCCTTCAGGATCCTCACTCTGCTGTTGTACAGACCTACACTGGTGCACCACATGTATTAAACATCTCCCCACCAGGAGAGATGGCCATGTGAGCAGGTGTCACGGTTTTTAGATGAACACAGACAGGATGGTAAGGTTAAAATTACTTTATTGAAAGAGAGCAAACAAGGAAAAAGGCCCTGGGGCTCACAAGGCAAATCACACAGTGATATACAAATACACAATAGCAATAAGTCTGCAGTACTAGAATAGGTGGACTGGAACAACAGGTTAACACCTAGTAGAGAGACTCTTGACAGGATTAGTGAGGTCGAGGGCAACCCATTGGAGAGCTGACCAGGTGAATGTACACCGGGGTGCACGTGAAACGGAACTGGCACTGCCCAGACGCCTGGGCACCAAACCTTGAGAAGTGAAACCACACTGGCCCAACTGATGGGAATGGCAACGAGGCAACTCTGACCCAGACTGTATGGAATGGCAGCTAGGCAACTTAGACCCAGACTGTATGGCAACAAGGCAACTTTGACCCAGACTCAGTCCCCAACTACCGGGCAACTGTGGAGTGGCAATGCTACCCTCAGGAAGGGTAACTGAGACCAAGGTAGCTGCTAGAGACAGACCCTAGAATGTTAGGGGTGGATCGAGGCGACAATAGGCAACTGTAATACAACCAGTAACCACACAACCTGCAGTATGGAATGTGTAACGCTGGCTCTAACTCTAGGTACTGCAGAGAGCAGTGTAAGCCCTTCCCTGGATGATCCCGGTATCCACAGGGTTAATGGTCAACTCCCAGCGACTTACTGAAAAACTCCCAGAGGGAGTGAGCACAGCGTAACAGGTAGGAAGGCCACAGAGAGAGAGATCAGAGTAAAACAGTCAGTGTAAGAACACCTGTACTGGTACTTCGAATGTGCACACCGCTAGCAGGGGTTATAGGAGCAGCTTAAGACCAAGCTTAGCCTTTGGTCGACAAGAAACAGCGCCACGCGGTGCACCACCACAGACAATGCAAAGCCCAGTATTACAATGGCCACCAGGGGTCACCCAGGGCACAAACGGACAGGGTTGGTACCGGAGCCGGTTAACCAAATTGGAGACAGTAACGGAATAGCGCCACCAGCGGTCAGCCCCGGAATGAGTCCAATGGCCAGATACAGTCGACAACGGAGCGGGTCTCAGTCTGAAGTGGTCAGACAAGGAGCAGTACACAGCCAAATGTAGCCAGCAACGGAGCGGGTTCTCCAGCCAGCAGCAGTCAGCAACAGAGCGGGTTCTCAGCAGGATACGGACAGCTACGGAGCGGGTTCTTCATCCAGATCCAATCAGCAACGGAGCGGGTTCTTCAGCCAGATACAGTCAGCATGGAACGGGTTCTCATCCAGGATACAATCAGCAACGGAGCGGGTTCTCAGCCAGATACGGTCAGCAACGGAGAGGGTTCTCAGCCAGGATACAGTCAGCAACGGAGTATAGCAACAGGAACTTCAGGAACAGACTCGTAGTCAGGCAGGCCAGGTCATACACAAATCAGCAAAGCATAGAATAGACTCAGGAACTCGTACACCACGAAAGGGCGCCTAAGGGAGGACATCCCATGGTATATAAAGGCAAGCCCAGTGTTAGCAATTAAAGGGATAGTAATACTTCGTTTTAACTTTATTTTATTTTGTAGACATTAAAAAAACATGAATAATGATATAAGTCTTATCTCTCAAACCTTTATGGTTTAAGAGATATTCACAAGCAAAGTATCCCCCTCCCGCCCCTTTTACTGATGTAACACTTTTCAGCCAGGGCAGAAGGGAGCTGCCCAAGTAGACTGCAGAGAGGGACAATCTTCAATTAAGATAAGGGAAAAACCTGAAAAGCTTGTCAAGGGGGGCAGGGATTTCATTTTTTTCATAGGAATAAGAGTGTCCCCTTCTGTTATCTGTCCAGTCTATGGACTGTATTCCACATCTGAGAAGAGATTGTTTACAGTAGGTAAAAGGGGCGGGAGGGGGAAACTTTGCTTGTGAATATCTCATAAACCATAAAGGTTTGAGAGATAAGACTTATATCATTCTTCATGTTTTTTTAATGCCTACAAAATAAAATAAAGTTAAAACGAAGTATCACTATCCCTTTAAGACCAGCCAATCAGAAGGCAGCAGAGAATAACAATGTCGCTGCTCAGCAACAGAAGCACGGGCACCGTGATAGCAGGCCTCTTATACCTTTACTAGTCCCTTCTTCACCTCCGCTATCCTCCATCACCACTAGTCATTAACCATACCTGATTAGCCCCTGCTAGGGCTGCTGTTGGTCCTCTGGCCAGGGAGAAATATACTGGCACCAAAGTAGGGAATAAAGCGAGAAGACTACGGGGCACAGAGAAACAGGAGCACAGAGGTGACCCTAAGAGTGGCCCTCTGAACCAATCACCCTCTTCCGATGGCCCTCATCCCTCTCCAGTTACAAGATCAGCGCACTATAAAACTAAAAATTGCAGAAGGTAATGCTTGAATTCACAAGAAGATCAAGACAAATGAACTATGAGATAATAACTAGGTCTGAATAAGGGCTTATCTATTTAAGGTGGAAATGGGTTTTTACTGCACTGGAGACCTGATTGATTGCGATACTGACTTTCTATTGAAATAATAAGCCTTATAACTTGTTGGGAAGTAATAAAGGAAAATTTAGAACCACTGTGGCGTGAACTGGACAAGCTTGATATTTGAAGTTGATCTGGTATCATATATATCGCCATGGGTCAAAAAAAAGACAAAAATCATCATGTAGATAAGTCTAAAAAGATGAGTACTTATTACTCACCTAAATCTACTGGCAGTATACAGAAAAATACTTTAAGAGATGTGAATACCTCTTTGAATTATACGGTAAATGAGGGACAACTTGAGAGGTCAGCAGCTGGGTCAATACGAAATGAACAGATATTAAGTATGAATCAGCTTTATGATAAATGAAGTCAGGACATGAAAATTTACACTTCAATGCTTAAGCAGGAGATATCCTTTATTTCAGACAATCTTACACAACAGGGTGAAGTAATTAAAGGCCTAGAGGGAGAGTTTTATACTGTAAAAAAGTAAAATATGGATCTTATATTGACTCTCACTGCCCTAGAACTGAAAGTAGCAGTCATAGAAGATTGGTCACTGTGGAAAAACATGAGATTGAGGGGAACTGGAGAAGATATAATTAAGGAAGATCTGGAGATATATCTGAAGGATTTTGCTTTGGCTTACATTCAGAAAGAACAATTGGGACCTTTGCCATTTGAAAGAATCCATAGGTTAACTAAGACAAAAGATCCTAGGTATAAGGATGCTCCAAGGGACGTGATGGCCCGCTTTAATAATTACTACGTAAAAGATCTACTTGTGAGAGAATTTTGGAAGAATCCATCTAAGGCTCCTAGATATGAAGATTTGAGGATTCTGATGGACTTATCAAATATGACAAGAATAAGAAGATGAAGATTCAGTAATGGGATAAGACGATTACAAGAAGCAGATATTAAATATAAATGGGGTTTCCCAAGTGGAATCATATCCTATATAATAATTCGCTAATTCATGTGTAACGCCGCAACATGCGCAGTAGACACTGCTGCGCTTGCTGCAGTCATGCGCAGTAGAGACTGCCCGCGCTGCATTCGGAGTGCCCAGGTCTGTATCAGCCGCGGCGAGGGCAGTCTCTACTGCGCGTGACTGCCCCGCGACCGGGTTGCAGTGGTACTGTGGCCCGTGTAAAGGGCTGTTCAACTAGTTAACACATAATGGAGCAACTAGGATTTTCGATAACCCTAAAGAGTTAGATATATTTTCCCAGACTTTGACTAAAAGCAATCTAGAAATCTGAAGTGTTTTGAGCCGTTTAGATATTACATAAGTAACATAATGTTTAGCATAGGCTAGACAGATTAACTTCTTAGCAGAACTGTAGGCAATTTTTACATAAGGAGGTTGAGAGCTTAGAAGGGGGAAGGTAGGGAAGGAGGAAAGGTTTTTTTTGTTTTTTTTTTATTTATTGGAGATTTAACACCTATTTATTACGAATAAACACTTTATCAATTATTATTAATATATAGGCTATTCTAGTCAACTTATAAATATATAGTATCACTATAGGGATATATTCAAATCTGGAGTGGGGTTGGGAGCGCTTATTTTATTTTTTAATTTTTTTATGGGATTCATTGGAGAATCACAACTTAGATTTAATAGATATTTATTAATTAAATATTAATTTAATTTAAATTAAATTATATTTAATTTATATATATATATAGTATCACTATAGGGATATATTTAAATTTGAAGTGGGTTTGGGAGCGCTTACTTTATTAGTATTTTTTATAAATTAGATAATACATTTTAAAGGGCTTTGGCTCTTCACGTTAAATATAGTTGTTGTAGATAGGGATGGTTTTCTCCCTTTTTCGTTCTGTTAGTTCAGGTGATCATGGGGCACCCTTGTTTATTTTAGGGGCCGCCATGATGGACCTAATATGATAAGTAATCTTTGACAGGTTATTGGCTATTAACGAGATAGGGAAAAAACAATTAATGGGCTTTATTTCTTATCTGCATGGGGCTCTTGATTTTCTGTTTGTTAGGGAGTATTAATTTGAATGAGGCCTCAGATTTATTGGAACAAAGCCTCCTTGGCGATTAGTCCAGGCGGTCGTGGTGTTCCCTGGTTTCACTGCAGGGACCTCTGGTATAGACCTGGCAAGATTCTGGACCCAAAGGAAACTAACAAGTATCTATTAAAGGGGCTAAACATCTATATGTCTTATTCTGGGTTTTTGAAACTTTGTTTGTAAGAAGGTTTTTTTTTTTCTTCTCTCTTTCTCTTTCTGTTCCTTGTTGTGAAGAGTTAAATTAAGGTTAGATGTTTTGAATTTGTTATGGGCTTGAGGTGTGTTTAGAGATTCTTGGCCCCTGGGGTGCCGGGTTGGGGTGAGGAGAAACTCGCCATCCACCTCAGGGGCACCGGGAGAGTTAAAGAATTAAGAGAAGAGAGTAGAGGAATTTGGAGAATTTAGCTCGTGCCTATGGGAACAGAGGACTTCTTAAAAGTAGGACTATCAGGGAAATGTACTCCTGTCATATTGAGTGAGAGTATGCTATGTTGAAGATATCTTTTTGTTCTTTTCGGGACTATTCAAGGATATGTCTGTTTGATTAATCCATAATTCTTGTTGATTAGCGACTGGTGCGTTAGGAATAGTTTGAGTGGCTTTGGAATTAACCACCTGTAGTGTGGGGGACAGATGGAGATGTCCCTAGGGTCCGACTCTTGTAGTAAACTCTGGGTCATGATCCAGAGGAGAGATCACTTTGAGGAAGATAAGTTGGGGAAGGGTGTCTCCCTCCCCGGATCACAACCCAGATAGATAACAATAACCTATTAGATTGGGAATTAAATAGATAATAATTGAGAAAAGGCAATTTCTTCTAGACTGGCACCTCCACAAGATTGAGCCTTATAATTACGATGAGGCAAAAAAACTCATGGACAAGATCCATGTGTGAATATGATACTGCTGCCCTCATTTAACTCAGTTTTTTACTGGCTACAAGAGGGGGATAGTAATTTTTACGTATTACTATCCCTTTAAAGGTATGAAAAAGCTATATTTGGCAAAAAAATGTCATGCTTGCAGTAAAAATTTGTCTGGCTAGGAAATGGAAACAGGAGGAGAGACCCTCATGGTCGAGTATTATAAGTCAAATACACCATCAGTATAAAATGGAGATCTATATTTTTAGTAGAAGTAGGAAGATTGTAACACAAACAGAGATTTGGGCTCCATGGGAAGCTTTGTCAGAAGATATAGAAGTAAAAATATTAAGAGCAACACCCTGGGAGAAGAATAAATCCTCTCTAGTTCTGCCCTCAAGAAATATTGTTGGAATAGTGTTATAATGGTTAGAGTACTACATAGATAGTGGTGAGAGAGTAAGAATAAAAGATAAACATAATAGAAATTGAGAATCAATGTCTGATGTACAAGATCTATTACATGGGTGTTTTTAATCAAATTGATGTACAGATTAAATGAAATTGTATAAAAGAAGATGTCTGCATGTATGGAAATGGAAAACTTAATAAAAGGTAAAATTAAAAAATAAATTCAGCAGCGAAGGAGGAAGGGGTCTGTACCTCAGAGACCTTTTCTGAAGTGTCCTGTCCTCCTCAAGGAGGTGACTTTACCCTCATGGTTCCTGAGTTCCACAATGGCTGACAGAGAAATTGTATTAAAAATAAATTCAGAGCACAACAAACTGAGAACTAAATCCTGTGAACATAAAATAACAATCTCAGTGAGTTGTTTTCACTCTCTCCCTCAATTTAAAATAAAAAGAACCTCATGGATACATACAGGTTTTCCTTTTCAGTGATTGCATATAAATGTTATTGGTAAAAAACTATTTCTTGTTTGTTCAGTATAGCTGTGCAGGTATTATTTACAAAATGCATTCTTACTGATGTTTTTCTCTGTGATGTTTTGTGCTGTAATTCTTTATCAGTACCCTGTACTCTAATTATAGTCTTTAACTAACCAGTTAAGTGTTACAAATTCTTATAGCATCCAAATGTTAGGTGAAAATTGGATTCTCATACTTAAAATAGAATTGAAATAAAAGGTTAGCCAGCCAGCTGCACTAAAGGGACAAGTATTAATATCAACAACTCTCACTGATTTAAAAGCAGCTTTAAAGGGACAGTAATGTCACCAAAAAAGAAATCCAGTTTTGTAGACTTAAAATAAAAAATATGCTCCAAACCCAATCTCTCAAACCGCTATGGTTTGAGAGATATAGGGATTCAAAGTTACCCCCTCCCTCCCCTTCCCTGATGTCAGCTGTAAAGCTGACAGCAGGATAATTGAGTCGTACGACTCGAGGAGGCTCTGCAGCAGAGCCCAGATCGCATTATCTATAACGAATGAATTAATTGGAAAGATCTACAAAGTGTGGTTCCAATGAATTAATTCTTTATAGATAACACGATCTCGGCTCTGCTGCAGAGTCTACAAAACTGGATATTTTTTGGGGGGGACATTACTGTCCCTTTAAAGACTTTGAATGCTAAGGATGTCTCCAAAGTTTTCAAATAGTTTGTCCCAAAATTTCCCAGAAAGCATTGCTCTCATTAAAAAATATTCAATATGAATGCAGTCCACTACACTTATTTCAGATTCTGAGAACGTTAGCAAAAGATTTCTTGTGAATTTCATCTATGCTATATTTCTTAATCCGTATCCTATACTCTTTTGTAATGTTTAACTAACCATTTGACTTTCTGAGATGTGTCAAGAATCCAATAGGTTGGGTGCATGTTACTTCTCCCTTTCCTGCATGTCGTGTCTCTGTCTCAGCCCTCCTGCCTGCATGCCCAGACTCCCCCTATTACATGCCACGTCTCTCCTCTATATACCTCAAAAAACAAATATGAAACAAAAATTAACTTTGCTTGTGATACTGTTTTCCTTTGTGAGTGTGTGTATGTTCTCTAATGGAAAAAATATTTATTTTAATTTTGTTTTATTTTTTGATGATGATGGATGGAGTACCCTGGGTGCAGGACACAGTTCAAGTGAACTTTTCACCTACCCTTGCAAGCTCATGAGCCTAGTTGAGCATATCTGACTTCTAATCTATATGTATATTGTTCTTAGGGTTAGTCACCCTAAGAGTAATGGGGGAATCCAGACGTGAACCCCTTGCTCACAAGTACCTAGAGGGATAAACTACTCCTCACTGACAAGGCTAAACAAAGCCAAATTGTCCATCTGGGATTAGCTGTTTCTCTTGTTTGGAGAAGAATTGTCTGGTATTTTGTGACTGCACTGTTGTTTTGACAGGACTTGTATGATATGTCTCAGAATAGTTCTTCTCTCTGTATGGGACTTGTGAGCTAAAAGAAATTTCTTCCTGGTTGTAGGACACGGTATTTGTGAGCTTTTTGTATACCCTTGCAAGCTCATGAGCCTAGTTGAGCATCTCTGTCTTCTTCTATCTGTATGCAAATTGCTCTTAGGGTTAGTCACCCTAAGTGTAATCTGGGAATCCAGACATAGACCTCCATGCTCACAAGTGAGCAAATGATGATTTGAGATCTGAGAACAATGGTTAACATCAGTGACATGAATTTGATGGAGTATGTAATTTAAATATGAGCAATATCTAATAAAAAATAGTAGTTTAGTCTTCTCTGCAGCTGTTAGACCTGTTTACCATTATGATGCCTTTTGGAATTGCTTTGTTGTATTGCTTTTGTTGAATAAAGAAAGCAGTGTTTTTATTGGGGTTTTCAAAGGTACTCCTTGTTGGCACCTATTGAACCAGATACACAGAAGTCAGAGATGCTCAGCTTGGCTCATGAGCTTGCAAGGGTATGCAAAAAGCTTACTAGGACTGTGTCCTGCACCGAGGGTGCAATCTCTTTTAGCTCATAAATGCCATACACAGAGAACAAATATTCTGAAAAACATCATACAGCTCCTACCAAAATGACAGTCTAGCCACAAAATGCCAAACAATTCTTCTCTGAACGAGGGAAATAGCTAACCCTAGATGTACATTTCAACCTTATTGAACCTCATCAGTGAGGTGCAGCTAATCCTTCTAAGCACTTGTGAGCAAAGGGTCTACATCTGGATTCCACCATTACCCTTAGGGTGACTAACCCTAAGAGCAATTTGCATACACAGAGAAGAAGGCAGAGTTGCTCAACAAGGCTCATGAGCTTGCAAAGGTATGAAAAAAAAAAAAAAAGAAAAAAAAAAAAAACTCACCAGGGTGCAATCTCTTTTAACTCCCAAATACCATACAGAGAGAAGAAATATTCTGAAGCATATCATACAGGTCCTAATAAAATGACAGTCCAGATATGAAATGATAGCCATTTCGTGTCTGAACCATGGAAAAAGCTAACTTCAGCCTTATGTTTTAGTCTTATTGTGGCTCATCAGTGAAGTGCAACTAATCCTGCTAGCCACTTGTGAGCAAAGGGTTCACGTCTAGATTTCCCCATTACCCTTAGTGTGACCGACCCTAAAAGCAATTTGCATATACAGAGAAGAAGCTGTTTCCCTTGTCGAGAGAAGAATTTTCTGGTATTTTGTTGCTGGACTGTCATTTTGACAGCATGTGTATTATATGCTTCTCTGTGTATGACACTTATGAGCTGAAAGAGATTTACCCTCGGTGCAGGACACAGTCCTAATGAGCCCTTCTCATACCCTTACAAGCTCATGAGCCTAGTTGCGCATGTCTGACCTCTTCTATCTATATGCAAATTTGTCATAGGATTAGTCACCCTAAGTGTAAAGGGGGAATCCAGATGTGCACCCCTTGCTCAGAAGAGATTAGTGGGATCAGCTGCATGGTACAGATGAGACACAAGATAGATGAAATGTATGTTGGGTTGGCTGTTTCCCTTGCTCAAAGAAGAAGTTGGTTAGCATGTAATGGCTGGACTGTCATTTTAGCAGGGCCCGTGTAATGTTTCTTCTATGTATGGTATTTGTGAGCTAAATGTGTTTGTATTCTGGGTGCAGAATATAGTCATAGTGAGCTCTTTGTGAGCTTAATTGAATGTCTCTGATTATATATATATATATATATATATATATATATATATATATATATATATACATATATATACATATATATATATATATATATATATACATATATATACATATATATACAAATTGCTTTTATGGTTAGTCACCCAAAGGTTAATGGGGGAATCCAGATGCACCTCACCGATGAAGCACAACAAGGTCGAAATGTGCATCTGGGGTTGGTTGTTTCCCTTGTTCAGAGAAGAACTGTCTGGCATTTTGGCAGGACCTGTATGGTATGCTTCAGAATATTTCTTCTATGTGTATAGCACTTGTGAGCTAAAAGAGATTGCACCCTGGGTGCAGGACACAGTCCCAGTGAGCTTTTTGTGTACCCTTGAAAGCTCAGGAGCCTAGTTGAGCATCTCTTACTTCTTCTATCTATATGTAAATTGTACTTAAGGTTAGTCACCCTAAGGATAATGGGGGAATCCAGACATAGACCCTTTGCTCACAAGTGCCTAGAGGGATCAGCTGCACCTCACTGATGAGGCCTGATAAGGCTGAAACATACATCTGCAATTAACAGTTTCTCTTGTTTGGAGAAGAATTGTCTTGCATTTTGTGTTTGGACTGTCTTTCTGTCAGGACCTGTATGATATGCCTCAGAATATTTCTTCTCTGTGTATAAGACTTGTGAGCTAAAAGAAATTGCACCTTGGGTGTGAGGACACAATCCCACTGAGCTTTGTGCATACCCTTGCAAGCTCATGAGCCTACCTGAGCATCTCTGTCTTCTTCTATCTGTATGCAAATTGCTCTTTGGGTTAGACACCCTAAGGTGTAATGGGGGAATCCAGATGTAGACCCCGTGCTCACAAGTGCCTACAGAGATCAGCTGCACTTCACTGATGAGGCTCAACTAGACCAGAATGTATTTCTGGAATTAGCTGGTTCCCTTGTGCAGAGAAGAACTGTCTGGCATTTTGTGCAAGCTCCTGAGCCTAGTTGAGCATCTCTGGAGTTTTCTACCTACACCTATTGCACTAGAACTTTTTTCCCCAGAATATTAGTAAGGAAAGGAGAATGTTTTTGCGTCAACACAAAAATAGGCAGAAAATGGCACTTCCCACCTAGTGTTTTCCTACTTTTTTCATCTAGCTCATTGCATGGAAATCAATGGGAAGACTGAATTTCTCCCCATTACATGACAAGTTTCTCTTCTTTTCCTGCAAGCATTAAAAAAGGGTGGCAGGCTCTCACAGCATGCCTTTCTGGGATTTTGTGTCTGAGAGGAAGAGAGAGCGGCTAATTTTTGAGTTAGAGAAGATCAACAAATAAAGTAGAGTTTAAGCTTAGTTTAGGGAGTGTTTTAGGTAGGCATTTGTTAGGGGAGTTGGGGAGAACTCTGAGGGAGAAGAAGGGAGAAATTAGGTTGACCCCAAATATCCCAAAATTTGATGTGACTGACTGGCAAGACACAAACAGCTGTGATCCAAGCTCCTTCAGGATCTAGCTGTTATTATGTCTGTGCTGGGGAGTCTGGGGGTATGGGAAGGGAGCAAAGGAGGTTGACCCCAAATACTTCCAACATTCTGTCTGACTGATTTGGTTTGAAAGACACAGGAAGCTTTGGTCCAATTTACTGGCTGATGTTGCTGTGTTGGATTTGTCTGGGGGATGTGAGAAAGGAGCAAAAAATGTTGACCTAAAATACCTCAACATACAGTCTGGCAGCTCTGGTCCACATTCCTTGCTGATCTTGCTGTTATCATCTCTGTGTTAGATGTGCCTGTAGGTGTGGGTGAGAAGAGAGCAAAGGTGGTTGACAACAAATACCACAATATTCTGTCTGACTGATTTGAAAGACACAGGCAGCTGTGGTCCAATTTATTTACTGATCTTGCTGTTATTATCTCTGTATTGGACATGTCTGGGGGTGCGAGAAAGGAGCAAAGGATGTTGACCCCAAATACCCCAACATTCTGTTTGGCTGACTTGATTTGAAAGACATAGGCAGCTGTGGTCCACGTTTCTGGCTGATCTTGCTGTTATCATTGTGTGTTAGATCTGTTTAGAGGTATGAGTGAGGAGGCGTTCAATTCACACACACACCGAGGCCTGGCAACAGACATGGAGGGGGAGTAGGCATCCTGCTGCCCCCTAACCATATATTTCAGGTACTCCCCACTGTTCCCTCTCTCTCCTTCCCTACATTTGAAGCTCACACACTTCGCCTCTTCTCTCCCTTCCCCCTGCGTGTCGCTGTCATATACAGGCCACCTGGTCCCACTGCACAATTCCTTGATCACTTCACCTCCTGGCTCCCTCACTTCATGTCCTCTGATGTCCCTACTCTCATCATGGGTGACTTCAACATCCCTATAGATAATCACAACACCCCCCCTGCCCTCAAACTCCTCTCCTTAACAACCTCCTTAGGCTTATCGCAGTGGACCAGCTCTCCCACACACAGTGATGGTCACTCCCTCGACTTGATCTTCACTAACCTCTGCTCGGTCTCCAACTTCTCTAATGTCCCCTTTCCCCTCTCTGACCACCACCTCCTCACCGGTAACCTCATCATACCACGCAAACCCATCACCCCCGCCACAATCAAGCGCATGCGGAGAAATCTGAATACACTTGACAAGCAACAATTTTCCACCTCCCTGCAGCCTCTTCTCAACTCCATCCTCACACTTACTTGCCCAGACAAAACTACTGCTCTCTACAACAGCACTCTCACTTCAGCCCTTGACATCGCTGCACCTGCAACTCCACGCCACCCACGCACAACCCCACTACAACCCTGGCACACAAGACTAACGCGATACCTCCAAAGGTGCTCACGCACTGCTGAAAGGCACTGGAGGAAATCGCGCTCCACAGCTGACTTCACACACTACAAATTCATTCTCCGTTCGTATAGCTCTGCCCTCTCCCTGGCTAAACAGTCATTCTTCTCTTCTCTAATTTCTAATGTTTCCTCCAACCCCAAACGCCTTTTCTCAACCTTCACATCTCTTCTAAACCCACCAACACAAACATCTTACACTAACTTCTCTGCCCAAGATCTCGCCAACCACTTCAAGAACAAGAGTGAATCTATCAGACATGACATTTCATCACTACCACCCCCACCCAGCCAGCCCAGCCCTGTCGCCTCTCCCACATACACACTAAGCTCCTTCCCACCTGTCACTGAGGATGAAGTCTCCCTTCTCCTCACTCGCTCAAACCTAACCACATGCACTCTCGACCCAATCCCATCTCAGCTCACCCAAGAACTCTCCCCTCTACTAACTCCAATCCTTACTCACTTATTCAACCTCTCTTTGTCAACCGGCACCTTCCCATCCTCTTTCAAACATGCACTAATCACTCCCATCCTAAAAAAATCCTCCCTGGACCCAAACTCACTGTCAAATTACCGGCCAATTTCCCTACTCCCGTTCGCCTCCAAGCTTCTCGAGCGCCTTGCATATAACCGGCTCACTAAATTCCTCTGCTCCCATTCCCTGCTAGATCCCTTGCAATCCGGATTCCGCCCTCATCACTCCACCGAGACTGCCCTCACTAAAGTGGCCAATGACTTGCTCTCAGCCAAGTCAAAAGGCCACTACTCCCTACTCATTCTTTTGGACCTATCAGCCGCCTTTGACACAGTTGATCACCCACTCCTCCTCCAAGCCCTCCACTCCCTAGGTCTCTGCGACACTGCACTCTCCTGGTTTTCATCTTATCTCTGCAACCGCTCCTTCAGTGTTTCCTACTCCGGCTCCACTTCCCCACCCCTCCCACTGTCTGTTGGTGTGCCTCAAGGATCAGTACTGGGACCCTTGCTCTTCTCAATCTACACTGCTTCCCTTGGAAAACTAATAAACTCCTTTGGGTTTCACCATCATCTCTATGCTGATGACACCCAAATATATCTTTCCTCCCCAGACCTCTCCCCTTCCCTCCTGTCCCGAGTGTCTGACTGTCTGTCTGCTGTGTCTTCCTGGATGTCCTCCCATCAACTCAAACTTAACCTTGGCAAAACTGAACTAATTCTCTTCCCTCCATCTACAACCAGCCTTATCCCAAATATTACCCTCACCGTTAACAACACTTCCATCACACCAACCCCTACAGCACGCTGCCTGGGGGTCACATTTGACTCTGCCCTATCCTTCATTCCTCACATCCAGTCAATCTCCAACTCATGCCGCCTCCACCTCCGCAACATCTCTAGAATCCGGCCCTTTCTCACAGAAGACACTACCAAAATTCTAATCCAAACACTCATCATGTCCCGTCTTAACTACTGTAACTCTTTACTAATTGGCCTGCCTCTCACCCGACTAACCCCGCTACAGTCCATAATGAACTCTGCTGCAAGACTAATCTACCTCACTCATCGCTTCTCTAACACCACACCCCTCTGTCAGTCCCTACACTGGCTCCCGTTAGCATACAGAGTAAAATTCAAAACTCTGGTGCTAACTTATAGAGCCGTCACTAACACTGCACCCCCCTATATTTCATCTCTCATTTCCAAATATACTCCCGCCCGCCATCTTCGCTCTGCACATGACCTTCTGCTCTCCACAGCTCTTATCACATCCTCCCACTCCCGCCTACAGGACTTCTCCCGTGCTGCACCTGAGCTGTGGAATTCCCTCCCCCGCCCCATCAGACTCTCCCCCAGCCTTCAAATCTTCAGACGCTCCCTGAAGAGTCACCTCTTCAGTGAGGCCTATCAACTGCCTCCATAAACATCATCACCAAGATTCACCCCTTGCACGGACTACTGCACTCAACGGCACTTCTCACTCCCACCCACTGACTGGCAGTTCATGTGGCAGGAGGCACTTAAACGCAATAGCACTTACTCATTCTGTATCAAACCTACCTTCCTCTAGACTGTAAGCTCTCACGAGCAGGGCCCTCTGATCCTCCTGTTCTCCACATCTGATTGTACTATTTAATACCTCTGTATGTCTATTCCCAATTGTACAGCGCTGCGGAATTAGTTGGCGCTATATAAATAAAGAATAATAATAATAATAATAATAATAATAAAAGGGAGCAAAGGATTTTGACCCCATATACCCCAACATTCTGTCTGACTGATTTGATTTGAGACACAGGCTGCTGTGGTCTAAGTTCTTGCTGATCTTGCTCTTTTTATCTCTCTAGCTATGTATGAAACTGATCAGCGATATTGCAAATGATTTTAAGAAAAACTGTGATCCTTACTATAAGTATTTGGACCTAGAAGGAATTTCCTAGAAAGCTATCTCCTGACTAATCCTGTGTTTGAGACACCTACAAATTCACGAGGGGTTTAGGAGATTTCAAACCCATTTACAGTGATATTGAGGGCTGTAGCTAGCTTGGGATGTCTATATGGCATTATAGATAGGAGCATCCTGCCATTTGGGTCTTTTCTCCCTCCTCGTGCATGGACTAGTAATTGGGCTCCAGTCCGTGGTATTTGAAAGTGAAACAATTGCGTTTATGGCATATTTCTTGTTAGCCCGGTAATACCAACTTAATGAATGCATGAGGGGTTTAGGAGATTCCAAACCCTCCAGCAGTGAATTCGAGGGCTGTAGTTAGTTTTGGATACTATTATAGTATCACAGATAGGAGCTCTCTGCTGTATTGGGTGGTTTCTCCCTCCTCGTGCATGGTTGGATTTTATTAGCAGAAATGTTACCATATATTTTTCATCTTGTCTATGTACAGACATCTATTATATTTTACATTCACAGAGATATTTCAACAGTAGGATGTGGGAAAATTTTGTTCCCTCGTGAGATAGTAGACGAGGGGTTAATATCTATTGTTATATTAAAATAAGTAGATGGTAATATTGTTTATATATTAGATTTAATATTAGAAGGTTAGTGAGTGTTGGTGAGGGTAGAGAACTGTATTTTGTATCAATAGGAGTGAAGGGGTTTATTATCATCTCTCCTTTTTAGTAGCTACAGTGTTATTACTGATAGCATCAATAACAACTGGAGGATGTAAGAGTATTTATTGTATGATGATTCACGTGTATGTCTGGTGAATTTTCACATAGATAGTACTTAGGGTGTATAGCAGTGAGTCACGGAGAGGAGTTTGACATCGATACAGTGTGGTAATGTCAATAGTTTTGTGGCTATCTGGGGAAGATATGATATAGAGGATCCCCAGCTACCCACGTTCCTCTAGATTCACTATTGGAGTATACAAATTGGGTGCATATTTAGGGGTGTTTTAATTATACACTTTCTTTTTTGAGAGCATATTATATTTAATTTATGTGGTCTGTACTGTGGGAGATTTAGTAGCGATTTGCGTCACACGACGTTAATAGATTAGAATTTCTATTTTGGGAATCAATTATGGTACTGGATAGAGAGAATAACCTATGTATAATTAAGTGATCAACCTATTAGGTATGGAGTTAGGACCCAACTCATATAGTATTATAATTTTAAATGATGAAGTATAAGTTTTAAGATACTCAATGATTATATACTGACCCAGTGGGTGTTAATTTTGGGTTATCATTTGCCCCACGAATATCTACTTTTTTCTGAGGTTGGAGAATTTGTGTTTTCTTCTTATTCTCCTCTCTCTTTTTTCTTTTTTTGTAATATTTTTATCTCCGTGCTGGGAAAGTCTCGCCAATGGCGAGTGAAAATTTAGCCCTGGCGAGTAGAAATTCAGCCCTGGTGGGTATGTTATGGCTTGCAGTGGCGAGTAACTTTTCAGGTCTGGCTAGTAGCAAAGGACTTAAAATTATAAGCCCTGATATATATATATATATATATATTTATTAGGTGACTGGGACCCTGGCATGAGCTGTGTGACTGAGGCAGGCTTGATAAATAGCAGACGAGATTGAGTATTTTTTTGAGAGTCAAGGCAAGACATCCCACTCCTCAGTTCTGTTGTGTACTTTAGAGTAAAAACACAAACAGTAGCTGTGTAATGTGCAGAAAATGCAGGGGAAGGGGAAAGGAGGAGGAGCAGTGTAGGGACCTAGGAGTAAAGTGATAGTTCAAAAACTGACTGCAGACATGGCTGCTGCAGCATGTGCAATAAATGATGATGATCCCTCTCCTCCCAGGGAGGATGCAGTTTGTCAAGGTCCCAACAATAGTTCCACCACCATCAGCACCAGTACTACAAAAAACCCGTAGAAGAAGGACACTGAAGACAACCATTCTAGTGTTTATGATGGCATAATGGAGGAAGGTATAGCAGCTGAACAAAAATAAAACATTTTGTAAAGGAATGCATTACTATTGCTTAAATTAAGGAACAATAAATATTACAAGCAAATATGAATAATCTATGTGATTATCCATAATGTTATTACAGCAGATAGTTAAGTACCATAAATCAGAAATGCATTTGCATTGACAGTATCAATTATATGTTTGTTTGCTGCAATTCTTTCTTAGATTAATGATGAATGATATTTTAGCCATGATATTAAAATATGATGTATAATAGATTATGGTACAGTAAAAGTTACAATAAAGCTCTAATTGATATGAAGATATGGACAATCATTCAGTGCCAATGTCAGCCAAAGTAGGCTAATGTACTAGAGAGAAACTAACGGTACCAAAGGGGAAAAAAAACAAAAAACAAACAAACAAAAAAATTGGATCAAACCAAGTGCACCGTAGAAGACAATTACAAATTCAAAAAAATTCCCATTCATTTGAATGGGGCTTTTAACTCCTTGGATACACGAGAGGTCTCCAATGCATAGCTGTGCAATGCATTATTGCCCCCTTTAGCATTCAAAGGGTTAAGATCCACTTTTAAGTCAATGGGCATTTTTATTCATCCACTATGGTGGGGTTGGTTTGTCCCAGAATGATCCCAATTTTTCTTAGTACATTAGTCTCAAGATAGTTTACTGTTATTCAGAGTATATTCAGTATCAAGGAAAAGACCTCCCCGCGAAAAATAAGAAGGGGAGGCATGTCTGAGCTGGGGGTGGCAAGGAAAGGTAGGAGGAGTTGGATAGAAAGTGAGGTAAGAGGAGGTTAGGGAAGTTATATAAAGTGTGTAAGACAGGATCACTTCCTCTTTACCTGAAATACAGAACAGCGTCCCTCCCTCCCTCCCTTATGTTGGTAATTGTTTGGGGTGTATGGTGTTGGGGGTGTGGGTCAGTGGTTTGTTTTTGCTTTATTTGCTTGTCACAGCTTTGTGGGCGCTTTGGGTCCCTTGCAAATGTGTATAAGGTCATTAAGTTGGATATGGTTACAGGAAGATGGTAGGCCAGCGGCCTACAGACAATGACACCCGGACAGTATCGCAGGTTTGGACACCTGCCCCATTGAGCTGCAGTGACCAGCTAATGGGGTGCGGTATGGTGGAACATGATTGTCGTGAGCCTAAGGCTCAAAACGGGGTAGGCAGGCTTTTTGGCCTACCAAGTGTGGTTATTGGCAAGGGCCTAAAGTCTGGGTTAAAAATGGTTATTATGTAATTTAAATAAAGCTGTGGCCTGAGTTAACCCATAATTATGTTGTCTGTGTCTTGCATAAGACATGTAAAAATAAAGCTGTATTTCACACTTAGGGCCAGATTCTCTTGCAGGTGCTAAATGTTAACATCTGTTTTATCAAACATTTGAAGTCTATGGGGAAAACTGGAGATAAAAGCAGTGATAAGATTAGCACCTGTAATAGAATCCAGCCCTTAATGTCAAGACTGGAAACAATATGCTTAGAAATACTGCCTATCCTCTAGTCACCTGTATTCTTGAATAGTGGTGGACAACCTGTGTTTGTTCATCCATTGTTGTACTAATTCCCAGTATCTTCTGAAACCTGTTGACTGGCTGAGAATTTTTTTTTTTTTTTGTGAAAGTATTTTACCAGAAAGAATACACTGAGATTGTCTCTCACTTACAAGTATGTCCTGGAATCATTTTATCTAGCCCAGAAAGGTGAAAGGCTGAGCTGACCTTGCTGGGACCAGAACCTGCAATTTTGTGGCTTGATCACATTCTGCAGCTGATGCATTAACCAACTGAGCCATTAAAGTTGTAGTCCAAAACACAAAGAGAAAAATATGGCATAACTACTCCAGCCCTAGTACAGTCCTCTCAATATTAGTCCACAAGTCTTACAGAGCGTGTATTTTTAAGGATTTTCTTATATAAAAACATGTGACTGTATCATTCAAAATAGTGGGTGTAAAAACGATTGATTAAACCTACCTACACATGTGAAAAAATCCTGAAAGTGAAATGGTATATCTCTACATGTTTACTGCATTGGGCCTCTGTTAAATTCTAGAGCTGGTTATTTTCTTTTTGCAATCTGATCTTCTCATAGGCCTAGTTTTGACTTTTCTCTGTGGACTTTCTCATTCTGAATTGTTTTGCCTATTGTCTGTTGTGGGAATTTATGAACTGAATACTTCAGATGAGATCATTCTCAAGTACAGTGAAAACAAAATGTGAAACTATCTACTCAAATGTAGAAAAATTGATATCCCATTACTCTATTGGCTTTATGTTAAAAAGAAATAAGGAGCAATTCTGGACAAATCAACAACATCAAAGTGCAGTTAATTTGAGATAAAACTCAAATTTCCCATTTGTTTAAATAAGTATATTCCTTTTTATGCTTAGCATCCACAATCTGAGGTCTGTGGTTTTCTTGCTATGCTTAAAACTCTTGATATGCTTCAGTTATTTCTCTCCCCTCCTGGACTCTACAGTTGCATAGGGTTTGATGATTTACTTTATTTTACCTTTTCTATTTATACAATAATATTCTTTGACACCTTTATGAAACATCTTGGATGTGTCATCAGCTATGTAATACAGTCCTGTGGTACCAGGTGGGCTCCGGTCCATGAAAAGGGATTGACAGGGCTGTCTTTTGACAAAAAAATAAGGGAGGACCCCTCAGCTGGTCAGCACACTGCCATGGAGGTGAACGAGCATGGTGGCTAGAGTGCCATCACCCCATTTTTTTGAGACACTTAAGGTTTCTGTGTCCTCAGATTAGAGTTCCTCATCGCCAGACATTTTAAGCGGCACAAGAGGAATATAGTAATTTTCCCTGCCTTTCATTCCATGGACTAACTGGTTCTTGAGGAATGGTTATTCCCATGCATTCCATCCACTGTGAGCCAGTCACTACCTTCACCAAAGCCCACATCTGACAAGTCTACCTCTGCATGATTTAAAGGGGTCAGATCCACATGAGGAAATTGGAGGACATATGCATTTCTTTCACAATACTTGGATTTCTCTGTGGTGGACCAGTGAGTGTCACAGGGGATTTTGGAAGGTTGTTGCATAGATTTAAATCTGTTTCTCCTCATCGCTTCTTCATGTCCAGAGTCCCCCAATATCCAGAGTGGGTCCATTTATTCTAAGAATCTTCCCTGGTGGAAACAAGCCAAAAATGATGTGAGAGGCTCTGAGCACAAACAAAAGCACAATGGCCTGTTCTCTAGCTAGTCACTGCTCAAGAGCATCACATTTTAGCTCCCTAGTGCCATTATAGAGGAGAAAATATCCACATGCACATTTAACTAATTCCACTCATAAGAGTAGTCCAGTACTAAAATGACAGGCAAGTTCCCTCTGCACAGAAAAGCCAGCTAAGCCCAGATGTACATTTTTGCCTTATTTGGGCCTCATCGGTGAGGTGCAGCTGGCTTCCCTAAACACTGAGAGCAAGGGGTCCACGTCTGGCTTACCCGTTACACTTAGGGAGAGACCCTAAGTGTTCTGCAGAAACAAGCCAAAAATGCCCATCATTTTGGTACTGGACTGCCCTTATGGGCAGGATTAGTCTAATGTGTATGTGGAAATTTCTTCTCTGTAATGGCACTAGAGAGCTAAAATGTGATGCTCTTGAGTGGTGACAAGCCGGAGAACAGGCCACTGTGCTTTTGTTCATGCTCGGAGCCTTTCACATCATTTTTGGCTTGTTTCTGCAAAACACTGAGAGTCTCTCCCTAAGTTTAAAGGGTAATCCAGACATGGACCCCTTGCTCTCAGTCCCTAGGGAAGCCAGCTGCACCTCTCTGATGAGGCCCAAGTAAGGCTGAAATTTATGTTTGGGATTAGCTGTTTTTTCCATGCAGGTGGGTCTTGCCCATCATTTGGATACTGTACTGTACTGTACTGTACTGTACTGTACTGTACTTATGGGTGGGATTAGTTTAATATGTATGTGGAAATTTCTCCTCCGTAATGGCATTAGAAAGCTAAAATGTGATGCTCTTGAGCGGTGAGAAGCTGGAGAACAGGCCAGTGTGCTTTTGTTTGTGCTCAGAGCCTCTCACATCATTTGTGGCTTGTTTCTGCAAAACAATTAAGGTCTCTCCCTAAGTGTAAAGGGTAATCCAGATGTGGACCCCTTGCTCTCAGTGCTTAGGGAAGCCAGCTGCACCTCACTGAGGAGGCCCAAATAAGGCTGAAACGTACGTCTGGAGTTAGCTGTTTTTTTCCGTGCAGAGGGGACTTGCCCATCATTTTGGTGCTGGACCTCCCTTATGGGCGGGATTAGTCTAATATGTATGTGGAAATTTCTCCTTTGTAATGGCATTAGAGAGCTAAAATGTGATGCTCTTGAGCGGTGACTAGCCGGAGAACAGGCCAGTGTGCTTTTGTTCGTGCTCAGAGCCTCTCACATCATTTTTGGTTTGTTTCTGCAAAACACTTAGGGTCTCTCCCTAAGTGTAAAGGGTAATCCAGGCGTGGACCCCTTGCTCTCAGTGCTTAGGGAAGCCAGCTGCACATCACTGATGAGGCCCAAATAAGGCCAAAACGTACATCTAGGGTTAGCTGTTTTTTCCGTGCAGAGGGGACTTGTCCATCATTTTGATACTAGACTGACCTTATGGGCGGGGTTAGTCTAATATGTATGTGGAAATTTCTTCTCTGCAATGGCATTAGAGAGCTAAAATGTGATACTCTTGAGCGGTGAGTAGCCGGAGAACAGGTCGGTGTGCTTTTGTTCATGCTCAGAGCCTCTCACATCATTTTTGGCTTGTTCCCTGGTGGAAATGCAGATCCTGTTGTCTGTTCCTCCACTGGGGAGATTTATGGGATTCTATTCCAGCCTTTTCATAGTCCTCAAAAAGGATGGAGGTTGTCGACCTATCCTGGATTTAAAGCATCTTAATCACTTTATTCAAGCTCCTCGGTTCAAGATGCAATTTTTGTGCTCTGTCATTTCCACCATGTGTGTAGGGGAATTTTTTGCTTCCATATACATAAAGGACTCCTACATGCATGTTATCATCCATGCAGATCATCAGTGTTTCTTACAATGTACCTTTCAAGACCAGCATTTTCAGTTCAAAGCACTACCTTTTGGGTTTGCTTCCACTCAACAGGTTTTCACAAAGGTTATGGCAATATTGGCTGCCGATATTCATTCTCTGGGTATTTCTCTCACTCCTTATCTGGAAAGGTGTCTGGTCTCTGTCATGGAGGCAGCAGTCTAAGCAAAATTCCACAGTTAGAACTGCAGATGAAGATTCTCAGGAAATAGTCCAGGCAACGAAGTCATCTCTCCCATGTCATGTCTCTCCAGGCAGACAAATTCAGATCTTCGTTGGTGGCTTCAGGTTTCCTATCTGACTTTGGTTCATCTATGGTCATCCTATATTGAGCTGTAGTCATTACAGATGCCAGTCTGAAGGAGGGGGTAGCATATTTCGATGCTCAGATGGCTCAGGGCCTTTTGGAAAGAATATTTTCTCCATCAATGAATTGGATCTTTGTGCAAGTCACCTTGCATTAGTCTCAGCTTCTCTGGTGAGGATTCAGTTCAACAAATGTAATGGCAGTGGCTTATGTCATCCAGTTTTTGCTTGGGCTGAAGCTCATGTTACAGCTGTCTCAGCCATTCACATTTTGGTGATAGACAAAGTCATGGCTGAATCCCTTGCATTGGGAACTCAACTGGATGGTGTTCAACTCCATAGGTCAGTTATGGGGTCTTTCAAATGGGGTCTTTCCAATCCTGGACTTCTTGGCTGAGTCAACCACAGGTAGAAGTTTTCTTTGAAGGTTTGTCTCTTTAAGCAAGCATTCTGAGGAAGAAGAGATTGTCTTATCCTGCCATAGCTACTATTATGAAGGACAGAAGCTGGTTTCATCCAAAGCATTTAATAGGGTTTGGTCCTTGTTTTACAACTGGTGTGGGGACCAAGGGTTGCAGCTATCTCTTGTTTTTCAGAGCCATATTGCCTTATTGCCAGAAATGCAAACATTTGAGCAAGGGGTAGCATGTGTCTGTCCAGTCTTTCGGGTTCTCACAACCTGTAGAATTTGAACTTGGTCCTGTGACTGGTTCTAAAGGATCCTTTTGAGACTCTGTCATCTATTTCCCTTCATTTCTTGACTCATACGAATGTTTATGATTGTGTCTGGTTGGTGTGTGACTGGACTACAGATTTTGCCCTGTAAATCCCACTGTTCTGATCATTCATTCAGATAATACAGTTTTGTAAAATCCCAATGGGTTTCTCCCCAAGATTCTGAATTTTGCATTAACCAGGAAATTGTTCCTCCTTCACTTTGTATGGTGACCTTTAACAGACAGGATCAGGAGCTTTCACCTTTTGGACACAGGTGCTTGAAGTGCTAAGGTCACCACATTGTACCTTTCTGGAAATCAGACTCACTTTTTGTCCATCCTGAGGGCCCTCATGTGGGCCATGCTGTGTGTAAGGTGACTACAACTTCTTAAATGAATCATCCATTCACCAGGTCTATGACCTTAGAAGCAAACATGAGCCCTTTAGAGTCACTCCACATTCTACCACAGCAGTGGGTGATACCTGGGCCCACAAGAAGCAGGCTTTTATGGAGCAGTTGTTCAAGACAGTGATGTTCCTGACCCTTCACACCTTTGTTGAACACCACCGAGTCCCACTGAAGCCAGTTTTGGATGGAAAATCCTACATGCTATAGTTCCCTTGTAGTCAACCTTCATGCCTTTCCTTCCAGTATGCTTTTTACTGTTACTTGGATTAGTGTGTTGAAACCTGAGGTTCATGATTGTTTCTGGACCTTCTTTGTTGAGATCAGTTTGTGTTTTTAGGCACTATGCTCTCCCTTCCTGGAATATTGGTGGAATAGTTTTGGCTCATGTATTCCACAATGGATTAAAGAGAAAAGGGTTTTGTGTACTTACAGATAAATATTTTTCTCTTAGTCATTGTAGAACAGAAGAATTTCTGCCCACAGAAAAACCAGGTTATTTGATTACTGGCCAGGGGGTCCATTGGGTTCTCTGGTTCAAGCGACCACCTTCCTGTCCTACTTCCTTTTTTTTTTTTTTTTTTTTTTTTTTTTTTTTTAAATTGTATCTATTTGATAAAAATAAGCATGTGCAGTTGGGGTAAAGTAGAGTAGGGAGGGAGTCTCTGCCTCCACAGAGCTCTTTTTTATACCAGTCCCCTTCCCTCCTGTGGAAGGATCCTTTACCAAAAGCTCCTGTAACTTTCATGGACTTAGAGAAACAGATTTATTAGAAAATACACAAATATCCCCTTTTAACCCACTCAGTTCTACAAAAGTCTCCAGTTCATTAGCAACATCTCAAGCATCCAAGGGATTAAGAAAAAGAAGAATAAACTAAAGCCTTTTAGAGCATTACATGTGAGACTGCCTTTAAAGGAACAGTAAACTTTTGTTATGAAAAACTATATATTGTAAGGATTTTCCTACTGAGTAAAATAAGGGTACTCCCACTGCCGAGAAATTTATATTTCCAGAGTTATTACAGTTTAAACCCATGTTTTTTTACATTAGCAGTGCCCTCTAGTGGTCAAATTCTAATTAGATTTCCTGTTAGATTCTAATGGAGAAGAAAGTCAGAAAAGTCAGACATACAGTTCTCCATAGACTGTGATATAAACTGCCTGTCACTTCCTGTCAGTTACAACTTTCAGGAAGTAAAGCACAGTAAATTCACTTTCTGATTATTTAAACTACTATAAATTTTGAATAAAACCTCTGACAGCGATGGGAGTGACCTTGTTTTATTCAGCAGGAAATGCTCTGTAAAATATGTGTTTTCATAAAAAAAAGTTTCTACTTCTTTAATATTTTGGCTGTTGATTCATTAATGGCCATTTTAAGCTTTTGTTGGTCCTGGACAAAGTATAAAGCAGTAGCCATGGGCCCTTAATCCATTTTAATGCACCGGAGACCTTTCTAGCATCCAAGAGGTTAAATAATAAATACTCAAGCTTATATGAGCTTCATACAATTTTAAGTGTCATTAAATTAACTTCACACAATGCTAAGCACTTACACAGTTGTTAGACAAAATACCTTTTTACCCCCTACCTTTACAAAATGTGAGTTTTCACACATAGCTTCATTTGAGTTTTCACATCTATATTCACACATGGATCATTATTGTGTGTTCAGTTCATCACAGAGAAGAAGATTGAGATGGTTCCACACTGTCCTGTATATCATTCAGCTTCTCCTTTACGGTGTGGAAAGACACTTGCACTAGAGGACCCAGACATCTGCCCTATTTGCCCTATTGGGCAAATGCTTTTCTCAGTCACATTAATGAGTAAAATTGAAATCTTCATTTTCAGTTTAAGAGCATAAGTAATTCTGATTCTTATCATATCAACAACAACAAATAAAACACTAAATGGATAGTAATGTTTTAAAATAAATGCAGCTCCAATTATTCTTTATAGACTTTGGGCCATGTAGAGCATTATATAATTCACTACGATGTGTAGTTCAGAGTAATTGAATCATATAGTGTCCCCCTCCCGCCCCTTTTACCTTTGTAAAGCTGCACAGCAAGACCATCCGGATGGATCACAGCAAGGGACAATCTTCTGTTAGCATAAATATAAACCTGCCCTCTTCCTTCAAGGGGGGCAGGGTTTCCTTATGCTCACAGCCAGAAGATTGTCCCTCATGGCAAGCCGTCCTGTCAAGCAACCAGATTCTACATCTTAGGGACGGTGGCTTACAATATGTAAAAGGGGCAGGAGGGGGACACTTTACAATTCAATTACTCTGGAAACACACATCATAGAGAATGATAATACTGCTCTACATGGCCCAAAAGCTATAAAGAATAATTGGAGCTGCTTTTATTTTGAAACATTACTATCCCTTTAAATTTACTTATCGCCAGCTTGTTGCTGAAAATAAACAATATGCTTGAGTGATGGTGATTGCTGTTGCTTGTTACTGAAAATAAACAATATGCTTGAGTGATGGTGATTGCTGTTCTCTGTCACAAGATTGATGTAGATGTCACCTTTCAGAATAAAGAACCCTTTGCGGTTAAATCTTCTACACACTTTTCCCATTAGCGTATACCAAAGTAATACATTCATCTTTATGCCAAAACAGATGGGTAACGCATCCTAACTACAATTCACATTTGTGAACTGCATTTCTGTCAAGATCTGTTTTTGATTTATTAGTACTAATTAATTCAGAAATTATACAAATACATTTGATTAATGTATCAATGTGTCATGGTACTTTGGATATGGCAAGACTTAAAATCCAGGTGCCCCTAATCAAGCACACTAGCACCCTTAGCTCTGTCCATGGTCACACCCCAACTCCTCATACTACCCTGCCCCAATCCCATCCACTGCTTCCTGGAACAGAAAATACCTTTGGCTGATAACAAACTGGAACAAGAAATCTTTAATCACTTGATTGATAAAGAGTAGAGATGGGCAAAATTATTTGCCTCAAAAGAGAAATAGATGGAAAATGGCACTTTCCACTGAACTGAAAATTTTTCAGAGAAATTAGCAATTTCCCACTTTTTCGCACCTTGCTTATTGCATGGAATTCAAGTTAAGACTTAATTACCACCCTCTCATGTGGGACGTTTAGCCTTCTTTTTCCACCAGGATAGTATGAAATGGGTATCAGATCTTCATAACATATCATTCTGTGTTTGTTAGAGAGAGATAGAGAAGACAGGCAAATTAAGTGTATATAGAGTTTAGTTTAGATGTGTTTTTGGGCAGACAATTTGTTCTCTGAGTTGGGGGGGGTCTGGGGACTCTGAGGAAGTGTAAAGGGAGAAAGGAGATTTACCCAAAGCACCCTGAAATCTTGCTTGACTGAGAAGAAACAAGCAGGCATTTCATGTTCCTTCCTGAGCTGGCTGAGCCTTTGTTATAGGGGAGTCTAGGGGAGTGTGAAGGGAGAAAGGGCATTTACTCAAAATACCCCAAAATCTTGTTTGACTTAGACAGGTAGGAGTGGTCCAAGTTCCTTCAGGTAGGTGTGGTCCAAGTTCATTCAGGTAGGTGTGGTCCAAGTTCCTCCCAGAGCTGACTGTTCTTAGTGTTAGAGGACTCAGGGGTGTATAAAAGAAGAAAGGAGATTTAACCCAAATCCTTGAAAATCTTGTTTGACAGGCAGGTGAGCCAAGTTCTTCCAGAGCGCTCTGTGACTGACTGAAAGACTGACTGAATAATTTGCAGACTGACACGCAGACAATAGACAGACAAGTTAAACTGATACTGATGTCTACAATTGCCAGAAGAAAACGGGTCTATCTTTATCCTGTACTGTAAAAAAATTAAGACTGCAGTGACTTTGGGAGATAGGGAAATCAGCAGCTGACATCCTTTTGACAGTAGCTACAGGCAAAGAGGGGAAGAAACAGTTGCATAGGATGTGTGTTTTTTTGTAGACAGTGCCAGGGACATTTAATAATAACAAATAAAAATAATTAGAATCATGTGACACGTCATAAGCTGTGACTGAGGCTGACCATGACAGATACTAGAAGAGACAGAGATTTACTGTATATGAAACAGTATTTTGTAAAGAGCAAGACATCACACACTCTTGTTTATTTTACTGTTAAAATCTGCTGTACATTGATGAAGTCCAGCAAACATACTAGAGGAAGGGGTAGAGGGAATGGAGCATGATCAGTGCAGGGACCTGTTAGTGTAGTGGTAGTCCAAAAACTGATAGCAACCATGGTTGCTGCAGAGTGTGCAATAAATGATGATGATCCTTCTCTTACCAAGGAAGCAATTTGTGAAAATGACTTAAAAAGTTCCTCCACCAGGGAAGGGATGCACTAAGGGTCAATGCTATGATGATGTGTGCTTGTTGATGTGTAGCAATCAGATCGCCTTGTTGATATAGACACACATTGACTTATGCACTAAGAATAAGGAAAGCAAAGGATGGGGAAGAGACTGTGATCATTATCATATCATGCTGGCATAAAGGAATTGATGTGTTGGTGAGGACAGGGTAGAGGAGAGAAAATGCAGACAAATTTCAGCACCAACAAAAGCATCAGCTCCCATTTAACCCTTTGAATGCCGGGTAAGCAACAAATTGCAGAGCAATGCATTGGATACCTCTCTGGTACCCAAAGGTTTAATATAATGATGGAACAAGAGAAGCACCTATTGAAATCTCTATACATAATTAAAGAGATGATTTAGAACAAGACCAACTTATTTTTATTTACAAACACTAATTGAGAAGCACAATTTCCCTTGACAACTTCCATTTTTCCACTTTTTTTTGCCTAGCCCATTGCATTGAAGTCAATTGATTTAGACACAACACATTCCCACAGGCATAATATAGAAGGGGTCTGAGGGTGCCTGTATTGGTGGAGTCTGTGGAAAGAATCAGATGAAAAGGGAATATTTTTTGGGTGGATGGGATAGTTTGTCAACTGGGATTGGGTGGACACTTAATAATTAAAATAAATAAATAAATAAATATATAATTGGTACGTAACATGATAGAGACAGGGACCCCCCTGACATAAGCTGTGACTGGGGTAGACTGATGCCTAATGGGATAGAGTATTTTGTAGAGGATGATTTGTAGGACTTAGACTTGTTGTTAAAGCCCCAAGTACAGAGGAAACATTGATTTGTAAGACCTAGACTTGTGTTAGGCCCAAGCCCTGAGGAAGCATTGATTTGTAGGCCTTAGACTTGTGTTAGGCCCAAGCCTTGAGGAAACATTGATTTGTAGAACTTTAGGCCCAAGCCCTGAGGAAACACTGATTTGTAGGACGTTGGCTTGTTAGAGTTACAAGCCCTGAGGAAACAGTGATGATTTTCTGGAGTCAGGCTTTTTAGAGGCACAAGCCTCTTGTCCTAATAATAATGATGAATCCTCCCTGCCACCAGCTTGGGGTATTCTGTGGGATGGAATCTCCTCATATGCTGCTTGATTCCATACCTGCAACTATACCACTTTTTCCCGCTCCCGGACCCTATCACAAGAAGGTGATAGTGAGCCAGGTGTTTTGCTCTCCTTCTTCCTTCTCCTTGGTTTCTACCTTGACTCTTTTTGCCCTCGGGGAGAGACAGGGGGTACAGCAACAGCGGCTCCTGATTTCCTTTGTGGGGGTTTGGTTTAGCATGCTTCACATAAATGTCATGGTGTCTGAATTTCATGTGTGTTATCATGCTTTCACTCCTTTCCCCTTTTCACTGATTTATCACATATAGTGCACAGTGCCATCGCTGATGACTGCACTGTGACTGCTCCAAGAGAAAAATAGTCCCTCATCCAGGACCTCAGAAGGGAGGGTAAAGGTGGAGAAGAATGGTCTCTTTCTTCTTCTGCTCCACAATCCCCTTCACTGGCTGGGGCAGAGGATGCTGCTGCTGCTGTCTCAGAATCAGCACTAGAACTAGGACCAGGAGTATTGCTGGCAAGTGGAACATGTCCTTGTGCCACATCACAACTACTGCTGGACCCCAGTTTCCACAGTGGCCACAGTGGTCTGTGGCACACTAGCCTGCCTCTCACTGGCCTGCTGCCATTGCAGCTCAGCAGCAGCAGGAATTACAACAACAGCAAACTCTGAAAATTCTGCAATCTCACTGCTGGTAGTGGTGATGATGCCCACCTCTATTTGCACATTCTGTCACTCATTCCTTTTTGCTTTCTGCTATAAAGGCCATTAATGTTTCTTCCACCACAGCTGCTCCACCATCACCCTCATCACCACCACCACCAGTCCTTCCTTGCTGTATAATAATGACAGATGTGACAGAGGGTCCCCTACTGTCACATGTGCCATCTGTACAGGTGAAGAAATCAGACTGACAGCATTAGCAGCAGACACGCAGCTGATCTGTGCTGATGCTAATACTGCTGCTAGCCAGTTCTCCCTTCATTGGCATCAGGAACCAGAGGCACAATGCTGGGGGAAGGGGAATCACAGGATCAGCTCCCTTGACTGCTAGTCTTGTTGCTCCACATCCCTTCAGCAGGAGGTGGAAGTGGTCATGCCGCAGGAGGTGGAAGTGGTCATGCTGCGGCTAGACCCACCACAGGCTGCTTCACTATCATCACCTTTTACTATCATCACCCCCAACACTCTCTAGCTGCTACATAGTAGCAGTGGGACTGCTTTGGGATGGCAAATATGAATTTGGGTCCCCTGCTCTCACACTTGCCGTCATCTCATCCTCCTCCTAAATATCAGAAGGCACACTCGCAGCAGTAGCAGCAGCCACAGGTAGCTGACCTGTCCTGCTCACACTGCTACCCACTTTTTCATGTGCCTTTGCTGACCTGCTCACAAATTTCACCCAGATCCCAATGGACTAAATCAGGGGATGGGGCATCATTGAGTCTGGGGAATAAGGGCTCCTAGACCTTTCTATGTTGGTGGTGGTCACTTCCTCCTCCGACTCCCTAGACATGTCACGGTCTTTCCAGCTCCTCCTTTTATTTTGTCAGATGGCTACTCATACTGTTAGCCAACAGTCTGAGCCTCTGCTATCTTAATTTCAGTAAATAAATAGCTTCAAAACAGCCTAGCACCCTCTCTATCTCTCTATCTGCTTGGTTTTGTGTTTCACTTCCTGGAAATGTCACATTTTTGTTGAGCGAAAACGGGAAGTACATGTAAGGAAAGGGGAGGGAAGTTTGTAGCCATTGAAAAAAATAGTGAAAACAGTTTTTTGCAGTAGGTGAAAACAGCAAAGGTTTTAAGGGCTTTTGTTTAAGGTGGATTTTCCTGCAAAAAAGCAAACAACCTGGTGGTTTTCACAGACTTTTTCGTGGGAACACAACAGGACTTTTCGGCCATCCCTGCTAAAAGGAATAGTAAAACTTAATATTCAAATAAAATATATTAGGGTTTGTCTTCCTGAGTAAAACAAGGGCACTTCCACCGCTGAGAGGTATTTTATTCAAAAGTTATTGCAGTTCAGACTTTAATTTTTTAGGTGCATTATCTCAGTTCCCTGAAATGTTACAGTGGTGCTGTTGCTCCACCATCCTATGGGGGTTTATGGTAAACTCACCAGAGCTGTCCATAGAAAGGTGTAGTAACAGCTCCACTGTAACATTTCAGGTCCCTGAGATATTACACCTAAAAGATTCAGGTGTGACCTGCAATAACTTTTGAATAAAATACCTCTCAGCAGTGGGAGTACTCTGGGACTTGGTTTTATCTTCAATCCACTCCTTTCTTCATTTAAACCTCACACTGATGACCAAATGTCAACCCCAATTATAGAAATTTGAAGGAATAATATAAACTCAGAATGCTGGGTGGGATTTGAGCAATGACATGTGCAGAATATATGAAACTGAGAGAAAATGCTTTTCCCATTTCCAAATGAACACAAAAAGCTTGTTAGCCCCTTAACGACCGTCCGATCGGTGCAGCATGGTCAGTTAAGGACCACGGAGCATTTTTTTTTCTTTTTTCCACTTCCGGACTCCCCGAACGGCATGCAGCCACGTGGGGAGCCCAGAATTCCATGACGGTCATAGTACGTTCAGTCAGATCGACCCTTGATGTACTATGACCGTCAAGGGTCGTTAAGGGGTTAAATTATGTTTTAATATGTTATGTTCATAAAAGATGTGAATCAAGAGCAAACGAAAATATGCTAAGGACCCGACACCTGAGGAAATAAACCTCCTCTGTGTTGGATCCAGCTAATTAACCCATTCAGTGCCCACTTGGAGTGCTATTTGGAACAATAAGAGGTTAAAACATAACCTTTATTTTCTCGCACAACTTAAAAAAACAATTAGTTGTCATTTAAAAATACTACAGCCTAAGTGGTGAATAAAGTAGGCTGTGTATAAACATAGTATGAAGGGTATTCCTCCACCGAGTGCTGTGCTTAGTGTATAGATACTCTGTGTCAATCCAACTAAACTGTCCTTACGCTATAAGGGAAAGCGTGAAAAATAAAGTCCTAAATCTTGTATAAAGGACACAAGCACTAGTGTTACCTCCCGGATCAGTATATAACTTCATCAGTACACCGTCCCTAATGAAATAGGTTTAGAGGACAGAGCACCCCTTTAGTCTGGGTGAGGTGAAATAAGTATCTATTACCAGTTACTGCATCTAATTTTCACATACACTGAGTATCGCCATAGCTTCGTGGTGGAACATTAACCCTTAAATTACCCAACGCGTTTCGTGCACTCATGTACAACAGCTTCGTCAGGGGCTAGAGTTACGGCACCGCCGGACGAGGCCATATTTAAGGCCTACAAAAAAAGGAGTGCCCTGTTACATCATCCCATCACTTTGATATGCGTATGTGATTGGCTAAACAGATGGAACCCTAGCCGATTCCAACTAACACTGGAGAGCTACAAAAACATGAAGAACGATATAAGACTTATCTCTCAAGCCTTTATGGTTTAAGAGATATTCACAAGCAAGGTTTTCCCCTCCCGCCCCTTCTACCTAGTGTAAGCCATCTCTTCTCAGATGTGGAATGCAGTCCATAGACCAGACAGATAACAGCAGGGGACAGTCTTCTTCCTATGAGAACAATGAAATCCCTGCCCCTCTTGACAAGTTTTTCAGGTTTTTCCCTTATCTTATTTGAAGATTGTCCCTCTCTGCAGTCTATCTGGGCACCTCCCTTCTGATCTGGGTGAGCAGTGTTACATCACTGCTCACTCTTGAACTACAACTCTGACAGAATTGAAATAACACTCTCCAAAGTCCAAATACTATGATGATTAATTAGAGCTGCTTTTATTATGAAACATTACTATCCCTTTAAGTCAGGGTACATAGCACAGAAAAATGTTTGTTCAGGATTTGTTTAACTTGAGAGTGTGCCTGATCATAAGTACAAATGAATCAATTTTTTTTAGATTCCCCTGTTTCCTTAGGAGCCGAGTGTAGCAACTCCTCTGTATTGGAACCCAAAGCTTTATGATACGCTACTATAGCCACGTTCCTTGAACCGTTTTCTAAGTTTAGCTGCTTCAGTTTTGAAATCTGTGTCATTAGGACATAGACATCTCAGTCTCAAATATTGTCCCACAGGAAGACTGCGTATTAAAGTGTCAGGATGATTGCTTGTGGCCTGTAGCAGACTATTTGTCACAGTAGGTTTATGGTGTAGAGTCGTTTCAATAGTGTTACCACTACTTCTTTTGATTGTTATATCTAGGGATGGCATAGAGTCTTTCTCAATAGTACTACTGAGTTTCAGATTGATGTTATTAGTATTGATGACTTTCACAAATTCATGAAACAATTGTACAGTGCCAGTCCATATCAGTAAAATATCATCGATGTACCATAACCATAACGAGATGTATTGGGTATATTGCGGAGCCAACCATGTCAATAGATTCCACAATGGTGATTTAAAAGTGATTTCATTTAACCCCTTAAGGACCCTTGACGTACCAGGACCGTCAAGGGTAAAAGTGATCCAACGACCCTTGACGGTCCCGGTACGTCAAGGGTTAAACTCTTCCATCGCGGCCGCACGGAGCAATGGAAGAGTTCAAGCCGCTTGTTACTAAGTGTCCCGGTATCAGGACACTTAGTAACAAGCGGCAGAAACATTGTTGCAACATGCGATTCACTTCAAAAGCGAATCACATGTTGCAAAACCTGAATGACAGGGACAGTATTTGTAAATACTGTCCCTGTCAGATCTCTATGCCTCCCTCCACCTTGCATACTGCTGAGGTGGAGAGAGACATAGAGAGATGGTGTTCCAGTGTTCCTGGAAAAAAAAAAAGTTAAAAAAAAGTTTAAATAAAAAAAAATTAACCCTTTGATCACTGTTCTGCAGTGATCAATAAGTTCCCCCCATCTGATCACTCTTGGAGTGATCAATTTGCTGCAGATCAGTGTTTTCTCATCTGTGGGACACCCCCCATCACCCTGGAATTTTTTTAGATTTTTTTAAAATGTTTTAAATTTTTTTTTAATTTATTTATTTATTTATTTTTTTTTTTTTATTTTTTTTTTTTTTATAGTAAATATAGTTTAGGTAGGTAGTTTGGTAGGTTTAGTGTAGACGTGTGTTAGGGGAAAGTTTTAGGGATAGATTTAGGTTTAGGGAAAAAAAAAAAAACAACCCCCCCCCCAAAAAAAAAAAATATATATATATATAATAAGCGCAGTTTAGATAGGTAGTTCAATTGGGTTAGGTACGTTCAGGATATACGTAGGTTAGGGTAAGTTTTAGGGTTAGATTTAGGTTTAGGGATAGTGTAAGAAAAAAAAAAAACCAAAAAACCCCAAAACCCCCCCCCCAAAAAAAATATATATAATAAGTTCAGTTTAGATAGGTAGTTCACTTGGGTTAGGTAGGTTCAGGATATACGTAGGTTAGGGTAAGTTTTAGGGTTAGATTTAGGTTTAGGGATAGCGTAAGAAAAAAAAAAAACCCAAAAACCCCCAAACCCCCCCCCAAAAAAAATATATAATAAGTGCATTTTAGATAGGTAGTTCACTTGGGTTAGGTAGGTTCAGGATATACGTAGGCTAGGGTAAGTTTTAGGGTTAGATTTAGGTTTAGGGATAGCGTAAGAAAAAAAAAAAGTTTTTTTTAGTGGGCAAAATGCAGCGCAGGTACAGTGTTGAAGAGGCATATGCCTTTTTGGCGTCTGACTCTGAGGCAACAGACACTGCGTCAGATTTTGACATAGCGCAGTTTTCAGAAAGTGAGAGCAGTTCTAGTGATGACGCTGGGCCTTCTGTCAAGAAAAGACGCACTGCCCCAAGAGCTGCTCTGGCAACTGCCCCAGCACCTGCCAAAAGAACTGCCAAAAGACCTACCAAAATACCTACCCAAAGAAATGCCCCAAGTGCTGCCCCAAGAGCTGCCCTGGCAACTGCCCCAGCACCTGCCAAAAGATCTGCCCAAAGACCTACCAAAGAAATGCCCCAACTGCTGCCCCAAGAGCTGCCCTGGCAACTGCCCCTGCACCTGCCAAAAGATCTGCCCAAAGACCTGCCAAAAGACCTGCCCAAAGAAATGCCCCAACACCTGCCACTCCGGATCCTAATGAATGGGTATCAATTTATGCCCACAAATCTCAGAATTCACAGGCAACCCAGGGATTCAAATTGATGTGGAAGGATTTACCCATGATAATTTTTTTGATTTGTTTTTGGGGGAAGACATTTTAGGTGAAATTGTGTCCCAAACCAATTTGTATGCAGCCCAGTATACTGCCGCCAACCCTAAGTGTGAAAAACGCTGTTTTGTTTTTTTACTTACGTCATGGTTTACGAGGGATTGGTGGTAAAATGGCTGTGTATAAAATTGGAAAACACACCTAAAACGAGAGCCTGGGGTGTCTACTTTCCAAAAATATACACTTTTGGGGGGAAATCTTAAAAAAGAGCACTGTTACACAGCCCCAAATGAGACATGGCACCAGTAACGCAAGCTGTGAAGATTCAAAGTGTGAACCTGGAAACGCGAATGTTCCAATTTGGCCCCCGTAGCTCCCCCAAACCATGAGAAAGCTATGCATATGGGGTATTGCCGTACTCAGAAGAAGGAGCTGAACACTAATCAATTCAGTTTATAAAATCTTCACCTATTCTGTGCTTGAAATTCACATCAACATTGAAGGCAAAGTGTGAAAAATGCTGAATTTTTTTTACTTACGTTAAATTTTCACAGGATTGGTGGTAAAATGGCTGTGTATAAAATTGGAAAACACACCTAAAACGAGAGCCTGGGGTGTCTATTTCCAAAAATATACACTTTTGGGGGGAAATCTTAAAAAAGAGCACTGTTACACAGCCCCAAATGAGACATGGGACCAGTAACGCAAGCTGTGAAGATTCAAAGTGTGAACCTGGAAACGCGCATGTTCCAATTTGGCCCCCGTAGCTCCCCCAAACCATGAGAAAGCTATGCATATGGGGTATTGCCGTACTCAGAAGAAGGAGCTGAACACTAATCAATTCAGTTTATAAAATCTTCACCTATTCTGTCCTTGAAATTCACATCAACATTGAAGGCAAAGTGTGAAAAATGCTGAATTTTTTTTACTTACGTCAAATTTTCACAGGATTGGTGGTAAAATGGCTGTGTATAAAATTGGAAAACACACCTAAAACGAGAGCCTGGGGTGTCTATTTCCAAAAATATACACTTTTGGGGGTAAATCTTAAAAAAGAGCACTGTTACACAGCCCCAAATGAGACATGGCACCAGTAACACAAGCTGTGAAGATTCAAAGTGTGAACCTGGAAAAGCGCATGTTCCAATTTGGCCCCCGTAGCTCCCCCAAACCATGAGAAAGCTATGCATATGGGGTATTGCCGTACTCAGAAGAAGGAGCTGAACACTAATCAATTCAGTTTATAAAATCTTCACCTATTCTGTGCTTGAAATTCACATCAACATTGAAGTGCAAGTGTGAAAAACAGTGTTTTTTTAACTTACATCAAGATTTACGAGCGATTGGTGGTAAAATGGCAGCGTAAAAAAATTGAAAACATACATAAAATGAAAGCCTGGGGTGTCTACTTTCCAAAAATATATACTTTTGGGGGGAAATCTTAGAGTGGAGCACTGTTACACAGCCCCAAATGAGACATGGCACCAGTGATACAAGCTGTGAAAATTCAAAGTGTGAAACTGGAAACGCGCATGTTCCAATTTGGGCCCCATAGCTCCCGCAAACCTTGAATAACCTATGCATATGGGGTATTGCCGTACTCAGAAGAAGGAGCTGAACACTAAACAATGCATTTTTAAAAATCTTCACCTATCCTGTGCTTGAAATTCACATCAACATTGAAGTGCAAGTGTGAAAAACGGTGTTTTTTTAACTTACGTCAAGATTTATGAGCGATTGGTGGTAAAATGGCTGCGTAAAAAAATTGAAAACATACATAAAATGAAAGCCTGGGGTGTCTACTTTCCAAAAATATATACTTTTGGGGGGAAATCTTAGAGTGGAGCACTGTTACACAGCCCCAAATGAGACATGGCACCAGTGATGCAAGCTGTGAAAATTCAAAGTGTGAAACTGGAAACGCGCATGTTCCAATTTGGGCCCCGTAGCTCTCCCAAACCTTGAGAAACCTATGCATATGGGGTATTGCCGTACTCAGAAGAAGGAGCTGAACACTAAACAATGCATTTTTAAAAATCTTCACCTATCCTGTGCTTGAAATTCACATCAACATTGAAGTGCAAGTGTGAAAAACGGTGTTTTTTTAACTTACGTCAAGATGTATGAGCGATTGGTGGTAAAATGGCTGCGTAAAAAAATTGAAAACATACATAAAATGAAAGCCTGGGGTGTCTACTTTCCAAAAATATATACTTTTGGGGGGAAATCTTAGAGTGGAGCACTGTTACACAGCCCCAAATGAGACATGGCACCAGTGATGCAAGCTGTGAAAATTGAAAGTGTGAAACTGGAAACGCGCATGTTCCAATTTGGGCCCCGTAGCTCTCCCAAACCTTGAGAAACCTATGCATATGGGGTATTGCCGTACTCAGAAGAAGGAGCTGAACACTAAACAATGCATTTTTAAAAATCTTCACCTATCCTGTGCTTGAAATTCACATCAACATTGAAGTGCAAGTGTGAAAAACTGTGTTTTTTTAACTTACGTCAAGATTTACGAGCGATTGGTGGTAAAATGGCTGCGTAAATAAATTGAAAACATACATAAAATGAAAGCCTGGGGTGTCTACTTTCCAAAAATATATACTTTTGGGGGGAAATCTTAGAGTGGAGCACTGTTACACAGCCCCAAATGAGACATGGCACCAGTGATGCAAGCTGTGAAAATTCAAAGTGTGAAACTGGAAACGCGCATGTTCCAATTTGGGCCCCGTAGCTCTCCCAAACCTTGAGAAACCTATGCATATGGGGTATTGCCGTACTCAGAAGAAGGAGCTGAACACTAAACAATGCATTTTTAAAAATCTTCACCTATCATGTGCTTGATAGCAATAGTAGTATTGAAATGTAAGTGTGAAAACTGCAAAAAAACAAAATATTACCACAATTTTGAAATTTTTTTCTGGAAAAATAGCTGCATGAAAAACTCCAAAATTCTCCTGATTATTTACTTTATGTTGTGTAGTTTTCAGAAACATATACCTTTGTGGGACATTTTTGTTTCTGGCACCGTCAGCTAAGCTATGATGCTCACATGCCAATTGTTGAAACATCACAAGTTGGAAATAACAGCAGCCATCTTGTAATATTTACCTTGTAAATGTGAGTAAAGGACTAAAATACTAGGCATATGGGGTACTCTTATATTCAGGAGAAGCAAATGAATATATTTAGGGGTATTTTTTTTCCATTAACTAATAGTATGCAAATCCTGACAGAAAAATGTAAGCAAAATGTTGTTTTTTTTCAATTTTTTTCCTCTTTTTTTCTATTTTAATCAAATTAAACAATGAGGTATTCATATAATTGTGGTATCAAAAGAAAGCCCTACTTGTGCTTAAAAAAACAGTATATAATTTATGTGGGTGCACAAAAGGAATTAAAGAGAAAATATGGTTTAACAAAGACATAGTCAAAAAAGTCAAAATTGCTCCAGTCCTTAAGTTAAATCTAACTCAGATTTTCCCGGTCCTTAAGGGGTTAAAGGAATCAAACACTTCAAACTGAATGAAAGAAAGGGGGACCTGGATAAGGTTCTTCTACGGTCAGAGGCCTATTGGGTCTATCGCCTATACACTAAGGCACCTAATGGTCTAAAGGAGGGCTTCACATTTTTGCCCTTCATTAATGAGTAAATGATTTTATCTGCCCTGCACAGTGTATCATTAGGGTATTGCCTTAGTTTATATTAAAGAATTCATGATGATCATATATGATGACAAATTGAACCAGATCAATTTCTATCTGCATATACCAATACGCACTATTTTCATGGATATACTATATATATACAATTCCTCTATTAAACATCTAAGTTAGTAATGTTGCTGACTAGCATGAATTTTAACCCTAGTATATGTATCCTCTTAATCCATTGTACACAATAATATTGTATATGGTAGTATGTCATCTGCACCACAATAATTGGTACAATACGTACTATTACTAATAATACCTGGGCACTATTAGGTCACACTCAGTGCAAATACACTAATATTAACTAGTGCTATATTTACTTATTTAATATATTTATTGGCTTATATGGTGGTTAATAACCATGAGGTCTATATGGATTCACAACAGATAATTGCATCTTACTGTGTTGAGGATCAATACAGGATATGGGAAGGCTTTTACCATTCAAGTATACACAGGCATATGTGACATTATATGCCTTATTATTAGATTAGATGTAGACTTAGTGTACGCTATTGATGTCAAAAAAGTTGCTTACAGACACTTTAGTCATGTATTCAGCAATAATAAGTATGGCGCGATCATATACATGTATTCAGTGCAACTGTAACACATTACTGATTACAGTGATACAACACATTGATACTTTGTATCTCTCCAGTATTAGCTGGAATCGGCCAGGGTTCCGTCTGTTTAGCCAATCACGTACGCATATCGGAGTGACGGGATGACGTAAAAGGGCCCGCCTTTATTTGTAGGCCTTAAATATGGCCTCGTCCGGCAATCCCGTAACTCTTGCCCCTGATAAACCTGCCATACATGTGCGGCAAAACGCGTTGGGTAATTTAAGGGTTAATGTTCCACCACGAGGCTATGGCGATACTCAGTGTATGTGAATATTAGATGCAGTAACTGGTAATAGATACTTATTTCACCTCACCCAGTCTGAAAGGGTGCTCTGTCTAATCCTAATTCATTAGGGACGGTGTACTGATGAAGTTATATACTGATCCGGGAGTTAACACTAGTGCTTGTGTCCTTTATACAAGATTTAGGACTTTATTTTTCACGCTTTCTCTTATAGCGTAGGGACAGTTTAGTTGGATAGACACGGAGTTTCTATACACTAACCACAGCACTCAGTGGAGGAACACCCTTCATACTATGTTTATACACAGCCTACTTTATTCACCACTTAGGCTGTAGTATTTTTAAATGACAACTAATTGGTTTTTTTAAGTTGTGTGAGAAAATAAAGGTTATGTTTTAACCTCTTATTGTTCCAAATAGCACTCCAAGTGGGCACTGAACAGGTTAATTAACACAGAGGATGTTTATTTCCTCAGGTGTTGGGTCTTTAGCATATTTTCTTTTGCTCTTGATTCATATATTTTGTTTAATCTGCATTGCCAAAATATGAGATTTAGACTAATATACCAGGTTATTTTTTATTTTTGATAATGGACAGATTTATTAAAGGAAACGAGCTATTCTGGTGTAAACCAACGGCACCCTTGTTAACCAATTACAACAAAGTTGGGCAGCCTGTGACTATCCAGGTTTTTTTTATTACAATCCTCATAATCCTCAGCAGGCCAGAGAACCTGCAAGATGTCTGTTCCTTGGATACATTATGCATGAATTGTGTTTCACAATTATAGTTGCCTAAAAACATTTTGTAAACATCACTAAAAGCACTTTCACCTGCTATTGGTAAATGAAGTAATAACATACCAATCATACCTTCTATGTGATCTACTAAATCAAGTGACTATCTGTCCTTTTTATAATGGGTACTAATTATCCTACAGGAAAGGCATATGTCAGCTACCTACCAATTAGCCTGCAATATTTTCCCTAGGAGGTAAGAATGAGAATTAATTTACCTCATGTAAAACATAAGGTAAGCCAAAACTTCCTAAGAAGAAGCCAATGATATTTGCAAATGAAGAGAACAAAAAACAAGCAGAAGATTTATCATGCTGTACCAAAACTTTCCTGTCAGGAAAATCTTATTCTATGTTACCATCTTATAAAACAGCACAGTGTTCCTACTGAGGCAGTGATTGTTAACTCCTTAAGGACTGGACAAATCTGGGTGGCTTGCACTTAAGCACAGAACAAGTTTAACATTTTTGAATATGTCTTGGTTCAACAGCATTTTCCCTCTAACTCTTTTATTCCAGCCACACAAATGATATATCGTTTTTTTATCCACAAGTAGGGCTTTCAACATTAAAGTTTAACCCCTTAACACCCAGCAGCCTTGGCTGCATGGCCGGCAGTTAAGGACCATGGAGTATATATATATATATATATATATATATATATATATATAATTTTTTTTTTTTTTTTTCTCCACTGGATTCAGGAATCCCTGAACGGTGTGCAGCCGCGCGGGGACCCCTGAATGCCATGACATACATATACTTCATGGGTCCTTAACTCAAGTTTTCCCATGACTTATATGTACGGCATGGGTCTTTAAGGGGTTAATTTAACTTCAGTGTTTGTGTTTGAAAATAGTCTGAGTAAATAAAAAACGTTGTCTTGCTCCCACTCATTGAATTATTTACATAAAGAGGTGCCAGTAGTTCCTACAACTATACTTAAAGTTGCCACAGCACAAGCTGTGCAGGTGTTTAGGCTCCATCTTTGGCTTTTTATTAAATTTTCACTTTATTCTCTGTTTCTCTCTTCCTTACTATCACAGAAAGGAAGAGTGAGACAGAGAACAATGAAAAAGGCAATGTGCAGAATACATTGCCTTTGTCATTCACAAAGCCAGTACACATGACTGCTGTAGGCGCGATAACATGTACCGGCAAAGCAGGGAAAGACTGAAACTGAGTGTTCCAATCCTGGAGCACTCAATTTCAGCCTCCACAGCATGATTGCAGCAAAACCTGAGGCGCACTGTGATCATTTAACCCATGACGCATACCTGCAAGTGTCCCTCTTTAGGAGGGACAGTCCATCTTTGAGACCCAAAGCCCTCTGTTTCTCTTTCCCACCCTGATGTCCATCTTTTTAGGAGATCAGACTGTGTGGTATGTATATAAGTGTATTATATTGCTCCACAGCAATAAATTTTGAATGGATATTTGTTTAAACTTCAGTATATGTGTTTATAAATTAGCCTGTGTAAAGAAAACACTTTCATTTTTCTCTAAATTATTTACAAAAACATTTTCAGTGATGACCCACCCACCAGCCATACCCCCCAACAATCCCCCTTAAAGTGCAAGCGTCCCTCTTTGACCATTTGAAATGTTGGGAGGTATGCATGACTCCCCAGGACCGTCACCGGTCCTTTAGGCAAGGAAACTGCCTGGCATGTCACCAGTCATTAAGGCTTAAGTTAGGACACATTAACAGGTCTAGTTTTAAAGGGGAATCTTACCATAAGAATAAATGGCTCTTGATTTGCTTAATATAGATACCTAGATATATGTTCTTAAAACAAGACACTTACAGTGCAGTCCATAAGTATTTGGAGAGTGACACAAGTTTTGTCATTTTGGTTTTGTAGTCTAGAACACTGAATTTGAAATGAAAACAGTGCAGACTGTCAGCTTTAATTTGAGGGTATATACATCCATAAACCATGAACCATGTAGAAATTACCATAGCTGGGAACTCCCTGGATTTTCCGCAGAGACTCCGGTTTTCACTCAGCATTACCAGGTCTCTGGGGCAGAGGCTGATTCTCTGGATGTGGGGAGTTTCTGAAACTCTGCTCCAGGCATCCTCGGTTTTGTAGTCTAACTCTAATCTAAGAAAAGTCGTATGTCTATAAGTCTTGCCTGCTCCAGGCTTCATCAATTTTGTAGTCTAACTCTAATCTAAGAAAAGTCATATGTCTATGAGTCCTGCCTTCTCCAGGCTTCCTCGGTTTTGTAGTCTAACTCTAATCTAAGAAAAGTTGTATATATTTATCTACTGAGACCTACCTGCTCCAGGCTTCCTCTATTTTGTTGTCTAACTCTAATCTAAGAAAAGTTGTATGTCTATGAGTCCAACCTGCTCCAGGCTGCCTCTATTTTGTTGTCTAACTCTAATCTAAGAAAAGTCAAATGTCTGAGTCCTGCCTGCTCCAGGCTGCCTCAGTTTTGTAGTCTAACTCTATTCTAAGAAAAGTCGTATGTCTATGAGTCCTGCCTGCTCCAGGCTTCCTCTGTTTTGTATTCTAACTCAAATCTAAGAAAAGTCGTATATATGTATATATTTATCTACTGTGTCCTGCCTGCTCCAGGCTTCTTCAGTTTTGTAGTCTAACTCTAATCTAAGAAAAGTCATATGTCTATGAGTCCTGCCTTCTCCAGGCTTCCTCGGTTTTGTTGTCTAACTCTAATCTAAGAAAAGTCTAAATGGTTCTACTTATTTTTATTTATCTAATTTTGATTTTATTGCATTTTTAGTAGTTCCAGAGTAACTGAATTATAAAATGTCCCCCTCCCTCCCCTTTTACCTATTGTAAACCATCTCCCCTAAGATGTGGAATCTTGTCGCTTGAGCAGACAGCTCTTAGCGAGGGACAATCTTCGAGCTGTGAGCATAAGGAAAACCCTGTCCCCCTTGAAGGAGGAGGGCATGTTTTTACTTATGCTCACAGAAGAATGTCCCTTACTGTGATCCATCCAGAGGGTCTTGCTGCACAGTTTTATATAGGTAAAAGGGGAGGAGGGGGATATTTTATGATTCAAATACTCTAGAACTGCACATCATAGAGAATAATAATGCTCTACATGGCCCAACAACTACAAAGAATAATCTTTTTAAAATATTACTTTCCCTTTTAATCAGGAGCTGCAATCTATTTGTGAACCTATACCTGCCTAACATGAATTTACTAAGGCACTTGATTTAGCATTCCTCCCTTAATGCCATTTTTACCAAGGGGAGGACAATGCGGTATTCACTGTGTTCTTTTCCACTATAACTTTTTAAGGCAATTATCAAGATCTGCTGCCTTTTTGTTGGTTTCCATTGTCAAGCCACTTCTCCTGCCCTTTATTTCTTTTTAATGAGTATCCCTTTAAACCTTCCAGCCTGCAATAATTTATTGCCTATTCAATGATATAAGATCTTATGTTTTGCATTTGTTCGTGTTCTATCCTGGTTTTGACCTCCTGCTTTGCTATTTGACTACTCCTTTCATCTCAAGGTTTTAGTACTTCATCTGGCTTTGATATCCTGGTATGACCTCAGCTTCTCTGACTATGCTGCCTTCCCTGCTAACTTTAATATCTCAGCTTCAGACCTTAGCTTCCCTGACTACATTTTCTGCTAGTATTGATCTGAATGCTGACTTTGTCATTCCGATTACCCTTCTTTTGGCGGTACCTTGTGACTCCTTCTGTGTCACCTCTGGGCTCCAGTCTATCTCTTCTCTTGCTCTGCTTCTCCATAGTCCTTCTTTCTTTAAACTTTCTCTTTTCTTGAACCCATGCTTTCGCTACCTTTCTTTACTTCTCTTTTCCAGTTCTCATCTTTTCGTTTGTCTCCGACTTCACTCTGATCCTCTGCTTACGGCTACATTCTCTGCCTCACCTCCTCTCAGGTCCATCTACCTTCAGTTCCACCTTGTGCTCACCTCTTGAAGCTTTACTCATGTCTAGGGTGAAAGGTCCTATCATGTTCCCACAAAGAAAATCATGCAAACCCCATAGTTGTCTGCTTTTTATTGGGGAAATCCACTTTAAGTACAGCAATTAAAATCTTCGCAAAAATTCTTCACCAATTTTTCAATGGCTAGAAAGTTTTTTGCCTTTTTGCTATAAAAATGTGCCATTTTCCAGGAAGTGGAACAATATAGAAGCAGCCACAAAGTGAAAGAGAAGTGCAAAATTGAGGCAGGAGAGGCTCATAGTGACTGCTATCACTATGAGTAAGTTTATAACCAATAAAAGGGGGAGCTGGAAGAACCGTTATGTGTTCACTGAGTCTGAGGAGGAGGAGTAAGTTACCACTACTACAGACCCAAAGCTGGCCAGTCCCCCTAAATCACCCTATGGATCTTGGGAAATTAATCTCAAGGGAAGAAGAAGAGGGTAGTAGTGAGAGAAGGACAGGTCAGCTGCCTGCCGCCAGACGTGCTGTGCCTGCTGCCCCTGCTACCAGCAGTGCTCTGCCTGCTTTAGGGGAGCGGTAGGGGAAGTAAAACACATCGTCCAGACTAGCGGTCAAGGGAACCTACACCATTCTCCTGACCCCGGGAGTCCCATTACCCCTACGGCATTGTCCAGGTAGAACATGATTCGGAAGAAGGCAGAATTGTTGCCTAGCAGCAATAATACCGCTACCACCACCAGGAGCACAGATCAAGTGCCTGTGCCTGCTGCAAGTGCTGCCAGTCTGACATCTTTAGGTCACCAAAAAATGGCTAGTGTGACATTTGGGGACCCACTGTCACATTTCTCATCACCTCCTCCAACCGGTGATATGTCTGTAATAGAGCAGCAGCAGAACGGAGGGATTGGTGGTACTGGTGATGATGAGGGTGGAGAAGCTGGGGTGGAAGAGATATAAAAGGCCTTTTTGCCCAAACTGAGAAGGAATGAGAGACAGGGATGGGCATCACCATCACCACCAGAAGTGATTTTTTTTGATTTTGCTGAGTTTGCAACTCCTCTAATTCCTGCTGCTTCTGAGTTGCAAGGGCAGCAGGATGCTGAAGAGCAGGCTAGTGTGCCACAGACCACCATGGTGTTAGTGACCAGGAACCAGACAGACACAAAAATATAAAGTGCAAAACATTTTTATTAAAATAAATGCAAACAAAACAAAAATTGTGATTGTGGATAGCAGAGCACTTGACTAGCTCATACAGCAGAATAGAGCAGCAGCAGAGTAGAGCAGCTCAGCCAAACCTTGACACATGGACACAGTGGGAATCAGGTCAACAAGTGATGCAGGACTAGGACAGGTTCCACTTGCGAGCAGAAGCAATACTCCTGGTCCTAGCTGCAATGCTTGTACTGAGGCAGCAGTAGCAACAGCACCAACATCCTCCTCTGCCCCAGCCAGTGAAGGGGAATGTGGAGGAGAAGAAGAAAGAGGCCATTCTTCTCCACCTGTTCCCTATCGCCTGAAGTCATGGGTATGGGACTATTTTTCTCTTGGGGCAGGTACAGTGCAGTCATCACCAATTGCACTGTGCCCAATTTGTGACAAGTCAGTGAGAAGGGGAAAGGAGGGAACACAACTTGGCACAACTGCCCTGATAACACACATGAAACACAGACACCAGTCCATGACATTTATGTTAAACATGTTAAAGCCAAACACCCACCACTGAAATTGAGCACCTCTGTTACTGTACCCCCTGACTCTCCAGAAAGGCAACAAGAGGTGAGAAGGAGATCAAAGAGGAGGAAGAATAGAGAAACCCAAGCAGAAGCTGGAAGTTCAATGATGAGCGAAATAACTAGCTCACATCACCTTGTTGCTCTAAGGTAACTACATCTTCTGCCAATCCACCTCGTTCATCATCATTTCTCTGCCAAGTGATAGCCACTCTGTAGATGTTAGGATGTGGCAGTTCATGTCCATCCATTGCACACTGTGTGGTGCACTGAATACACATGGCAGTTGTCATGTGTCCTTAGCAGGGTGTGGACAAGGGGCATAGTGACAGCAGCAGTACTTAGTTTCTGGTGGGGGGATTTCACATTGGAGACCCTAAGTGTCCTTTTATCTTAGTACATCAGTATCATTGAGGCACATATATGAATGTGTCAGTGTAGTCACACTGGTATTAGTGTCTAAAGCCAGTGGCTGCACTTCTGGGTATGCACTACACAGTATGATAGCTGTCTTGCATACCAGTGGGCACAAGGAAATGGTGTCAGGTGCAGAGGGAAGGAATGCCCCAAAATGCCCACAGACTGCCCTGTTGTCCTCTTCTTGGCTCTAGCAGCATTAACCCCTTAAGGACCCATGACGGTCCTGGCACGTTATGGAATTAAGAGGTTCCCGCGCGGCTGCAAACCTCTTGGGGTCCCCTGAATCCAATGGGCGAAAAAAAAAAATGCCCCGTGGTCCTGCTGCCTGCTGCAGTCTTTAAGGGGTTAAGGGAAGGATTTGATATGCACATAGATAAGTAAATGGAAGTTAGGCAGATGTGGGGTCAGAAATCATATTCCAGCTCTTATTATTGTCAGCATGGTGCATTCACCATGCAAGGTGAGATATTAGTGGGTTTTATAACTTGGTCCAATTATACTCTCTTCCTGTGCTTCTATATCCATTTTTATAAATACCAAGCAGAAATGTCCTGCAGATGCACAAGGTGTGTAGCATACACCCCGCAGTGTTGGTCTTATTGTACATATCATGCTGTCAGTTTATGGCTCAATTCCTCTTACTAAGAATATATATTTTTTTTCATCTGCTAACCCTTTAAATGGCAGGATATCAAGCGTTGAATTGCAATTTGTTGGACATCTCTTTGGCACTCAAAGGGTTAAATGGTTGAGGGTATGACATTCTAATACTGTTCATATAGGTATCAGCATAGATGAATTGGGGTTGTAAATGTCTATCTCCTATGTTCTAAGTTATCTACACAATACATTTTCCTCACCTTTTGTGCCAAGAGAAGGGCAGTGTGGACGTGTACGGGCCATTTCATGAAGGTGTGTTTCACTGTTCCTTGTTTCTCACTTATATGCTAATATGGGATTGAAGAAATCTCCATAAAACAGCTCCATGTCCCTTTGACTGCTCTTGAAGTGATGATCAGGACTTGGTCACATTAAAATCTTAACTATGGAGACATGAATACTCCTAAAGCAATCATGCATGCTCATACATACCACCAGAGGTGTAACTAGAAGCCACCGGGCCCTGGTGCAAAAGTTGCCATGGCCCCCCCAATCACATTGCCCCTATTGGCCCCCCAGTGTCCATTTCCTACCTCCCTGGTGGTTCAACAGAATGGCAGGAGAGGTCTGTGCCTCCTTCTTCACAGACCTCCATACAAACAGAGCTCCCACAGGTCCTCTCTTCAGTAATGCAGAGCTCTGGGAGATGATGTCATCTCCCAGCACTCTGCATTACTAAAGAGCCAAAGAGGAACTCAGCTGCTAGAGGTCTGTGTCGAAGAAAGCACAGACCTGTGCAAGTTGCGAGTGCCAGGTGGGGGGTCGCAGGGGGCGGCCGGGCCCCTGGAGTGACAGGCCTGGTCGCAGGTGCGACCCCCTATTGTTACGCCACTGCATACCACAGAGTAGAACCACATTATTTTTAATAAAAAAATATATAAAGGCAGAAACTGAGCTACATGGGCAGATTTGTACATAGATATAGATTTTGATTACACAAAAGAATCATTTAGTCTATTCAGTCTGCTCATTTCCCTATCTAAATAAAATACATGCTCATGGTGCTTAAAGGGGCTGTGCTTTGCTTAACAAATACAGCATTAAGGGGCTTGTCCCTGACACTATTAAATGGCCTCACAATCTTTCAAAATGTCTAATTAGTTTTTGATATTTTCACCATTATTTGAATTTCCTCAGGGCCTCCTCTGCTTCTTTTAAACCTCTCAATGATGATCAAAAGCCAAACTCCAGGAACAGAATCAGCCAGGAGAGCTGAGTGGGATCTGAGCAACTGACGTTGAGTAGAAGAAAATGAAGGCAAATAGTTTTCCCATTGCCATATTAACAAAAGAACATTGTTAAACTTTTTTTTATATCTTTATGTGAATAAGCGAAGTGAGGACAAAATTAGTAACAAAGACCTGGTTTATTTATAAGGTAATCTCATTTTACTAGGACGCACTCCCTTTTTAGACACTGCTAATCATCACATTTCCACTTTCTCACCAATGCCCATAAATTTAGTGTGAGAACCATTTTTCGCCTATGCATTCTATGGCTGCATTATTTCCTGTCTCTACTACTGCTGATGTTGTGGGCAAGTACAGCATCATATGCCTTTAAAAAAGGACAATTATTTCAGCTTAACATTATTTTCTTTTCCTGGCTATTTTCCATGGCAGCATTCACCAAAGGGTTAAGTCTCCACTTAATCTCAGGACAGGAAACCGAAAGTATAAAGCACACCCTTACTGTCTCCCAAATGTCTGAGTTTCAAAGCCAAAAGATGGTGTGAAATGTTTGGTGAATGATGCCATGGGAAATGACTAGGAAAAGAAAATTATGTAAGTTGAAATAATTTTCCTTTTTCCTGGCCATCCATGGCAGCGATTCACCAAAGGGCAGTACCCAAGCAGTGGAAAAGGTAGGGAGGGTAAAAATAAAGAAATACCACAACTCAAAAAGTACCCTCACAATGGTAAATATAATCCACCTACTAATGGATAACTTGGAGGCTTCATGCCTTCTCCTGAAAACAGACAGGGCAATAAAGATTCTTGAGGAGGATCTAAAAGGGCTTGTTCTTTCTAGATAAGTCTTAGCACAATGAATCAGGTCCAAATTATTCCCCCTTGAGAGATTTAAATCTTCCCCAGAGGGATCAAAATCAGGCAAAATAATGTCTTGGGAGAAATGAAAGTTGGTCACCACTTTTGGAAGTAACTCAAGTACTGGCCTCATGATCATTCTTCCCTGACGAAATCTAAGGTATGGCATCTCAGTGGAGTGGGCCTAGAGTTCTGACTCTTCTCTTGGAGATAACTACAACGAATAATGCCAGTTTCATAGTTAAAATGCCAATGGAATGGAGTCAGTTGGGTCAAAAGAAGAACATGTCAGGGCATTCAAAACCATGGGTATGTCCCAGGCTGGGGTAAGATTTTTTTGGGGGGTCTGAATAGGATTGCCACTGTAAAGAATCTGAAAGCCAGGTCATTTGCTGCCCATCTAACTCCTTTTAGAGCAGAAATTGCTGAGACTTGAACATTTAGGGAGCTACAGCTAAGACCCCTACTGTAGTCTTCTGTCAAGAAACTCGATAAATGTAGAACTGTAAGGATATCTACTAGAATACCTCTCCAGTCTGGCCAGAGTGAGAAAACAGACCAAATAATATAGTAGGAGTTTGATGTAGGGGACTTCCTAGTTTTTAATAGCAATGAAACTGTCTCTTGGCCTAGACCAATGTCCTCTAACTTCTTCCTCTCAATCCACAAGCCGATAGCCATAGTGATGGAGGATCTGTATGAAGGATTGTACCTTGGGATAAAATGTCTGGAACCAGAGGAAGAATCCACAGATCCTTCACTGTCAATGATTTTAACAGAGGAAACCAGGGTTTCTTGGGCCAGAAGGGAAGGATCTCATGGGCCACTTTGAGATGTATTTTCTTTAGGACCTAGAGAATCATTGGAAATGGCAGGAGCACATACACAAATGTATTGACCAAACTGTGGTAAAATGCATCCCAAGGCTTCCGTATGGAAATCCTCATCAGCTTCCTGTTTGTTGAGGAGCCCGTAAGATCCACTGTCTGAGTCCCCCACATCTCAATGATCTGACCAAAGAATGCCTAATTCAAGGCCCAATAACCTGGATCCAAACTTGACCTCCTGAGGAAATCCACCTCAGTATTCTGGGGACCTAAAATGTGTATGGCAATGATATCATCCAGATTCCTGATGGCCCAGGTCAAACTGGGCTCTACTTCTAGTAGAAGCTGATTGCTTCTCTTGCCTCCTTGATTCTTTATGTATGCTGCTACAGATCTATTGTCTACGTGGATTAGGACACGCCTCTTAAGTCCACTGAGAAGAGGACTGCCCTTAGTTCTAATGCATTTGAGGGAATACCTGATCATAGAGAGGGCCACCAACCTTTTGCTGATCTTCCGTGGAGTACAGCTCTCCAGCCCCAGCTGCTAGCATCTGTAGTCTGAGCAGCACACTGGGGCTCTCCTATAAGCATTCTCTGTTGCAGTTTTAAACTTGATTGCCACCAGCGAAGAGAGTCCAGGACTTCTTCTGATAGAAATACAGCTTGGTCTAGGTAACTGAACTGCCTGTCTCATATGTCATATGACCCACTTCACAACTGGAATGGATGTTGACATTAATCCCAGGCTTCTCATGCAGGCTCTTGCCATATGAACCTTGGTTTATCTGAACTTGAAGATTTGGCAAATGATATAAAACAATTTCAGTTGAGGAGGGCCCACTCTGGCATCTTCCATCTCTAAGAGGACCCCCCGAAATATCAATTATCTTACGGGAATCAAGTGACACTTTTCCCTGTTCAGGAGCCACGATGTCAAAATAACAAATATTTTGTTTTTTTCCCCTGGCAAATTAGGGGGAAAGCAGAATTTTAGAGGTTCCCACAGGAATTCCTGTGAAAGGTGAAACGTGCTGTTTTCCAAATTTTGCTGGGTAAAAAATGTTATCCATCCCTATTAATCATTCATGCTACCCTATTTAATGACACTGGGATGGATGTACTTATATGATTCCATGCTAAACCATGCACCAAAATTGATTTTCTTGCCCTATGCTTCCTAAAGCAAACGTATTAAGCTACTTAAGCTAAAAATTCATCCAATAACACCACTTGTGCCAAAGGGAGGGTTGTGTGTCAGTGTATGGCAGTGTTACAGTGGTGTTCCTTCCTCTGCAAGTTGTTTAATGTCATTAATTAACCCCCTGAGTGCCAGAGGGGTACACATTGCAGTACCCCACTGGCATTGAAATTATTAAAAAAGCCACAGGAAATGGACTAACTGTACTCAGTTTTCCTGCGTATAACATAGAGCAGGAGTAAGGGACTTGCAGACATTAAAGTCTTAATGATGGTAAAGTGCTTGTGCCAGCATGCATACTCTCTTATGCATACATCTGGGTGCAACCACTGAGGCTGGAGGATAATTCCAGTGGAGCTGCACTGGCCAGAGATAGATTAAGGCACCACAGGGCCTAGGAAAAGTAACAATTTGGCCCCCCATATCTCTTGCTTCTGATACAGAGTGCAGCTAGCAGGTACTGGCATTGCAGCTCTAAAGGAATCGGGTGCAATTGAACGATGCTGGTCTTTCAACAATGGCATGTAACACAACAGCTGATATTCACTAAACAGTAATAAAGAGGTAATAAGGTGGAGATGACTTCTCCAGTGATATCACTTCTCCAATTGATATGTTATTCTATGCAGCCTATGCACTAAGATTTCCTCAACTTTGGTGATCTTATTGAACAGGCACCATAGAATAGGAACTGGAGAAGTGATATCACTGGAGAAATTATCTCCACCTTATCACCTCTTTATCACCACTTAGTGAATCTCCACCAAGATGTTAGGGGCAGCAGCAGGGCCTTTGTCTGTGACCCATCACTTGCCGCAAGGGCCCCTTACATTGCAATGAGCCCTAGGTAGTAGCCTAATTTGCTATAATGGATGATCCAGCTCCGGCACTGGCAGATTCATACATGCACTCCTCTGAGTATCTGTACTTTGATAATAAACATTCCACCCTGTATCAAAAAATCTGTATGTTGATAATAAACTAAATATACTCTGATAACAAATGTGATGTGCTGTGTGGAAGGTCTGAGTATATCAACAGTGTTAATGAGCACACTGCTTTGTGTAATGATGATGGGTGACCTGCCTATTTAGAAATAATGAGCATGTATTACTGTGCAATCACACTGCGTACCTTTACACTGATAACAAACCTGCTGTGCAATATAATGACACAAAGCAGATTAAAAAAGCTTAAAAAATACTGCATTTTTAAATCATGCTAGTGGTAGGCAACAGCTGGATCTCCAGCTGTAGAGGATTACAGTTTTCATCATCCCAAACTAGACCAAGCCCCAATAGCTTTAGAGCTATAGGTTACCTACCCCCGATGTATGCATTGATATTGAACATCCTGCTTTCAATAATGTAATGCTGATCTGGGTATCCTGAGGTCCTAAAGCTCACACAAAGTAAAGAAATATTGCTGCCTCTCAAACTGTGCTATATTGTGAAATACATCAACCTCAATTACTTTAGCTGCATTTGAATAGTATTAGGAGTCAAACTAGGTTTTCTTTCTTCAGAATCAAACAAAAAGTGTTAAAAAGGTTATTTAACATCCTACCATCTTTTTTTTCAAAATCATCAGGCTCAGTATTCCATTGGATTAGGAACATTCACTATTGTATTTTATTGATTTCACTGGACTATTTGTGTGAAACCTGATCATTGGTCTCAATCTCTATCAGAGGAAAGGTTGCATATTATATATTTTCATTACAATTAGACTGTCAGGGCTTGAATTATATCTCAGAAACATCTAGGCAATTGACTCCTAGGTACCCTTAGCCCCACCCATGACCGCCCCCCACTTATATGATCCCACCCCAATCTTCATTCTCTGACACAGAAAAGGCCCTTAGTATTTAAAGGGATAGTAATACTTTATTATTACTATCCCCCATATTGTAGATATTTGTAAAATAATTTAATAGCCCCCAGGTTCATCTCTCAGACCTTTATGGTTTGAGAGATAACCAAAGGCAAAGTCCCCCCTCCCTCCCCCTTCCCTGAAGTCAGCGTTGTACTGACTGCAGGGGAAGTCTGTCGTACAACAGGCTTGCGGCTCTGCAGCTGAGCCGAGATCCCGTTAGTATAAAATAATTATTTCACTGAAACAGTCTTCTACATGGGGGGGAGGGGGGAACTTTGCCTTCGGTTATCTCTCAAACCATAAAGGCTTGAGAGATGAACCTCGGGGCTATTAAATTATTTTATAAATATCTACAATATGGGGAATAGTAATAATAAAGTATTACTATCCCTTTAACATAGAAGCACAAAGAAAGCTTTTTACCACTTGCTAGAGAGATCTCCAAAACAGCACATCACAATGTTTTGGAGACATCTGTTGCATACAAGGGGTTTACAAATGGCCAGTAAAGAGATATATAAACTCATAATTAATCTATCCACCTTAAACCAGGTGTGGATGTCTGGTACTGAGACACTGAGATTTACCCTGGTCATACCTATACTTCAAAATGTGGGTGTGGCCAGTACAGATGGGTGGTTCTTACAGTCTGGCACTCAAGCGAGTTGCCAATCCTGTAGCTTGGTACAAACATACATACAATAAGTATAATGTACAAATAGAATTCTGCACAAAAAAAGAGCAAAGAAATGTTTTGTGTACTGAATGTTCTTGCCCTCACCTAACTCCTATGTACAAAGCATTTGGTGGAAGGAAATGCTCACTTTTCGACACGTGTTCCATGGGGTGGGCATTGTGGGAATGAATGAGCTTTTTGGCAGGTACCATTCTGTTTGGCACAGACTATGTACAAACTGGATGCAAAGGAAATCAGCAAAAGATGCTTCCTGTTTTCTTATGCCTGCTATAGGGGTAGTGTTTTGGGGTTGTTCTCATAGAAGCTCAGCTATGTACAAATGCATGTGTAAATAAGTATGTGTGCTCAATTAAAAAAAGTGTATAGAAGTGCATTGCATTCCACTTTACGAATGTATTTCACACACATAGAAATATAGTAAGCTGCATGGCTTATAATGTGAAGTCCTTTGCTACTAGCCAGACCTGAAAAGTTACTCTCCACTACAAGCCAAAACATACCCACCAGGGCTGAATTTCTACTCGCCAGGGCTAAATTTTCACTCGCCATTGGCTAGTGGCGAGTGGAAATTTTGAGCCCTGGTAAGCTGCACAGGTGCAATTGTAGAGCAAACCAACTAGACAGTTTATCTAAATGAGGCATTTAACCCCTTGAATGTTAAAGAAATCTCCATTGAGTTGCAAAGAAATGTCTTGTAGACTTATTTAGAATAAAAGGGATTAAATGTCTCATTTAAATAAATGAGAATGTTTATCTGCCTCCCTATGGTGCAGTTGGCTTGCGCCAACATTGTACCTATTTCACTTCCTGAATACTGTCTATAGTTAATTTTATTTTATCATACAATTTCCCTTCTTGATGTTCTATGCATGCTCCATTCTGACTCTTCTGAAGAATAGTTCCTTTTAATATATCCACTTGACCATTGTCCTTTAGGGCTCTTATACAGGAGTGACAGAAATGAAGCCTACGTCTAGATTTTAATTTCCCGTGTTCCTTTACTTACCTTCTCCTGTGTTCCCCAAGAGATCCCATCATATGGGAGTGTGGTAATGGCAAATATTAATGGCTGACGTCCATGTGGATTGGTCATTCATTGGGGGCTGCAATGAAACATCCAATCTCATACCTCCCAACATTTCAAATGGCCAAAGAGGAACACTTTTGTTTTAGGGGGTGTAACTGGGGGGCATGGCTGGTGGACATGGCACTACCAAGAATTTATAGGTGAACCCATGACCTACCGACACCTCTTTATGTAACTTAATAAATGATCTAAAGCAACACCAAAGTATTTTATTTACACAGACTAATTTATAAACACGTATAATGATGTTTAAACAAACATTAATGTGAGTTTTTTGGCTGTGAAGCAATGTGATACATGTATATACACACCACACAGTCTAATCTCCTAAAAAGAGGGACATCGGGGTGGGAAAGAGAGACAGAGGGATTTGAGTCTCAGAGAGGGACTGTCCTTCCTAAAGAAAGATACTTGGGAGGTATGCAGTCTAGCTGGTATGAAAGATCTCCCAGCTACCCCATAAGCCTCCATGCAGATCTACTCTGCAGCAGGAATGCAGTGAAGATGCAGCATGTTGGACTTAGGTGCATTCATGTGAGGCAGAAGTTGCCCATGAGAAAGGCAGCACTGTCCAGCAGTATAGTTTCTCTGTGTTTGTGTCATCCCTATGAATAGGGCCATACAAATTTGGAATATGGTGAACTGTTTGCCATTCGTTACACTTTTAAGAATGACGGGGGTGTGCAGCTCATTACTTCACAAAGTGTTGCACACCCCTCTGGCTCGTATAGGGTTAAAATTCTTAACCATCAAAAGATACTTCTAAAAGTAATTGTTGACACAGATAAAAAGCATGAAAACTATATCTAAATCATTCACCACAGTAAAGCACTCAAGTTATATTGCATATTGCAGCATCTCATGATAAGACACAAAGCAAACACTATACTTCGTATCAGTGAAATGTCCTGTTTGCTTTTCAGCTGATTATTCTCTCTCAAATTATCAGTAAGTATTCATAGCCATGATAAGAACCTCTTTGAAAAGTTAATAATGTCTGCTACTGGACTTGTAGCTTGTTTGCATGACAAAAATTAAACTACCAATTTAGGTATACAGGAATAAGTCTCATGCATCTAAGTTCTTTCCTACCATGAGTTAGATGCATTACTATCACAAGTTATAGAAAATCTATTATGATATATAGTATTTATGTTTTTCTTCCAACTAACGGTGAGCTTGTTTTTTATAATGCTCAAAATAAATTAGCAGGCGTTTGCTTATGTTTACTAAACAAAATTACATATTAACATTGAAAACTGCACTGCGTGCATCTAAAATATCTTACAATTCAAAATGAGGAATAAAAGAGTCTTAGCTGTTTGTTTTGATCTATTTGAAATAATACAGATATTTACATGTATGATTTAAAACTATAGCTTTGATTAATTTTGACATAACGAGTCGCTGGAGATCCCTGGCAGAAATGTTTTTGATCCGCTAGCACAAAAATATTTTCAGAGACATAATTAGATGCGGTTGGACTCTGGGCATATACAGATGCCCCCCCCCCATGGACACTGGGCCCTGGCACAAGTGCACCCTCGGCACCTCCTGTAATTATGCCCTTGGCTAGAGGAGATTTCTTATTCCTTGCTAAAATCGGAGGTGAACCATACTTTTTGTGCTACGCCTGTTACCAATTACCAGTGCTGAAATTTCTACAGTTAATGCCACTTGCACTGAGAAGAGCAGCAAAGAAGTGAATGGGTGGTTTGAGGCGTGCCATTACTCTGGACCTTATTGCATGCCATGTATTAACAAGGAGCAGTGGAAACTGGTGTAAAATGCACATGCTATAAGGGAAGGGTTCAGAGCTTGTTCACTACAGTGGCAGAGTGTGTGGCCCTGTACACTAAAGTGTACATACCCAGGAGTACAGGAAATGAACAGAACTGGTGGATTCGTACATTTGCTACTTTTCATTTGTTCTCATCTGATAAAAACATAACAGTGTAATGATTAACATAGCTGGGAACTCCCTGGATTTGCCATGGAGACTCCGGTTTTGACTCTGCATTACCAGGTCTCTGGGGCAGAGGCTGATTCTCCGGATGTGGGGAGTTTCTAATGAAACTCTGTCTACTTCTGCTTCTCCCAGGTTTGTTCCTTAAACTCACCACCCTCTTCTCCTCCTTCCCCATCCTATTTTTATACTTTGTCTTCATATTATAAGGACAGCCCCCAGTCGTGACTAAGCCCTGCCCCTTTTAATGAAAATTGCGTAATTTGTCTCCCCCTGCAGCACCACAGGACTCCCCTCTTCAGGAAATCCACAACAAAAATTTCCCAGGTATGAAGATATATCTCAGCAAACTCAGATGCAAATTAGCTCCTTTTTTTTGTATTGCAAAATGCGAATTTTTTGTTTTTGTGTGTGTGACCTTAGTGAGTTTGGCCTATAGTATTTACATAAGATATAATTAAAAGCAAAGTATCAACGTGACTAAGGTATTTAAAAAGAATGTTTATATCTCAAGGTGTCCTGAAACACTAGTACATTATGCCAAAATAATCACCTTCCCCAGATAGCCAGGTCACCAACTGGGCATGTTCTAGGAGCAAGGTATGAGGAGGAAGAGTACATGCCTCTACTCCCTTGCGCCTTCAATTCCAGCAAGATAGAGTGGCAGTGAGTACTTAGACTGTGCTTGAACTTTATCTCAGATCTTATCCCAATGGTTATCATTATCACATACAGAACCCTGCTGGGAGGAAGGGTAGGTTTGAGATAAAATGAACAAACATGTACAGTAAGAAACAATTATTGTGACAAGCACCCATTGAGAATAAACAAGATAAAGTATCTTGTCCTTAGTCACAGTGGCCCCTCAATGGTGCTACAAGTCACATTTTTCACCCCTATGTGCCATTGCAGAGAGGAAATTTCCATATTCATATCAACTGGTCCTGCCCTCAGACAGTCCAGCTCCAAAATGTCAGGCAAATCATCTCTGCATGACAGAATAAGCAAAACCACAGATGTATGTTTCAGCCTATGTGGGCCTCATCATTGTGGTGCAGGTGATCCCCTCTAGGAGAGCAAGGGCCCATGCCTGGGATCCTCTTCCACTTAGGGAGACTAAGAAACAAATATTGTGATGAACAAACACGATACAGTGTCTTCTCCTTAGGCATAGTGGCCACTCAACGGTGCCACAAATCAAGTTTTTCACTCCTATGTGCCATTGCAAAGAGAAACTTTCCATATTCATATCAGAAAGTCCAGCTCTGAAATCCTTTCCACGCGAGATAATCACTAAAACCACAGGCGTTTGTTTCAGCCTATGTGGGCTTTGTCAGTATGGTGCAGCTGATTCCCTCTACTCAAAAGTAGATCAAGGGCCATGCCTGGGATCCCCTTCCACTTAAGGAGGCTAATAAACAAATATTACGACAAGCACCAATCGAGAATGAACGTCACAATATTTGTTTCTTAGTCTCTCTAAGTGGAAAGGGATCCCAGGCATGGGCCCTTGCTCTCCATGTGCCTAGAGAGAATCAGCTGCACCACACCAACAAGTCCCACATAGCCCAAAATGTACATTTGTGGGTTTGCCTGACATTTTAGAGCTGGACCAGTCTGATCAGAATATGAAAATTTTTCTCTGTAATGGCACATGAGAGTGAAAACTGTGACTTATAGTGCTATTGTGGGGCCACTATACCTAAGAACAAGACACGTTATCTTCTTGTTTGTTCTTGATGGATGTTTGTCATAATATTTGTTTCTAAGTCTCCCTAAGTGGAAGGGGATCCCAGGAATGGGCTTTTGCTCTCTATGTGCCTAGAGGGAATTTGCTGTACCACACCAATGAGGCCCACATAGGCCAAAACGTACATCTGTAGTTTTGCTTGACATTTCGGAGTGTGTCTCTCTGAGGGCAGGACAAGTCTGATGTGAATATGGAAATTTCCTCTCTGCAATGGCACATGGGAGTGAAAAATGTGACTTGTAGCACAATTGAGGGGCCACTATGCCTAAGGACAAGACACTTTATCATGTCAGTTCTCGATGGGTGTTTGTCACAACATTTGTTTCTTAGTCTTCCTATTTGGAAGGGGATACCAGGTATGGGCCCTTGCTCTCCATGTGCCTAGAGGGAATCTACTGCACCACACCGACGTGACCCACATAGGCCGAAACGTATGTCTGTGGTTTTGCTGATTCTCTCGCACAGGGAGGATTTGCCTGACATTTTGGAGCTGGACTGTCTGAGGGTGGGACCAGTCTGATGTGAATATGGAATATTTATCTCTGCAATGGCACATGGGATTGCAAAACGTGAATATACATCTATGGTTTTTGCTGATTCTCTTGTGCGGAGAGAATTTGCTTGACATTGCGGAGCTGGTGTCTCTGAGGGCAGGACCAATCTGATATGAATATGGAAATTTCTTCTCTGCAATGGCACATGGTAGTGAAAAATGTGACTTGTAGCACCATTGAAGGGCCACTATGCATAAGTACAAGACACTTTATTATGTTCGTTCTCGATGGGTGTTTGTCACAACATTTGTTTCTTAGTCTCCCTAAGTGGAAGGGGGATCCCAGGCATCGTCCCTTGCTCTTCATGTGCCTAGAGGGAATTAGCTGCACCACACTGACAAGGCCCACATAGGCTAAAAATGTACATCTGTAGTTTTGCTGATTCTCTCGTGCAGAGAGGATTTGCCTGACATTTTCGGAGCTGGACTGTCTTAGGGCTGGACCAGTCTGATGTGAATATGGAAATTTTCTCTCTGCAATGGCACATGGGAGTGAAAAACGTGACTTGTAGCACCATTGATGGGTCACTAGGCCTAAGGGCAAGACACTTTATCGTTTTCATTCTCGATGGGTGCTCTTCACAATATTGTTTCTTGAACATGTGCAGTACTCAGTTGTGAGTGTGGTACAACTGATTCACTCTACGCACATGGAGAGCAAGGGCCCATGCCTGGGATCCCCTTCCACTCGAGGAGGCTAAGAAACAAATATTATGACGATCACCCATCGAAAACGAACATCACAGTATTTGTTTCTTAGTCTCCCTAAGTGGAAGGGGATCAAAAGCATGGGCCCTTGCTCTCCATGTGCCTAGAGGGAATACGCTGCACCACACTGACAAGACCTGTGTAGCTTGAAACATATGTCTGTGGTTTTGCCTGACATTTTAGAGCTGCACTGCCTGAGAGTGGGACGAGTCTCATGTGAATATGGAAATTTTCTATCTGCAGTGGCACATGGGAGTTAAAAACATGACTTTTACACTATCTTATTTGTTCTCGATGGGTGGTCATCACAATATTTGGAAGGAGATCCCAGGCATGGGCCCTTGCTCTCCATGTACCTAGAGGGAATCTGCTGCACCGCACCGACGAGACCCACATAGGCCGAAACATTCATCTGTGGTTTTGCTGATTCTCTCGTGCAGAGAGGATTTGCCTGATGTTTCAGAGCTGGACTGTCTTAGGGTGGGAGCAGTCTGATGTGAATATGGAAATGTTCTCTCTGCGATGGCACATGGGAGTGAAAAATGTAATTTGTAGCACCATTGAGGGGGCCACTATACCAGGGACAAGAAACTTTATCTTGTTCGTTCTCGATGGGTGCTCGTCACAATATTTGCTTATTAGCTTCTCTAAGTGGAAGCAGATCCCAGGCATGGGCCCTTGCTCTCCATGTGCCTAGAGGGAATCAGCTGCACCGCATCGACTAGACCCACATAGGCTGAAACATACATCTGTGGTTTTGCTGATTCTCTCATGCAGATAGGATTTGCTTGACATTTTGGAGCTGGACTATCTGAGGGTGGGACTAGTCTGATATAAATATGGAAATTTCCTCGCTGCAATGGCACATGGGAGTGAAAAATGTGACTTGTAGCACCATTGATGGGTCACTATGCCTAAGGACAAGACACTTATCTTGTTTGTTCTTGATAGGTGCTCATCACAATATTTGTGTCTTAAACATGTACAGTACTCACTGTCTCATTTATACAAAGGGAGGAGAGACATGGACCATCATACCTTGTTTCTTGTCCAGTTTGGCCAGTTGGTATCCTTCCAGGGAAGGCATTTAGAGCCTTGTGCATAAAAGAAAGGAGGAGCAAATCTGGGGCAAATCAACTACACCATACAGGTGAAATAAAATTTATACAGGCTCCAATTGATTTATAGTTGGAAGTATAAGTGATAGTAAAACTTAAAATATAAATAAAATATCTTGTAGGATTTATCCCCCTGGGTAAAACAAGAGTACTTGAACTGATGAAATGTATTTTATTCAAAAGTTATTACAGCTAAAACTTGAATTTTTTTAGGTGCAGCATCTCAGTGGCCTGAAATTGTACAGTGGCGCTGTTGATACACCATCCTATGAAGATTTATGGCCAACTGATCATAGGATGGTGTATCAACAGCACCACTGTACAATTTCAGGCCACTGAATATTTTAGTTGCAGTATGCACGTTTGAATTGTAACAACTTTTGACTAAAACACCTTTGTTTGACTCAGGGGGATAAACCCTACAACATATTTCTTTTTATATATTAAATATTACTATCCCTTTAACCTCTTCAATGCTAGGCAGGTCTACAACGTATTGCTTTCTAATACATTGTAGACATCTCTGGCATTCAGGGGTATAAAAACCCTTTTGAAATAACGGCAATTTTTATTTCTCTAGATTTTTTCACAACTTTTTTTTTATTATTTTATTTATTTAGTTATAATTATTGGGAAAATATAAATTATACAATTCGTCCTAAAAAGCACTTTTTATTTTTTATTGCTCTAGAGCTGCTCCATATTTTTTGCTCTTAAAGCTTTACTCAGACATTCTGTCATACCACACCTACCATGTGCTCCTCTTCAGGAGGAACAGTCCCTCTTTGATACACAAATGCCTTAATCCTTTTTTCCTACCCTGGTGTGCTTTTTAGGACAGTGTATATATGTATGTGTGTGTGTGTGTGTGTGTCATATTGCTCCACAGCAATGAAGCTCACAGTATAAGTTTATAACTTAATCTGTAAATACTTTATTCAGTTATATAAAGAGTTGTCAATGGGTCATGAAGTAACAAAAATAACTGGTAATGTCGCGCCCACCAGTCACACACCATGCCACCTGAAAACAAAGTGCCCCTCTTTGGCCATTTGAAATGTTATGTTTAATGTGCAGTAGTATTCCAGAGTACCTTGAAACCTAACATATGCTTTAAAAATGAATTGTATCAAAGGGAAGTTTTGCTCACAATATCCCCCTGGGGTAGTCTCTGCAATGGCAAAATTTGTCTGCTAATGTGTGGCGATCACTTAGACTGGAGAGTAGGACACACTTCCACATATGCAGTATGAATTATCTAGGCAAAGGGAGGCTCAGACTTCAGCACTAAAAACACCACCAATGTTCCCTTAACTGAGTGCCATAGGGGTATTCATTTCACACCCCTATAAGTGTAAATAAATCATGAAGTACCAAAAAATTATTTGTAATACCCCACCCACTAGTCACACCACGAGCCATCTAAATCCAAAGTGTTCCTCTTTGGCCATATGAAATTTTATGTTAAATATGTAGGTTTAAGGGTACCTTAAATCATAACATGCTTTAAAAAAGAATTGTATCAAAGTGATACATTCCCTTTACCTTTGTATGCTACCGATGTCACAACCCTTGCATCCAAAGGGTTAAAAAATATAATGATAAAACATTTAAATTATTCGAGTAATAATTTCTGCGGTGTTATGTATCTCTGCCTTGAGATCACTTAGACTGGAGAACAGGACACACTTTGACATATGCACTATGAATTATCAAGGCAAGGGGAGGTTCATACTTCGTCCCCAAAAACACCATCAATGTACCCTGAATCCTCTGAGTACCATAGGGGTGTGCATTTCACTTCCCTGAGGAATTGAAAGGGTTATAACAGTAAGAATCCCTTGCCCTGCTTCATAGTTGATTGAGGAAAAACAGAGAACTGGAAAATCAACTGTTACATATAATAGCTTCTCTGCTAGTTCTGTCTTACTTTAAACTAGTTCAAAGTGGACTCTCTGCTGATCAGCTGATTCACGTAAACAGAAGACTCACACAGCACTTTTGCATTAACACCAGTAAGGTGATTTTGGTGCATCAATATGAAGTTATAGCTGCCTATCTGTGCGTGTAAAGCACCTAAATCATACATGACAGGCTTATATCTACTGTTTACCTTTAATGGGACAGTGCCTCCTATTTACAGAAAAAAATGACTTTTCTTAATAAAGACAGCATAGAGGATCCTACAACTGACATTTGGAGAGGAAGAAGCATTGACAACAGGATGAAAGATGTACTAATACCACTCTATAGATCACTGGTAAGACCTCAGCTGGACTTCTGTGCACAGTAACGGAGACCACAGAATGACATTAATACTTTGGAGGCAGTTCAAAGAAGAGGCACCAAAATGGAGACTACAGAATTACATTAATACTTTGGAGGCAGTTCAAAGAAGAGGCACCAAAATGGTGCAGGATCTCCATGACACTGGTACCAGAACAGACTCAACATACCTTCAAATGTTCATCTTGGAAGAAAGGAAACAGAAGGGTGATATCTATGTAGAAAATTGTTTTACCCGAAACATTTAACTATGTTAAGGGATTTAATGTAGTTTGAGATGGGAGCTTTTTTTCAAAATACAAAAAGAGAAATACCAGAATAAGAGGTCTTGGTCTAATGCGAGAGGGTGGAGAATTGAGAAGTCATTTGTACATGTAGTAGACTCAAGGAACTACCTTGCAGCAGAGGTAGTTGAGACAAATACTGTTATGGAATTTAAAAATCCCTGGGGTAGATATAGGTATATTATTCATACATATAAATATGTAATTTTCTTCTGGACCTGAAAATTCATCTGGTTTCTTCTACTTTGTAATCCTTTGATGATGAAAAGACAACCCTTTGGAAAGAAATATGAAAAAAGCACCATAAGCTTAGAGCTCTGGGTGAGTGTTGAGCAGCTGTCAGCACCGATGTAGAAGAAATTGATAGCAAAGTCTTTTCCCATTGTCATAGCAATACAAGACGCTTCCCACACTGTTTTTCAAATATTTCATCTGAATAAAAGATGCAAGGACAAAAATGAAAACAGAGGTCGGACTGATTTTCTCCTCTTATCATGATATCATACTTATTTTAGTTTTGTCCTAGGAGGCACGGCCCATTTCATGAAAATATAAATGTTGTTTGAAAACACCAAACAAATATAACGAGCACCTATCCAGCACAAACAAGATAAAGTCTCTTGTTCTAAGGCATGGTGGCCTCCCATGTGCAATTACATAGAGGAAATTTCCATATCCATATCACTGGTCCTGCCCACAGACAGTCCATCCCTGGCATGTCAGGCAAATCCTCTCCTCAAGAGAGAGACAACAAAAACACAGACTACATTTTGGCTTATGTGGGCCTTGTTGGTGTGGTGCAGCTGACTCCATCTTGGCACACAGAAGCAAGGGCCCATGCCAGGGATACCCTTCTACTAAGGGATACTTATAACAAACAAATGTGATGAGCATCCACCAATCACAATCAAAATAAAGTGTCTTATTCTAAGGCATAGCGGCCTCTCAATGGTGCTACAAGTCACATTTTTTACTTGTATGTGCCATTGCCGAGAGGAAATTTTCATATTCACATCAGACTGGTCCTGCCCATAGACAATCCAGCTCCAAAATATCAGGCAAAACCACAGATGTATGCTTTGTCCTATGTGGACCTCGTCGGTGTGGTGCCACTGATCCCCTCTAGGCACATGGAAGCAAGGGCATATGCCTGGGATACCCTTCTACTTACAACAATGAAATGTGACGAGCACCCATCGAACACCAACAAGATAAAGTGTCTTGTTCTAAGGCATAGTGGCCTCTCAGTGGTGCTATAAGTCACATTTTTCACTCCCATGTGCCATTGCAGAGAGGTAATTTTCATATCAGTATTAGACTGGTCCTGCCCACAGACAGTCCCCAGCTCCAAAATGTCAGGCAAATCCTCTTTGCACAAGAGGTACAGAAAACCCACAAACCTACGTTTCCACCTATGTGTGCCTCATCTTTGTGGTGTAGCTGACTCCCTCTAAACAAGGTCACATGCCTGGGATACCCTTCTACTTTGGGAGACCTACAACAATGAAAAGTGATGAGCACTCATCAAGCACAAACAAGATACAATGTCTTGTTCTAAGGCATGAAGGCTTCTCAACAGTGCTACAAGTCATGTATTTCACTCCCATGTGCCATTACAAAGAGGACATTGCCATATCCACATCAGACTGGTCCTACACACAGACAATCCAGCTCCAAAATGTCAGGCAAATCCTCTCCACACAAGACAGACAGCAAAACCACAGACATCCATTTCTGTGTATGTGGCCCTCACCGGTGTGGTGTAGCTGACACAGAAGCAAGAACCAATGACGTAATTATTTTTAAACAGCGAGATTTCAGCTCTGCTGCAGAGCTGCCAACTGGTCCCCGAACCAGGATCTCCAGCTGTCAGTACAGCGCTGACGTCAGGAGAAGGGGAGGGAGGGGGAACTTTCAATGTGAATATCTCTCAAACCATAGCGTTTTGAGAGATGGGATTTGCTGCAAATAATGTATTTTTTAACCTCTACAAAACAAGAAGAATTTTTTATGGGACATTAGTATCTCTTTAATGATCCTAATAAAGGTTATATTTTAATTTTATATTGCTGAACTGTCCCTCCATAAGGGATACATTTAAAAAACTTGCCAATTTGTTTTTGGGGTGGATCTGGTGCTTCTAAATCTGTATTCCTTCTCTCTTTGGTATATTATGGATATGGATATTTCCTTCTGCAATGTGCCCCTGTTAGATTCACTTTTTTGGGGGGTTTTCCCTTGTCTTTTTTTTTTTTATATGTTGATATTGTAATGGTGAATGGTGGAGCACAGTTGCAAAAGAGACAATATCTGGACAATTAGCAACTGAGATGATAAGACTTGATCAGTGCCCTAATACTATTTATATTGTGAATACTTTCTGCAGTGGCACATGGGAGTGGAAAACGTGACTTGCAGCATCATTGAGGGGCCATCATGACAAAGAACAGGACACTTTATCTTGTTCGTTCTTGACGGGTACTCATCACGATATTAGTTTCTATTTGTTTGAAAACACTTTCCATAATTGTTTATATTTGTTGGCCTTTTATCATAATCTACCATCATTTTTTTCTGTAGGTACAATATGGCTGCTAAAACTGGTTTAACCAGCAGAGCAGACAATTTTAAAATACAAATAATTCCCTTAATCTCCTGTGTGATAAACTTATTTGCAAAGTGTTGTTTAATCAGTTGTTAGCACACACACTCTATGACACTGGGTTTGGCTGATGATAATAGTACAGTGTATCTAATATAGGGAAAGTACAACTGTTGACAAATGGAATAAGCTAAACTGCTTGATTTTTAGTTATGTTTTCCTCAGGTGGGAGTTCCCATTAAACATAAGCTAGCATTCAAGGGGAGAAACTGTTTTTTTGTTTTTGAGGGGTTGTGTATGATTTATATTAAGCATAATTAAACTAACAATGTTTAGTTTATGCTTCAAGTCAATATTTGTCAAAGGAGCACTACTTGCAATAGATTACATGGGTTTATATCATGTTCTCATCTATAAAAATGCTCTATTAATTACCTGAGACCTAACATTTAAATATTCAGTGTGAAGGTATCCAGTATACTTTGTGCTGAACTCCCTGATCTCATATATATACATATGAATATATAGAGAGGTTCCTGTTAATGTAGCATAATACTGTACAAGGTTCCAATAATTACTATATAACATTCATACTATGGTGTGGCCGGAGATTACAAGGCACACAGGCTGGACTGATTTCCGAAAATTAATTTTTAATTACTATTGGATATCATGTCCATAAAGTTGGATATAATTCTATATTGCAGAACTCCAGAACCCCAAAGTTCTAAAAAGGGTTTAGTGGGAGGGGTTTGGGGTTCTAGAGTTCTGCAACATAGAATTATATCCCCCTTTGAGTGTGGGGGGATATGAGATCCAGCACAAATTAAAGATTATTTCTGAGAAACTAATGCAGCCAAAATTGATTCACAGAGGTCATTAGTATTTTCTTACCAAATTAAGGAAAGTGACAGTTTATTATTAGATATTAGTGTTTCTTTATACATATGATTGTGATGTTAGTTTCGATCACACCCAAATTTATTTAAAAGCTATTATGCCATTACCTGATATAAAAGGTGTCTTTATCAGTTTAAAATTGTTGTCTCAAGACCCAGAAATCTTTCGGTGCTGTTAAAGACATTGTAACACAATGTTTTCCATTCTATATACAAATAGAAATAACTGCATTCCTACATTTCATTTTAAAATTCAATTTATGGCTATCCAGCCTATTATTTATATACATTTAAAGGTTTTAGTTACATAGTTTGCACAAAGTACTGTATAATAAGCTAGCCTACCCATGCCAAGGATACCTAATTTGGGGCCAGTTCCACTCCCAACCATTTTGCTGCATTGTACAGTAAAGTGTCTGTCATTCCTATGGGCTGCTATACTTTGTAGCTATTGCTAGTGAACTCCTAGACATACAAACACAGATACTATAAGTATCTCTCCCAGCTATGTGGAGGGGGATGGTGTGTGTTTGCCTTTCTATCGGTCTATCTGTCCGTCACTTATTCATAGGACGATTCTAAAGTGCATTCAACAAAAGGCCACACAAAAAAGTTACTTGCAAGTCTATTAATTATTCCTGCCTTTATCCATAGGCTATTTAAATCAAAGACCCACACAATCTTGTGATAGCCATTGCCCAACAGACAACCCTAAAACCTTTGTATGCTAGAGATGTGTCTCTTGCTATGCTAGATAGGTCTCTGTCATTAAGGGAGTTAAAGCAAGTTCAAATCCACCAATAGCAGAATGGATTCCATGTCCCACAATGCATTGTATACAGTTGCCTCACACACTCAGGGAAATTTAAGTAGAGATGATGTGAGATTATTGACTAATAAAATCAGTGAGGTATTGAGGCCTTTGTGTCTATATCCATTTTCTAAAGCAATTGTAGTATTTTACCTCTTCGTTCTCAAAAGTGAACATACTCAAATGGTCTTTCATTATAAATATAATTTGCTACTTTTTTAGCCCCTCGGATGCTAGTTTTATGTATGGACCTTGTTTGTATGTATGTATGTGTGTGTGCCCGTACAGCTAGATACTTAGGTAGAGAGATAATTAGTAACCCATATAGCCTCATAAAAAGTATTTACTCTAGTTTGGTATTCATGCTCGTGTGTCTGTAAGTGAAGGGGTAGACCTATGGAACTGGCTGGAAAATTAGGGTGTGGTAAAGTTTATATGGGGGGTGGTACTTGCACTTTACTACTGTAAACCAGAAAAGATCCTTCTGTGGAAAAAAATGTACTAGAGATGCCCCATGTTCACTCTAGTCCCACTACACCAGGGTTGCAGTGACAAGTACCCCTGCAGTTCCAAAATATGTTTTTTGTACCCCAGTACTTAATGTTTTAATGTAATATTTTCAAATTTATGAAAATACATCATAAGAGTGGAAAAGTCCAAAACTGATATTAGGACAATCACTGTTATTGAGAGAACATCCCTCTCACATACAGACTTATTCACACTCCCATACACCTACATAAATACACTTTATTTTAACATTTATTATGTTTAATTTTTCTCAAATACAAGTTCACAGTTGTTCTTGTGGTGTAATTATATCTCTTCATTCATATAAAAGAAATACAAGAAAATGGACTCTTGTTTTTGGGGGAGAAGGAAGAAATTTCCTGATGAAATAATTAACACTTACACAGCCCCTCACTAACACTCTGACTTACCTCTGAGTAACTTACTAATTCAGAGGATATAGCCACTGTATAGAAATGCCGGGTTGTCCCTTAGCCATTTTCTGTGAGCTCAGACACAGTCACAGCTTGTATAATTTTTTTTTTTTTTTATTTTATTACAAAAATATGAACAAGATACAAACTGCACATCACATATATAGATATACTATAACACACATAATTCATATATCTATTTGTGTCTATTGGACCATACTGACTAAACCCACCATTCCGCTTAGAGTGAGTCAGAGAGCCAAGGGACTTCCTTATTGAATCCCACCAATTCGCAGGTAATTCCCCAATTCTCTCCCAAGATAAGTCAGACTCAACCCTCAGCTTCACTAACTAACCCAGGATCTTAATCCTAAAAGACACCATCACGACCCCACAAGAGCCTCCGCCCAGAAGCATCCGCACTGTGGATACAAACCGATCCACCACCCCCAAACCCCCCCCCCCAAAAAAAAAAAAAAATGTAATGGAAACCCACACTATGCGGGGGGGAAAAAAAACCCTCAACCATCGTACTGCTCCCGGACCGTAGCCCCCGCAGAATCCAGACGGGTCTCGCAGCCCCCTTCAAAACCCCGAAGAACCACCCCAGGAGCTCTATCCCTTCAATCTCAACCAGGGACCACAGATCTTATAATAGGTCTGCATCCTATTCTGAGTCACAGTAGAATAAAAATACTTTTCTGAATTACACTGATAATCTATTTGGACTTCTATTTCTCTCCAGGTAGGAGTTTGTTGCTTCCTCCAGTATCTGGCAATACACATTTTAACAGCTAATAAAATGTTTATACATAAGTACTTTTCCCGTCTATCCTTGACTGGAAGATCCATATGAAACAAAAAAATCTGTGGAGATAGTCTGCAATGTACATGAAATAAATTTGCAAATAGACTAACTATTTCATTTTTTAGCAACTCCAAACTACAACACTCCCACCACATATGTGCATGAGTACCTACCTTCTTCTGACAACGCCAGCACTGATCTGATACTCCCGGCTGATATTTAGATATGCGGACAGGAACCAAATACCACCTGTATAACAATTTATAATATTGCTCATGAAGGTTTATACAATGTAACGCTTTCCTTGTTGCCAATACAACCTCATACCACTTCTGTAATGGGACAGAAAAATCTAAATCCCCTTCCCATCTAAAAATTGCTTTAAACTTATCCAAAGCCCTCAACTGAACAAAAGCCCTTCTCACTGTAGAAATCTGCTTTGAATTAAGTTGCAGTTTAAACATAGTGTACTCCACTTCAGTGTCCTCCACCTTCCGTTTGGCAAAAAAATCTCTAATCCTAAGAAAGCTAAATATATCTCCGATAGTTAAACTAAATTTAAATTGTAACTCGGCAAATGAGGAGAAATTCCCATTATCAAAAAGATCCGAGACCGTACATACCATTACGCTGCCAATGACCTAAATTCAAATTTTCCATATATATAGACAATACCATCAAAGGGCTTGATTTTGAAATACAATTCGTCATATCTAACCATCCATGTCTTCTGAAACCATGAATCCACCGAATTATCTCTTTTACAATCCAACTAGTGACACCCAGCTTTCTAAAGAACAAGGGGTCTACCCAGAAAAACAAATATGGATCATACCCACCAGACTTATATCTTTCAATATTATACCAACCCAAGTTTTTCCCTCTCTTGCTATTCCATACTAAGAAATGATATAACATACAAGATTCATAAATTCTAACCAAATCTGGATACCCCAGCCCTCCCTGACCTATCTCTCTTCAAAACCTCTCCAGGCACCCTAGGCTGTCTCGCACACCATACGTGAGGCCAGCACCTTGTCTAATTCCTTTAAAATTCCCGAAGGGACCGGAAGTGTAATGGACCTAAAAAGGGACATTATCTTAGGGATCAAATATGATTTTATCACATTTATCCGGCCTAGCCATGATACCTCAAGACCTTTCCACCACTGTATCAGGATATTTAAACTATCCATTAAATCCGTGTAGTTCAAAATTACTAAATTGTTTAAATCTGAACTAATCTTAACTCCTAAATATGTAATAACTCTATTCGACCAGTCCATCTGAACCCTCTCTCCTAGTCTTTGTAACTGATTTCCATCAATATAAAATGTTAAAAGTTGAGTTTTAGACAGATTTAATTTATAGTTCGAAAAATCACCATACTTCAACAAAACTTCCATAGTTCTCTCTAAAGTCCGACTAGGGGAGGACAAAGTTAACAAAACATCATCCGCATATAACGAAATCAAATGGTCCTGACCACCTACCTCAATCCCCTGAAGTTTCCCTAAGCAGAGCAGCTAATGGCTCAATTGATAACGCATACAAGAGAGGCGCTAAAGGACATCCCTGCCGGGTACCGTTTCTTATATAAATTCATCTGAACCCAAGAATAAACCTGAAATCTTTGCAGTTGGATTTGCATATAATGCCATAGTCATTTCCTTAAAACAACCTCTAATACCGAAAGCATCTAATGTCACAAATAAAAACTTCCAATTTACCCTATCAAATGCTTTTTCAGCGTCTAAAGCCATAATAATCGAAGGAATTTGACTTTGATGTATCTCATCTATAATATTAAGGATCCTATGTATATTATCCTCAGCAGCTCTACCTACCACAAAACCCACCTGGTCAGGATGGATCAAATCTCCAATCACTAAATTCAGCCTTCGAGCCAGAATTTTAGAATAAATTTTAATAACTACATTAATCAGCGATATTGGTCTGTAATTAGTAATCATAGTTGGCTCCTTCCCTGGTTTCAAAATAGGGCATATTGTTGCTTCCAACATCTCCCTGGGAAATTCCCCATACCCACTCAACGCATTATACACACGTTCAAATAAAGGAGTAATAATAGGCTCCAAGACCTGATAAAAAACAGAGGTAAATCCATCTGGCCCTGGGGATTTCCCCTTTTCCAAGCCTTTAATTGTTTCCTGGATCTCTTTCTGACTAAAATCTTTAATCAAAACATTTAACTTTTCCGGCGATAAAACTGGTAATTTTAAGCTCTTCAAAAAATCTCTAATTTCGAACTCTGACTTATTTACCTCCGGTAAGTTATATAAGGATTCATAAAATGATCTCAAGAGGTGAGAGAAAACTTCTCCCTTCGAAAGTTATTCGTTTAATCCTCCTTTTTTGATTTTGAAACTTTAACTTACTTGTCAAAGCTCTTCCAATACGATTATTTGTATAATACCACTGTTATTTCAATCTAGCTTGAGACTTATTCATCTTCTCATATAATTTAGATCTAATTTCCTTCTGAATAGTCAGGATTTCCCCCTTCCTATCTATACCAGGCTCTAACTTATTCTTTCTTTCCAACTTCGCAAGCATAATATATAAATCTGTTAACGACTTCCCCTGTTGTTTTCTCAAGTTTGCCCTCTGTTTTATCAGATAACCTCTCAAATAACACTTCATTGAACACCAGAGAGTAAAATCTGACACCTCATTATTGTCATTATCCAGCAAAAACAACCTCGCTTCCTTTAAGAGGTCTGCTTTGCTTGTTTCCGATGATAAGAGGGATTCCTTCAACTTCCATACGGGAGGAGCCGTATACATCGGATTATCTTTTATAACCATAAAGACGGGCGCGTGGTCAGACCAACTAATATTCCCTATCTGAGAACTAATACAAATATCTAGTGAGGTTGCCTTCAAAAAAAAAATGTATCCTAGAATATGACCCATGTGGATTAGTGTAAAAAGTATAATCCGGCTCGTCTGGATGTTGAATACGCCATACATCATATAAATTGTGTTTGAATAGAGCTGCTGAGAAAGCTCTGGCTTTAGCGCCGAGCTTACTATCCAATCCCTTCATTTCTTGTATAATTTTTTTGAGAGCCAGGTCAGTACATCTACATTATACTGTGAACAGATCCTCACTTTAGGAAGTAGCCTCTGCCTGTGTCTCAGATACCCTCTGGGGTACTAGTACAACAGGTTGATTAATATTGAGGTATACCATTGGCTGCTAAGTTTATTATAGCTGGCAAGGTCAGCAGGAATTGCAATCAAAACAACAGTCTTTGGCCATTTAGGATTGCTCACTATATTGTTTCTGTAAAACACATTAGCATTTTACAGGTAGAGAAAATGTACAGCATGATTCAGTAGTATACATTTATAATTACAATGTAGAAAGGGATATTTGTAAAGTCACATTCACAAAACAGATTATTTTCTCTATAATTAAAATACATACTAATTTTAACTGGAGATCTATGTTCTGAATTTTCAAACAAATATAATTCTCAAACATGTGGCTTTGATGGAATCAATACTGGTTAATAACTAACAGAAAACACATATATATTAATCCAGAGCTGTCATTTTAACTGATAAATCGATGCCGAAATGACATCTTATCAGTGGGCTAGTAAAATGATTGATCTCCAGCTGAAGTCAAATCCAATATAGAAAGGCATTGCAGAAGTGATGAGGTATTTATTTATGGACATGATTGTGTACAATGAGACATACACATGAAATATTTTGTTTTATGGCATGCATAAAGTAAAAAAATTGGACAATCAAATGTTACCTTTATTCTGCAAAGCCCAAACAAATAATAGTAAATTGCCCACACTTATCATGGCCAGCATAACCCTTACAGGACTAGAGGGATTTCGGGTTCTCAAAGGTTTAAATTCTGAAACAGCTAAACATTTCTTAAAGGGGATAGTAATGTTTCACAATAAAAGTAGCTCCAATTAATCTTCATAGTATTTGGGCCATGGCAAGTGTTATTTTAGTACTGTCATAGTTGTAGTTCAAGAGTGATTGAATGATAAAGTATCCCCCTCCCGCCCTTTTTACAGATATAACACTGCTCACCTCAGAGCAGCAAGACTGTCCAGATGGATCTCAGACAGAGACAATCTTCAGTGAGCATAAGGAAAAACCTGAAAAACCTGTCAAGGGGGGCAGGGTTTTCCTTATGCTCACAGTCCCCTTTTGTGTCCTGCCTAGTCCCAGGACCAGATTCCACAACTGTGGGGTGGTGGCTTATACTAGGTAAAAAGGGGCAGGAGGGGGATACTTTATCATTCAACTACTCTTGAACTACAACTCTGACAGTACTGAAATAACACTCTCCATGGCCCAAATACTATGAAGACTAATTGGTGCTGTTGTTGTTGTGAAACATTACTATCCCTTTAATGTGACCTCTAGCCTTGTACAATAAAGCAGCGAGAGGAATCTAATGCTAAGCTTAGGAAAATATCAGTGGCAGATAAGGGGGTAGATTCACTAAGGGGTGATAAAGTGGAGATGACTTCTCCAGTGATATCACGTCTCCAATTCCTATGTTATTCTTTGAAGCCAATTCACTAACATTTCTTAAAGGGATAGTAATACTTCGTTTTAACTTTATTTTATTTTGTAGGCATTAAAAAAACATGAAGAATGATATAAGTCTTATCTCTCAAACCTTTATGGTTTAAGAGATATTCACAAGCAAAGTTTCCCCCTCCCGCCCCTTTTTCCTAGTGTAAGCCATCTCTTCTCAGATGTGAATCTGGTTGTAAGACCAGACAGATAACAGCAGGGGACAAGCTTCTTTGTATGAAAAGAATGAAAGCCCTTCCCCCCTTGACAAGTTTTTCAGCTTTTTCCCTTATCTTAATTGAAGATTGTCCCTCTCTGCAGTCTACCTGGGCACCTCCCTTCTGATATGGCTGAATGGGGGGGATACTTTGCTTGTCAATATCTCTTAAACCATAAAGGTTTGAGAGATAAGACTTATACCGTTCTTCGTGTTTTTTTAATGCCTACAAAATAAAATAAAGATAAAACGAAGTATTACTATCCCTTTAAGTTTTGGAGATCTTTGTGCATAGCCTCTATAGAATAACATAGTAACTGGAGAAGTGATGAACTGACGAAGTCATCGCCACGTTGTTACCTCTTTATCACCCTTAGTGAATGTCCCCCAGAGAGTAAGATGTTCCAAAAGTTGTGGTACCTGAAGTTGTCTGTACTTAATATGAAAAAGAGTTCTTACAGCACGGTCCGTCAGCTTTCAGACATATTACTATAGTTTTTTTGCCACCTTTTTATCTGATTTCTGTCATTTTTCTTGACAAAAGACAGATTAAAGTACCCTAAACAGATAGGAGCGTGAAGAAGCAGTTTGGTATGGCAGTATGGTAGTAAAAAACAATATTTCTTTGAAATGTCTATATTTTAAAGGCAAATAAAATACAATTTTTAACTTCAGAACTTTTACGGGCAATATTCATAAATCTCATCTTACCACCATTATTTATGTATGATACATTTTCAAAAGTCCCACATTTACTCCTGAAACTACCATCTTCCCTTTACTACCAACCGATTATCTGACTTTTTTCATTATGATGGCTTTTTGAATATCGCAACCATAGTGATGAGCGGCCAATGTAAAGAATGATCAGTGATAACCGTTTTCTTATTTTCAGCATTCAGACTCTAAAGTTGACTGGGCCCCTTTTTTTTTTGCAGCTGCTGCCACAATAGTAGTTTAGTCTCCGGATAAAATTATTGGGAGATAATTTATGAATCCACCATTGCAGTTCCTTTGGCATTAGCCTCAAAATCATGCCACTGAACCTTTCTGTATGTACTAGAGTAGAGGTTCTCAACCCATGCCCTCAGTGGCCAATAACAGGCCAGGACTTAGGAATTTCCCTGCTAGAACACAGGTGTGGTGATCAGAGGCGCAGTCACATTGATTAACTCACCTGTGCTCTTAAAAGGAAATTCTCAAATCCTGGCCTATTAGTAGCCACTGAGGGTACGGGTTGAGAACCACTGTACTAGAGTATCTGTATGTACTGGTGTGCTTTGGCACATACTGGCACAAATGCACTGCCATAATTCAGACTTTAATGGAAGTAAGCCCCAAACCCATCCCCTACAGCATGCACAGGGAAATATAGTAGAGCCACACCACTGTCCTTTGTATCTTTGTTAGCAAGGAACATAAAAAATGGTCCAGATGAAAAAAATTCCCATGCACATCCCCACTGTCCTACTCTTGGAGCCAGCAGCGTACAGAGGAGAATTTACCACATACATAGCTTAGAGCAATATCCAAATGGTACATTCACCTAGTAACGTTCATAAACTAATGAACACTAAAATTTTAAATAATATGCATTTATTTATTTTAAAATATTATAAAATAATTTATACTCCTATATACCCTGAAGCTGGTGCACAATGAAACTGGAGCAAATCCGGGGCAAACCATCTGCACCATAAGGGACAAATATACATTCCCGTTTAAATGGGGCTCTTAAAGGGGACATATACATATAGCTTGAGAATAAATGTCTCTTCAGTAGGACTTACCTAGGTAGTTGTCCTTCATACAGCAGTCAGTTAAGTCTGTATACTTTAGTTAGTTTCATTTGCTATTGTTATAGTATACTGCTAATTCCTTCAGTTTGCAATGATAATTAATGTCTCTTAGATCTTACCTAACTAGTTGTCCTTCATACAGCAGTCAGTTAAGTCAGTTTAATATTTTCATTTGATCTCTGTTGTAGTCTACTTCTAATTCCTTTGGTTTACAATCTGATGAGGACTAGTGACATTTATGAGCCATTCAGGACTATGGAAGCCCATTGATTGCTTTGAGAAGGTGTAATCTAGAGGTAGATGCCCATAGAGATGACTATATACAGGGAACTACTATCTATTAACTATATATGTAAACAGATATACCTGACTGCTGTATGGCAGGCTTCTACCTAAGAAAATCTATGTTTTAAACAAATTAAGATGTCCTTACTTCCGAGTGTGTAATTCCCATTTAACCCCTGAATGGTAAAGAGGGATTCAACATATTTCTCCTGTATGATTTGGAGAGCTATCCAGCAATCAGGTAGTTAAAACCAATCAGAGAGTGAAATTAATGGGGAAATCTGAAAAAATGAAGTGGGGAATATATAATGGTAGTCAGACAGTATAAAGCACATTTAGAACAAATATAATATTTTAGCACATATTCTTATGAAAACCTTTGAGACAAAAAAAGGCATATACCATAAGAAATTGGAGCTGTGTTACTAATACATAGCACAATAGTAAGTGAAACTGTTTGGAGAAAAGAAAAACAATAAGGAAGCCATACCTGTACATCAATACCAAGCATTTGTAAGAGAATCAAATATCTGAGCACGCCCCCTAATCTGAACTGGGTCAAAGAAAATGAGAGGTAGGAACAAATGCTGAGTGAACATAAACAAAACATTCTAATGCTGACAGACTAAGAAGAACTAATGAACTAACGTTAGGGCTAACCCACTGTACCATAAAATCCTATTGATTTAAAAGGGCTTGTAAGCAGGGCCGGAATTCTAGGCAGAATAGGAATCTCCCTAGAACTCCAAAATTTGAGAGGCGCCCCATCTGTGTTGGCTACACCCATATTTTCTGGTGTGTGTGTGTAGCCAGAGCTATGTCAGTGTCCCTGCACCAGTTTTATTCCATCTAACAGGTTATTATTTAACCCCTTGGATGCCAATGTGGAGCAATGCATTCGAGATCTCTCTAGCAACCAAGGGATTACATTTTGTTTTTCTTCCTTGTTATAGGCCAAGGGAATTTTCTGTGGATGGGACAGGGGGCAAGGTCAAGTAGAGGCGTGGCGTGTGGCCATGTTGGAGCTAAGGGCCTTGTCTGGGGGAACCTGGAATGTAAATGGGGTCTTGCTTGTAAGTAACACTTTGGGGGTAACGTCTTCAGTGAGATCACGTCTCCAATTTCTATTTTATTCTATGGAGCCTATGCACTAAGATCTATCCTTGAGAAATTTTAGCTCACAACCTCCATAGAATAACACAGAGACTGGAGTAGTGATATAACTGTAGAAGTTATCTTTAGCAACTCCCTAGCACACATTAGAACACATGAGTGCATCTCCCCCTTTGAATGCTAGGTCTCAAGACCTCTCTAACATTCTAAGGGTTAAAAGCCTTATTTAAATCAATGGAAGTTTTGGCAGTTTTTATTTGTCCCCTATGGTGCAGCTGGTTTGCCTAGAATTACTCTAGGGGGGAGATGCGCTAAGGAGTGATAAATAGGTGATAAAGCGGAGATGACGTCTCCAGTGATATCACTTCTCTTATTCTATGAAGCCTATGGACTAAGATTAAAAAAAATTGGAGAAATCTTGGTGCATTAGCTGCATAAAATAACATAGGACTTGGAGAATTTATATCACTGGAGAAGTCATCTCCACTTTATCACCTCTTTATACCACGTAAGTGCATCTCCCCCTAGTTCTTCTTAGTCTATTAGCATTAGAATGTTTTATTTATGTTAACTCTCTGGGCCTAGGAGAAGGAATGGGTTGTGTGTTGGGTGATAAAGTCAGGGGATGTTGAGGAATGTATGAGATTCCTGGAATTCCATCCCTCTGAAGAAATGTGTATGTATAACTCATGTCTGAGTTGTAATTATTTCATCCATATCCATAACTCTCTGAGGCAGACATTCCTGAAGAGTTGGACGTGGAGATTTGTTCCATTGTTAAGTAACAGAGGCTAATATTGTATGCAAAAATGCAGAAGATAAGCAATTCTAGAGAAGACCAACTGCACTATAGTCAGAAATAACATTTCCATTTGATTTAAATAATAATAATATCAAAGCATTTTACCAGGAAGGATACATTGAGATTGCCTTTCATTTTCAAGTATGGTATGTCTGGGGGTATAGACATTATTTTTACACAATTTAGTAGTACTCATTTTGTCTACTTTGTAAGGGTGAAATGTTGAATTGACACTACCAAGGCTAGAGCCTACAAACCTAAGGTCTGAACAAATTCTACAGGTGGTGCGTCAAACAACTGAGCTATTGCACCAGCTTTCAGGGCTTTTAATCACTTGAAAGCAAAGAAAATGTGTTGGAGACCTCTATCCAAAGGGTTAAAAGCCTCATTTAATCTGTTCATTAGCAAAGGCTTTGGGAATTGTCATGCACCATGGAGGCAAACACATTTCCAGCATTTAAACTTCTTAAAGTAGAACTTTCATCAGATTAATATAGAGCCCCACATAATTATTACATTAGCAATATGCATAGACGTAGTTGTCTTTCCAAGAATTGCTGCATTAAAGGAAAATAGAACCTTTTCAGCAGGCAGGCAGTGGGGGACAGTGCAGACATCTTGTAGAGATGGCATCTCTGAGTCTGCGCTGTCCGTCCCCTTCAACTCCATGATTGGTGAGTTGAATGCCTGGAAGGGACTGACAGTGCAGAGAGTGCCTACAGCAAGATCCCAGCCAGTGCCTTTCTGCATAAAAGGATCTATTTTTCTCTAATGCAGCAATTATTCTTGAAAAGACAACTACGTCTATGCATATTGCTAATGTAATGATGTGGGGCTCTGTATTAATCTGATGAAAGTTCACTTTAAGGACCCACTGCGTACATATACGCCACAGGAAAACTTATGTTAAGGACCTGTATGTCATGGAATTTGGGTGTCCCTGTGTGGCTGCATGCCGTTCAGGGACCCCTGATTCCAATTCCTAAACGCCGGCCACGCGACAGAGCGGCTGGTCCTTAAGGAGTTAAAGGGTTTCTTATTTTTCTACTGTATCTCAAATGTTTGTTGGTAAAGTTTCAATTACGGTCATTTTAAAAGCCTAGAATCTCCAGAGTACCAATATAGCAAATATGTATTGTTTTACCTATATGTACAGCTGCACACATCCCAAATAAGATCAAAAGGGTGTTTTTAAATGTGTCAACTAAAAAAATGCATATTCCACTGGTAAAACTATTTAAAAAAAGGCTAAATAACCATATAAAAGTGCACATTTCCTGAAAGCAGATAACCTAAAGCATCAGGAAATGGCTGAAATGCCTTAATAAATAACACAGTCAAGAAAGGAAATTGTTAAAAATAGGAGTTTTGACAAATGCTTCAGAAATTTACACTAAAGTCACAGTTTATTGCACATCTTTGTTTGCTTAAGCCTTTGAGTGCCACAGGGGTTTGCAATGCATTGCTTACCCCTCTGGCACTCAAAGGGTTAATGACGCAAACAGAAAAGTATTAAATATGAATACAGCATATCTCTATAGTTCACTGATACCCAATACGTATAGATGCAGGAATTGTGTCCTTCCTCAAATTGGTAACAGCGCATACAAGAAATTATTGGCACAATGCAAGAAACATTTGCATCGGATAAAGGCATTTTTGTGCGCAGATAGATTTTGTGCATGTTCTAATCCAGGAAGCTAAATACCAAATGCTTCTTGAATTGCGCATAAAAAATTCCATTTTATGACAACAGTACACAGATGTATACATTAATTTGCAATAGCAGTTCCTGCATTAGGCTCATTCACTATTCCACTCACACAGATTCGTTAATCTTAGCCACGGCCACAAAAAAATATACGCAGCCGTTCGCTAATCTTGAATTTTCATGCGCAATTCAACAAAATCATGCGCAAACCTATTCCCTAGTGGTTTTAACACAACACATAGCGATTGCGCACGTTTCCTGCATCGCACCACATATTTGGTATTTTCATGAAGAAAATCAAAACTCACTAAACATAGTTCAGAATATTTGATTACCCTGTAAAATCAAAATAGAAACCTAAAAGCAAATATTTCCTGAACATAGATATTACAGAAAATGTTAAACTGTCTGACATACCTTTTTGTGGCACTCAGTAGGAACCCTCTTTAACATTCAAGACATAAAAGGTCCATTTGAAGAGATAGCAATGCTTTGTTGTGTCCATATTGTTATACACTGTAAAGTATAAAGAATTATTAGTCACATGTTTTATGTTCACTAGTTTGATTAATTTGGTTTCAAGATTTCCTCTCCCTTCCCTTGGCATCAGCCTTTTACCCTAGTTTTAGGGGACTGACTGATGAGTTCAAACTGTTGCCATGGTAACCTGCTTGGCTTTCACTCACACAGAAATAGTTGTTTGCGTGTTAATAAAGTTAATGCCTCCTATGTATAGACTGATCTTTAGTGCACAAGAGGCCTTTAAAGTGATCCTCCACATGAGCTTCCATGACAATTGGTTGGCTGCCACTGGGCCAGGTGTCAGGACAACCGGTTGATGTAAAAGAAAGGGGATAGAGCAGGGATCTTAAAGAAAAATCTATTCTTGAAACAAGTGGTTCTTAAAGGAGTAGTAGCACTTCATATGTGAATATATATGTATATCCTAGCGTATTAGTTAACCAGTATGGCTCCTCCTACTAGCATTAAAGCACATTCTACCAGAGCTATTTACACCTCATGAGCACAGAAGGCAGTTGCTACCCCAGTAGAGATATGTAAAGCTGCCATTTTATCCTCATTCTCTACGTCTGTCAAAGCACTATAGACTCGACCTTAAAGCATCCCCAGATGTGAAAATTGGCAGGATGGTGCTTGAAGCTGCCACTCCTGTGTTAGGGGCTTTGTTCCCTCCCTGTCTGAGGTATCGCTCTAGTAAGCCCCACAGTCTATGCTGTGGATTGGACACAGAGGAAAAGGTGAAATTTACTCACTGATATTTGGTTTTCCTCTGTGTCCTTCCACGGCAACCCACTCTACTATTTGGTGGGTAATGTATAGATCCTAGTTCTTTGTGCTAGGCTTGTGATGTTGCTTGATGCTTGTTGCATTATTTCTGCTATGGTACCTAATCTGTTGTCTCTTTCAGTTTGGACAATAGTATAACTGCAAGTGGGAAGGTGAAGTGCACACTTATAATTTTGATTGGTCCTGCCAGCTGGGAGACGGAGTTAATACCCACAGTCTATGCTGTGGAAAAGGAAAAATAAATATTGGTTTGTTTATTCCCTGTTTATTTATTCCCTGTGCTTCACTTGTTTTTCCCCAGAGTTGCTCCAGCTTTGTCTTTGTCAATGTGCTCCTTAGTATATTAAACACCCATTAAGGAGAAAAACACACTCTTTATCTATATAGGGGGAATGTGTAAATTGTGTTAGCATCTGTAGAACTGGGTGGGAGATTCACCAAGCGGTGATAAAGTGGAGATTACTTCTCCAATTGATCACTTCTCCATTTCCTATTTTATACTATGGAGTCTATTCACTAAGATTTCTTCAACTTTGGCTTCCATAGAATAACAAAGTAACTGGAGAAGTGATAAAGTGGAGAAGTCATCTCCACTTTATCACCTCTTTATCACTGCTTAGTGAACCTCTCCCCTGGAACCGATGATCATCGTTTAACATGAATATGTCCCTATAGTCAGTTATTTGACCCCACGGTCTCTTCTGCAGCTGTGGATCCTCAGCTGTGGGTGGGCTAGTTGGGTATACTTTTAAAAGGTCACACACCACAAGATACATTAACCATGTCACCGTAATTAAAATGGCGACATCAGAATCTCGCACTGCATGACAGAGCAAGATTCTCATGCCGCCTATTGACAGATCGCATCTCAGTCTTAATTAGTGATGTGCGAGTCAACTGCACAGCGTGTAATTTAATAAACATACATAAGCTGAGCACTGCCCCGGCTCTCATTACACTGACATACATGTGACAGATACTTTTACGAAGAGAACGAGTTGCTCGAATCAGCTGACAAGAGCATATGAACCCTTTCCGTGCCAGCGCAGCGCTCAGCTTATGTATGTTTATTAAATTACACTCCGTGCAGTTGCCATTCAAAGAGCTAAATAAGACTGAGATGCGATCTTTCAATAGGCGGCATGAGAATCTCGTACTGTCATGCAGTGCGAGATTCTCATGTCGCCATTTTTATTATGGCTACATGGTTAATGTATCGTGGTCACACGCTCTTTTGCGGGCAACCATTTAAAAGGATACTGGTTAGTTGTCAGTGAGTCAGTGCAGGAAATCTTCTCCTTGCGATGTTGGTATTTCTTGTATCTCTTCTTGTCTTTGCATAGTCTTTACTCTCTAACACATAGCATTCAATGCTATGCATTTCACAGCATTATTAACTGGCACCACTTCATCAGGGATATCAGTAGTAATCTCTGTATTTTATAGTTTTTTGTTCCTTTAAAGACCAGAGGGATGCAATGCATTGCACAATTCCCTAGTCCATAAAGTGTTAATTTTATATTTATTGTATTTTATTAATGTATTCTATATACTTTTGTTTTAAATTCTTTTGTTGACTGTAGGTTACCCAGTAGTCCTACTGCACATAGCAGTATATACTATTTTATATTTTTGTCCATTCATTATACTGATAATTTATCCATGTGAGTGTCAGAGGGGTATGCAACACATTGCAAAAGTGGTTCTATTTTCTGCGTCTTGCACTGGAGTTATGTAAAAATGCATGGCTTGAGAAAGGTCCCCACTCAAGGTCTAAAATATTGCTTTTCTTTGCACATAACATGGCGTATACTTCCATTTATTGTAAACCTTGTAAGTGCAGTGTTTTCTTTGTATACTGCTCTCTCCACAGTACCCAGGTCAGATGACTTTTATAATATGAGTGCCTGTCTATCTACACATGTACGAAATGTAGATTTAGCCAGCATGTACTGATATCCTTGATGAAATCAAAACTATCACCTCACGAATATGGTAGGATTGAATGTTTCTGTCATAGAGAAAAGAGCATGCATAAAGGGAGGCAAATACAGAGTAGTTGCGAGTAGTGATGAGCGAGCACCCCAATGCTCGGGTGTTCGGGTGCTCTGACCGAGCACCCCCTGAGGCTCGAGTGCTCGGCCGAACACCCGAGCCCCATTGAAGTCAATGGGAGGACTCGAGCATTACACCAGGCACCCCCTGCTCTGATGAGGGGAGGGTGCCTGGTCCATAGGAAAAGGGCAGAAAATTATGGAAACACCACAGAAATGGTTCAGGGACAGCATAGGGAGGATGTCTGGATGCATCTTGGACTCCAACATCGCTGCTGGGAACGATCTTTCGCCCGTAGTACGCCATTTTTACAGACTGACCATAAAACACACAAAAAGGAAAATAAAAACGACTTTAGGCGAAAAATTGTTACCAAACAATATTTGCTGTATATTTACTTGTATATCATCTGCAAATTATCCCAAAAATTTCCTTGATTTTCGGAAGTGAGGCCATGATTAAGAGGGAAACGTGCGCAGAGGCAAATTCTCCCAAAAATTTCCTTGCTTTTCAGAACTGAGGCCATGATTAAGAGGGAAACGTGCACAGAGGCAAATTCTCCCAAAAATTTCCTTGATTTTATTGAACTGAGGCCATGATTAAGAGGGAAACGTGCGCTGAGCCGACCATCTAAAACATTATGGGTGAGGGTCTGCTGCAGAGCTGACCATCCTAAACATTATATGCGAAGGCCCGCTAGTGAGCTGACGCTATAAAACATTATATGAGAGGGCCCGCTAGAGAGCTGACCCAATAAAACATTATATGAGAAGGCCCGCTGGTGAGCTGACCTATATAAAAATTGGCAAACAGGGCCCGCTGGTGAGCTGGCCCTATATAAAAATTATATCACAGGGCATATGGAAGAGGAGGAGGAGGATGAGAAGATTAAGAGTCAACCATATACCCGTTTTTTGGGTGGAAGGGGTGAATGGGAATACAGAGTATTCCCATCATTGTAAATAACATATATAAAGTGAGTTTATGTTCCCCCGGGGCTTTCCTCCAGTGGAATGGAGAAGTCAGGGGAAATCCAGGCCTTGTTCATTTTTATAAGTGTCAACCTATCAGCATTGTCGGTGGAAAGGCGGATACGCTTATCTGTTATGATGCCACCAGCAGCACTAAATACCCGCTCAGACAGAACGCTGGCGGCAGGGCAGGCCAGCACCTCCAAGGCGTAGAGTGCCAGTTCATACCACGTGTCCAGCTTGGACACCCAGTAGTTGTAAGGCACAGAGGGATCATTGAGGACGCTGACACGGTCTGCTACGTACTCCTTCACCATCTTCCAAAACTTTTCCCTCCTTGTGACACTAGGCTGCGCATCAGGGTGAGGGTGCTGGCGGGGTGTCATGAAGGTGTCCCACGCCTTGGAGAGTGTTGCCCTGCCTTTCTCGGAACTGCTGTGTGCTCCCCTTTTCTCCCCTTCTCGGTTGGCCAAGGTAGCACGTACTCTGCCGCCAGCGTTGTCAGATGGAAAATTTTGGAGCAATTTTTCGACAAGAACCTTCTGGTATTGCAACATTTTGCTTGTCATCTCCACCGGAGGAATGAGAGATGAGAAATTCTCTTTGTAGCGGGGGTCCAGAAGGGTGAACACCCAGTAATCCGTGTTGTCTAAAATGCGTACAACGCGTGGGTCACGGGAAAGGCAGCCTAACATAAAGTCAGCCATGTGTGCCAGAGTACCAACAGTCAAGATTTCGCTGTCCTCACCAGGAGGATGACTCTCAATATCCTCATCCTCTTCCTCCTCTTCTGCCCACCCACGCTGAAGAGATGGAACTAAAGTTCCATGGCTACCCTCTGTAGCGGAGGCAACCGTGTCTTCCTCCTCCTCCTCCTCCTCCTCCTCCAATTGTCGCTGAGAAGACGAAGTGAGGGTGCTCTGGCTATCACCTTGTGTAAGCTCTTCCTCCCCCATTTCCACCTCTTCCACATGCAAAGCGTCGGTTTTAATTGTGAGCAGCGAGCGTTTCAGTAGACACAGAAGTGGGATGGTTACACTGATAATAGCGTTATCGCCGCTCACCATCTGTGTCGATTCCTCAAAATTGCGTAAAACCTCGCACAGGTCTGACATCCATTCCCACTCCTCACTTCTGATTACAGGAAGTTGAACGGAGAGGCGACGACCGTGTAACAGCTGGTACTCCACTACTGCCCTCTGCTGCTCACAAAGCCGGGCCAACATGTGGAAGGTGGAGTTCCAGCGCGTGCTCACGTCACACAGCAGCCGGTGAGCTGGCAATTGTAAGCGCTGCTGCAGCTTCAACAGGCCGGCTGAAGCTGTTGATGACTTACGGAAATGTGCACACACGCGGCGCACCTTGGTCAAGAGATCATGCACATTGGGGTAGGTTTTTAGAAATCGCTGCACCACTAAATTAAATACATGCGCTAGGCATGGTACGTGTGTGAGCTTGCCGAGCTCCAAAGCCGCCACCAAGTTACGCCCATTATCACACACAACCATGCCTGCTTGCAGGTTGAGTGGCGAGAGCCACTGCTCGGTCTGGTGACTAATCCCCTGCAACAGCTCTGAGGCCGTGTGCTGTTTGTCCCCAAGGCAGATCAGCTTCAGCACGGCCTGTTGACGCTTCCCCACTGCAGCGCTACACTGCTTCCAGCTACTGGCTGATGGGGGAGTGGCGGTGTGTGTAGAGAATTCGGAGGTGGAAACGGAGGAGGAGGAGCCAATAACGTAGGTGCTGGTGGAAACCCTGATGGAGGTAGGGCCCGCAATCCTCGGCGTGGGTAGCACCCGTGCCATCCCAGGGTCCGAGTCGCTCCCAGCCTCCACGACATTCACCCAGTGTGCCGTCAGGGAAATGTAGCGTCCCTGGCCACAAGCACTTGTCCATGTGTCAGTCGTTAAGTGGACCTTCCCAGTAACTGCGTTGGTCAGGGCACGGGTGATGTTACGGGACACATGGTGGTGTAATGCGGGGATGGCACACCGGGAAAAGTAGTGGCGGCTGGGGACTGCGTACCGAGGGACAGCTGCTGCCATCAGGCTGCGGAAGGACTCAGTGTCCACAAGCCTAAATGGCAGCATTTCGATGGCCAGTAATTTTGAAAGGTGTGAGGTTAGTGCTATGGCCTGTGGGTGGGTGGCTGGGTACTTTCTCTTGCGCTCAAATGCCTGGGGTAACGACATTTGGACGCTGTGCTGGGACAGGGAAGTGGATGTGGTCGCTGATGGTGCTTCAGATGCTACAGGTGCAGGGCGGGAGGTATGCGGGCCTGCGCCTTCGACAGGCGATTGGCCGGCACCGAAAACAGGGGAAGAGGAGGCAGTGGTGTGGCCTGCAGACACAGATGGGCGATCCAGGCGTTCCTCCCACTTACTACGGTGCTTGGATGCCATGTGTCGGATCATGCTGGTGGTGGTGAGGTTTCTAGTGTTCATGCCTCGGCTCATTCTGGTGTGGCACAGGTTGCAAACTACAATTCTTTTGTCGTCCGCACTTTCCTTAAAAAAACGCCATACCGCGGAACACCTACCCCTTGGCAAGGTAGATTTACGCAAGGGGGTGCTCCGTGGAACATTTGCGGGCCGGTTTGGTGCGGTCCGCCTTCTTTCTGTAGCCACACCACTGCCTCTTCCAGCCTGTTGCGGTGCTGCAGATGGCTCACCCTCAGGACTGCTGTCATCGCTCGGCTCTACACCTTCCCAGGTGGGGTCAGTCACCTCATCGTCCACCAAGTCCTCCTCCACTTCCTCACTCTGATCATCCTCCTCAAGTCTTGATCCCACCACATACTCAGTCATTGACAACTGTATAACATTCTCCTCAACAAGGTCTTGAGACGGAAATAGTGGTTGATTTAATGGCAACTGTGTCTCATCATCATCATCATCATCCACTACTTCCTTTGACCTTAAATGCCGTTCACATCTGTCATCTTCTTGTGATTGGGTAGCCTCTAGAGGTTGTGAATCAGGGCACAAGATGTCATGTTCCTCTGCAAGCGTGCTTGGAGAGAGGGTCAAATGAAGGATTGGTGATGAGACGAGCTCCTCACTATATCCCAGTGTGGGATCACTTCTTTGACCAGACCGTGTATGGTGGGAGGAAGGATGATCAGAGTGAGGATTATTTTGACCAGACTCTTGGCTACTGAGAGTGGACTTGGTGGAAGACAGGGTGGTGCTTAACCGACTGGAAGCAGTATCAGCTGTCATCCAACCGACCACCTGTTCGCAGTGGTCGGACCTCGAGAGTGATGTCCTGCGACGCCCTGTAAAATTACACATGAAGCTAGGTATGGTGGATGTCTTTCTTTCTTGTGCTCTGGCACCAGGCACAGTTTCTCCGCGTCCTGACCCGCGCCCTGAACTTTCAGGATCACGTCCACTTCCCCGTCCCTTTTTACCCGCCTTCTTCATCTTACACAGAATATGTGACTTTAATATTTGAGTTTGAAAACTTAACAGTATTTCTTATTATTCTGCAACTCTGCACAGTACACAGAATAGGCTGCTAAACGGCGGTGAAACACACTGAATGGAATATGTGACTTTGATATTTTAGTTTGAAGACTTAACAGTATTTCTTCCTATTCTGCAACTCTGCACAGTACACAGAATAGGCTGCTAAACGGCGGTGAAACACACTGAATGGAATATGTGACTTTAATATTTGAGTTTGAAAACTTAACAGTATTTCTTATTATTCTGCAACTGTACAGAGTACACAGAATAGGCTGCTAAACTGCGGTGAAACACACTGAATGGAATATGTGACTTTAATATTTGAGTTTGAAAACTTAACAGTATTTCTTATTATTCTGCAACTCTGCAGAGTACACAGAATAGGCTGCTAAACTGCGGTGAAACACACTGAATGGAATATGTGACTTTAATATTTGAGTTTGAAAACTTAACAGTATTTCTTATTATTCTGCAACTGTACAGAGTACACAGAATAGGCTGCTAAACTGCGGTGAAACACACTGAATGGAATATGTGACTTTAATATTTGAGTTTGAAAACTTAACAGTATTTCTTATTATTCTGCAACTCTGCAGAGTACACAGAATAGGCTGCTAAACTGCGGTGAAACACACTGAATGGAATATGTGACTTTAATATTTGAGTTTGAAAACTTAACAGTATTTCTTATTATTCTGCAACTGTACAGAGTACACAGAATAGGCTGCTAAACTGCGGTGAAACACACTGAATGGAATATGTGACTTTAATATTTGAGTTTGAAAACTTAACAGTATTTCTTATTATTCTGCAACTGTACAGAGTACACAGAATAGGCTGCTAAACTGCGGTGAAACACACTGAATGGAATATGTGACTTTAATATTTGAGTTTGAAAACTTAACAGTATTTCTTATTATTCTGCAACTGTACAGAGTACACAGAATAGGCTGCTAAACTGCGGTGAAACACACTGAATGGAATATGTGACTTTAATATTTGAGTTTGAAAACTTAACAGTATTTCTTATTATTCTGCAACTCTGCAGAGTACACAGAATAGGCTGCTAAACTGCGGTGAAACACACTGAATGGAATATGTGACTTTAATATTTGAGTTTGAAAACTTAACAGTATTTCTTCCTATTCTGCAACTGTGCAGAGTACACAGAATAGGCTGCTAAACTGCAGTGACGCACACTGAATGGAATATGTGACTTTAATATTTGAGTTTGAAAACTTAACAGTATTTCTTCCTATTCTGCAACTGTGCAGAGTACACAGAATAGGCTGCTAAACTGCGGTGACACACACTGAATGGAATATGTGACTTTAATATTTGAGTTTGAAAACTTAACAGTATTTCTTCCTATTCTGCAACTGTGCAGAGTACACAGAATAGGCTGCTAAACTGCGGTGACGCACACTGAATGGAATATGTGACTTTGATATTTTAGTTTGAAGACTTAACAGAATGTGCTCTAATCTGCAACTTTGCACACTAAACAGAATGTGCTCTAATCTGCAACTTTGCACACTAAACAGAATGTGCTCTAATCTGCAACTTTGCACACTAAACAGAATGTGCTCTAATCTGCAACTGTGCACACTAAACAGAATGTGCTCTAATCTGCAACTTTTCACACTAAACAGAATATTTTTTTTTTTTTTTTTTTTGTTTTTTTCCCCCCACACAAAATAACCTGCTGCCCCCACACACAGTAGTCCTAAAAAGGACTTTTGGTTCTTTTTTGTCACAATTTTTTTTTTTCCTCCCTACACTGCCTTTCCCTTCCTATCCTCAGCTCTCCCTGGCTCAGACTGAGCCGAACTCGATGGTCAGGTGCTATACAGCACCCGACCACGGGTTCTGGCCAGCCAATCAGTGTAATGCCAGCAGCCAACATGGCTGCTGGCATTACACCGATGTCAGAGCCTCCCTGCACGTTTATTGGCTGCGCAGCAGCCGCAAAACGTGCGGGGAGGAGACCCGAACATGGCGGGCGAGCACATGCGGTACTCGTACGAGTACCACCATGTGCCGAGCAGAGCGATGCTCGAGCCGATCCGAGCATCGGCCGAGCATGCTCGCTCAACACTAGTTGCGAGGTAAAAATGATGAATCAGCTCATATAAAATGGAACTAATTCAAGCTGAGTGACAAAAGTTCCTAGCAGTCCTGAGATGCTGCGCCTCTTCTTCTGTGTGGTTAGCACTGTTGCCTTGCAGCACTGGAGTCCTGGGTTCAAATCCCACCAAGGACAACATCTGTAATGAGTTTGTATGTTCTCACTGTGTTTGCGTGGGTTTCCTCCGGGTACTCCGGTTTCCTCCCACACTCCAAAACATACTGATAGGCGAATTTAGATTGTGAGCCCCAATGGGGACAGGAACCAATATGAGTGTAAAGCGCTGCGGAATCTGTGTGCGCTATATAAATAAAGGATTATTATTATTATTAGGTCCTCTTGTGTGTTAACCCATAGAGTAGCAGATGTGTATCCAATGCATTGGATACATTTGTTGCACTCAAAGGGTTAATTGTTACTGTGCTCCAGTGCTGTACGCTGGTGGCCTCTCTCTCTCTCTTAGATTCCCATGTTGCCAGGGAACATAAGAGGGAGCGGAGTGAAGCGTGCAGCATATGAGCACAGTCAAAATTAACACTTTGAGTGCCACAGCTGTATCCAATGCATTGGATACATGTTTGGCACTGAAAGGGTTAAGGCAGAAGAGGGCTAACAGAGAAGAAGAGGAGCACCATCTGAGGACTGCTAGGAATTATTGAGAGAGCGGTTCCACTCTGCCTCCTACTCCATCCTCACTGGCACATTTAGTAGAATGAACTGTGAAGAGAGAGATGAGTGTGGACTTGCAGCAAGTCATTGGCGGCAGCACAGTCACTCCAGGTGTGCAGTGGTTGTATGGAGTAGTGCTATGGCTTGGATGAGAAATTATACATTTATAGTGTGTGTGAATCATGAAACAATAAAATGCAGACATATGACAGATCTGTAGAGTAACTCACATATTAATGTGTTTACACTGTATGTTAAAGACGGAGGGGCAAATGTACGAATATGCCGGCTCAGTTCAAAAAGTATTTTTGATATAGTGTCTTGCCACCAGAGGTGAGCAATAGTTGTGCAGAGATGGAACACAGGGAAGCGTATTAGGATAGTAACCCTCTGAGTGGCAGAGGGATAGGTAACGCATTACGTACCCTTGTGGCACTCAAAGGGTTAAAGTCTACTTCTCCGCAGTGTGTGAGAATGGAGGTGACCGATACTTGTGCTGACATGGAATGCAGGGAAGCGGAGATTAACTGTTAAAGTGGCAGAAGGATACCAACACATTGCTTATCCCTCTGGCACTCAAGGGTTACTACCCTAATACTCTTCCCTGCATTCCATCTCTGCAGAAGTATCAGCCACTTAAAAAACTGAAATAGTTGGGAATGTGGCCAATGGATGGAGTGGAGGTAGCATCAAACATTTAAGTTTGTATGGGTTTTCAGAATGGATTAAGTGGAGGCGTTTTGAAAGGATTATATGTTTGACACTGGGTACAGTGCAGGAAGAGGAGTTAGTGTGAAAGTTTGAAGGTTTATACATTGTGGACATTGGACAGAGTGCCTGTATGCTAAACATTTGTTTGAGCGGGCTGACAGCGGGACATTCAGTGCAGACACCAGCAGGAGTGGGCTGAGGCAGGCAGGGTACAGGGAACAGGGCTGAATGAAGTTGCTGGCATGTAGAGAGGAGCTGTGAGTTGTGCATTTCTGTTTTTCGGTCATGTGTGTGATTTTTGGTGTGTGTGTGTGTGTGAGTTGGATTTAGGGGCGTGTGTCAACCATGTTTTTTTGTTCTGTTCATCCAGATGTTGAGGAAGGGCCAACTCCTTGCAGAAAATCACACCCTATTGTATCTCCTGGTAAGGCAGTATAGAGGAGACATGAATATCTCCTACTTACTGCTGCCCCTGAGTGTGTTTGTATGCCCAGGGGTTTGTGTGACGGAGACAGAGAGGCAATATGTTATTGACAAATTGAACAGTAACATATCAAAACTGACCAGCGTTTTGAAGGTTATTAAAATATCTACAACTCTACCATTCTAACCCATCAACTTTAAAAATAAGCACTGAAACATTACAATGCCCCACAACAACTTCTTAACTGGATGTGCCACAAAACATAAGCAATGTGAAACTAGAAATATGCATTGTCACATTCTGTCACTTTTCCCCCTGGCCCAACAGTACTACTGAATTATCTTTCATGCCAGCATTTTTATAGATGACCACATATGAAGCCTGAATAACTGCCAGCAATGTTACTATTGCTCAGTGCCTTGGTCACTGCCAATTCCTTAATTAATGCCTCCTTGTCTTCTAGGTATATGTCTAAAGCCTAGAAAGTGGCTAGAGTTGTGCCTATCCATAAAAGTGTGGTATCAAATTACAGACCAACATCCTTACTCACCATGTTATCTAAAGTCCTAGAAAAATGTGTCCACAGGCAACTCTATAAGTATTACAAACTGTCCAGCTTTTCACTCCACTTCAATCAGGGCTTTGTCCAAATCACTCAAAAGTCACGTTCCCCCTAAAAGTATGCAATTATATCCAGACTGGCATGGAAAACAGTGAACACAGTAGAGTTAATTTCCTTAATTTTACAAAGACCTTTGATATAGTAGACCAAATATTCAGTTAAGTTTGCTCAAAAGTTCAGGATTGCATATTTTTTCAGCCACACCATAATATGTGTATATTGTTGATAATATTTCTCTTCTGCTCAAAGCAACAAGTGAGGTTTCCGAGGCTCCATTCTTGGCCCTCTTCTATTTTCCCTATTTATAAATGATCTGCCCACAGTGTGCAAAGCACTTACTGTGCACATGTATGTTGATGACACTGTAATCTACACTAAAAAATCCAGCACAACTTGAGGCAGTATCATAGGATGAGATCTCTGATGTTGAAAGATGGATAGCTAAAAACAAACATTTCTACAGTCACAATGGCATTTGTTACAAATCATAAATGACTTAAACTCCTCAATACCCATTTAACCATTGTAACAAAGTCTAATCGTAACTTGGCCCTGGTTGACTCCTAGAGATATCTTGGTACGTGTCTTGACTAGTGTTGAGCGAGCATGCTCGGCCGATGCTCGGATCGGCTCGAGCATCGCTCTGCTCGGCACATGGCGGTACTCGTACGAGTACCGCATGTGCTCGCCCGCCATGTTCGGGTCTCCTCCCCGCACGTTTTGCGGCTGCTGCGCAGCCAATAAACGTGCAGGGAGGCTCTGACATCGGTGTAATGCCAGCAGCCATGTTGGCTGCTGGCATTACACTGATTGGCTGGCCAGAACCCGTGGTCGGGTGCTGTATAGCACCTGACCATCGAGTTCGGCTCAGTCTTAGCCAGGGAGAGCTGAGGATAGGAAGGGAAAGGCAGTGTAGGGAGGAAAACAAGCAAAATTGTGAAAAAAAAGAACCAAAAGTCCTTTTTAGGACTACTGTGTGTGGGGGCAGCAGGTTATTTTGTGTGGGGGGAAAAAAAAAAAAATATATATATATATATTCTGTTTAGTGTGCAAAGTTGCAGATTAGAGCACATTCTGTTTAGTGTGCACAGTTGCAGATTAGAGCACATTCTGTTTAGTGTGCAAAGTTGCAGATTAGAGCACATTCTGTTTAGTGTGCAAAGTTGCAGATTAGAGTACATTCTGTTTAGTGTGCAAAGTTGCAGATTAGAGCACATTCTGTTAAGTCTTCAAACTAAAATATCAAAGTCACATATTCCATTCAGTGTGCGTCGCCGCAGTTTAGCAGCACATTCTGTGTACTGTGCAGAGTTGCAGAATAGGAAGAAATACTGTTAAGTCTTCAAACTAAAATATCAAAGTCACATATTCCATTCAGTGTGCTTCGCCGCAGTTTAGCAGCACATTCTGTGTACTGTGCAGAGTTGCAGAATAGGAAGAAATACTGTTAAGTCTTCAAACTAAAATATCAAAGTCACATATTCCATTCAGTGTGCGTCGCCGCAGTTTAGCAGCACATTCTGTGTACTGTGCAGAGTTGCAGAATAGGAAGAAATACTGTTAAGTTTTCAAACTCAAATATTAAAGTCACATATTCCATTCAGTGTGTGTCACCGCCGTTTAGCAGCCTATTCTGTGTACTCTGCACAGTTGCAGACTAGGAAGAAATACTGTTTAGTTTTCAAACTCAAATATTAAAGTCACATATTCCATTCAGTGTGTGCCACCGCCGTTTAGCAGCCTATTCTGTGTACTCTGCACAGTTGCAGACTAGGAAAAAATACTGTTAAGTTTTCAAACTCAAATATTAAAGTCACATATTCCATTCAGTGTGTGTCACCGCCGTTTAGCAGCCTATTCTGTGTACTCTGCACAGTTGCAGACTAGGAAGAAATACTGTTAAGTTTTCAAACTCAAATATTAAAGTCACATATTCCATTCAGTGTGTGTCACCGCCGTTTAGCAGCCTATTCTGTGTACTCTGCACAGTTGCAGAATAGGAAGAAATACTGTTAAGTTTTCAAACTCAAATATTAAAGTCACATATTCCATTCAGTGTGTGTCACCGCCGTTTAGCAGCCTATTCTGTGTACTCTGCACAGTTGCAGACTAGGAAGAAATACTGTTAAGTTTTCAAACTCAAATATTAAAGTCACATATTCCATTCAGTGTGTGTCACCGCCGTTTAGCAGCCTATTCTGTGTACTCTGCACAGTTGCAGACTAGGAAGAAATACTGTTAAGTTTTCAAACTCAAATATTAAAGTCACATATTCCATTCAGTGTGTGTCACTGCCGTTTAGCAGCCTATTCTGTGTACTCTGCACAGTTGCAGACTAGGAAGAAATACTGTTAAGTTTTCAAACTCAAATATTAAAGTCACATATTCCATTCAGTGTGTGTCACCGCCGTTTAGCAGCCTATTCTGTGTACTCTGCACAGTTGCAGACTAGGAAGAAATACTGTTAAGTTTTCAAACTCAAATATTAAAGTCACATATTCCATTCAGTGTGTGTCACCGCCGTTTAGCAGCCTATTCTGTGTACTCTGCACAGTTGCAGACTAGGAAGAAATACTGTTAAGTTTTCAAACTCAAATATTAAAGTCACATATTCCATTCAGTGTGTGTCACCGCCGTTTAGCAGCCTATTCTGTGTACTCTGCACAGTTGCAGACTAGGAAGAAATACTGTTAAGTTTTCAAACTCAAATATTGAAGTCACATATTCCGTGTAAGATGAAGAAGGCGGGTAAAAAGGGACGGGGAAGTGGACGTGATCCTGATAGTTCAGGGCGCGGGTCAGGACGCGTAGAAACTGTGCCTGGTGCCAGAGCACAAGAAAGAAAGACATCCACCATACCTAGCTTCATGTCTAATTTTACAGGGCGTCGCAGGACATCACTCTCGAGGTCCGACCACTGCGAACAGGTGGTCGGTTGGATGACAGCTGATACTGCTTCCAGTCGGTTAAGCACCACCCTGTCTTCCACCAAGTCCACTCTCAGTAGCCAAGAGTCTGGTCAACATAATCCTCACTCTGATCATCCTTCCTCCCACCATACACGGTCTGGTCAAAGAAGTGATCCCACACTGGGATATAGTGAGGAGCTCGTCTCATCACCAATCCTTCATTTGACCCTCTCTCCAAGCACGCTTGCAGAGGAACATGACATCTTGTGCCCTGATTCACAACCTCTAGAGGCTACCCAATTACAAGAAGATGACAGATGTGAACGGTATTTAAGGTCAAAGGAAGTAGTGGATGATGATGATGATGATGAGACACAGTTGCCATTAAATCAACCACTATTTCCGTCTCAAGACCTTGTTGAGGAGAATGTTATACAGTTGTCAATGACTGAGTATGTGGTGGGATCAAGACTTGAGGAGGATGATCAGAGTGAGGAAGTGGAGGAGGACTTGGTGGACGATGAGGTGACTGACCCCACCTGGGAAGGTGTAGAGCCGAGCGATGACAGCAGTCCTGAGGGTGAGCCATCTGCAGCACCGCAACAGGCTGGAAGAGGCAGTGGTGTGGCTACAGAAAGAAGGCGGACCGCACCAAACCGGCCCGCAAATGTTCCACGGAGCACCCCCTTGCGTAAATCTACCTTGCCAAAGGGTAGGTGTTCCGCGGTATGGCGTTTTTTTAAGGAAAGTGCGGACGACAAAAGAATTGTAGTTTGCAACCTGTGCCACACCAGAATGAGCCGAGGCATGAACACTAGAAACCTCACCACCACCAGCATGATCCGACACATGGCATCCAAGCACCGTAGTAAGTGGGAGGAACGCCTGGATCGCCCATCTGTGTCTGCAGGCCACACCACTGCCTCCTCTTCCCCTGTTTTCGGTGCCGGCCAATCGCCTGTCGAAGGCGCAGGCCCGCATACCTCCCGCCCTGCACCTGTAGCATCTGAAGCACCATCAGCGACCACATCCACTTCCCTGTCCCAGCGCAGCGTCCAAATGTCGTTACCCCAGGCATTTGAGCGCAAGAGAAAGTACCCAGCCACCCACCCACAGGCCATAGCACTAACCTCACACCTTTCCAAATTACTGGCCATCGAAATGCTGCCATTTAGGCTTGTGGACACTGAGTCCTTCCGCAGCCTGATGGCAGCAGCTGTCCCTCGGTACGCGGTCCCCAGCCGCCACTACTTTTCCCGGTGTGCCATCCCCGCATTACACCACCATGTGTCCCGTAACATCACCCGTGCCCTGACCAACGCAGTTACTGGGAAGGTCCACTTAACGACTGACACATGGACAAGTGCTTGTGGCCAGGGACGCTACATTTCCCTGACGGCACACTGGGTGAATGTCGTGGAGGCTGGGAGCGACTCGGACCCTGGGATGGCACGGGTGCTACCCACGCCGAGGATTGCGGGCCCTACCTCCATCAGGGTTTCCGCCAGCACCTACGTTATTGGCTCCTCCTCCTCCGTTTCCACCTCCGAATTCTCTACACGCAGCGCCACTCCCCCATCAGCCAGTAGCTGGAAGCAGTGTAGCACTGCAGTGGGGAAGCGTCAACAGGCCGTGCTGAAGCTGATCTGCCTTGGGGACAAACAGCACACGGCCTCAGAGCTGTTGCAGGGGATTAGTCACCAGACCGAGCAGTGGCTCTCGCCACTCAACCTGCAACCAGGCATGGTTGTGTGTGATAATGGGCGTAACTTGGTGGCGGCTTTGGAGCTCGGCAAGCTCACACACGTACCATGCCTAGCGCATGTATTTAATTTAGTGGTGCAGCGATTTCTAAAAACCTACCCCAATGTGCATGATCTCTTGACCAAGGTGCGCCGCGTGTGTGCACATTTCCGTAAGTCATCTACAGCTTCGGCCGGACTGTTGAAGCTGCAGCAGCGCTTACAATTGCCAGCTCACCGGCTGCTGTGTGACGTGAGCACGCGCTGGAACTCCACCTTCCACATGTTGGCCCGGCTTTGTGAGCAGCAGAGGGCAGTAGTGGAGTACCAGCTGTTACACGGTCGTCGCCTCTCCGTTCAACTTCCTGTAATCAGAAGTGAGGAGTGGGAATGGATGTCAGACCTCTGCGAGGTTTTACGCAATTTTGAGGAATCGACACAGATGGTGAGCGGCGATAACGCTATTATCAGTGTAACCATCCCACTTCTGTGTCTACTGAAACGCTCGCTGCTCACAATTAAAACCGACGCTTTGCATGTGTAAGAGGTGGAAATGCGGGAGGAAGAGCTTACACAAGGTGATAGCCAGAGCACCCTCACTTCGTCTTCTCAGCGACAATTGGAGGAGGCGGAGGAGGAGGAGGAGGAAGACACGGTTGCCTCTGCTACAGAGGGTAGCCATGGAACTTTAGTTCCATCTCTTCAGCGTGGGTGGGCAGAAGAGGAGGAAGAGGATGAGGAGATTGAGAGTCATCCTCCTGGTGAGGACAGCGAAATCTTGACTGTTGGTACTCTGGCACACATGGCTGACTTTATGTTAGGCTGCCTTTCCCGTGACCCACGCGTTATACGCATTTTAAACAACACGGATTACTGGGTGTTCACCCTTCTGGACCCCCGCTACAAAGAGAATTTCTCATCTCTCATTCCTCCGGTGGAGAGGACAAGCAAAATGGTGCAATACCAGAAGGTTCTTGTTGAAAAATTGCTCCAAAATTTTCCATCTGACAACGCTGGCGGCAGAGTACGTGCTACCTTGGCCAACCGAGAAGGGGAGAAAAGGGGAGCACACAGCAGTTCCGAGAAAGGCAGGGCAACACTCTCCAAGGCGTGGGACACCTTCATGACACCCCGCCAGCACCCTCACCCTGATGCGCAGCCTAGTGTCACAAGGAGGGAAAAGTTTTGGAAGATGGTGAAGGAGTACGTAGCAGACCGTGTCAGCGTCCTCAATGATCCCTCTGTGCCTTACAACTACTGGGTGTCCAAGCTGGACACGTGGTATGAACTGGCACTCTACGCCTTGGAGGTGCTGGCCTGCCCTGCCGCCAGCGTTCTGTCTGAGCGGGTATTTAGTGCTGCTGGTGGCATCATAACAGATAAGCGTATCCGCCTTTCCACCGACAATGCTGATAGGTTGACACTTATAAAAATGAACAAGGCCTGGATTTCCCCTGACTTCTCCACTCCACTGGAGGAAAGCCCCGGGGGAACATAAACTCACTTTATATATGTTATTTACAATGATGGGAATACTCTGTATTCCCATTCACCCCTTCCACCCAAAAAACGGGTATATGGTTGACTCTTAATCTTCTCATCCTCCTCCTCCTCTTCCATATGCCCTGGGATATAATTTTTATATAGGGCCAGCTCACCAGCGGGCCCTGTGATATAATTTTTATATAGGGCCAGCTCACCAGCGGGCCCTGTGATATAATTTTTATATAGGGCCAGCTCACCAGCGGGCCCTGTTTGACAATTTTTATATAGGTCAGCTCACCAGCGGGCCTTCTCATATAATGTTTTATTGGGTCAGCTCTCTAGCGGGCCCTCTCATATAATGTTTTATAGCGTCAGCTCACTAGCGGGCCTTCGCATATAATGTTTAGGATGGTCAGCTCTGCAGCAGACCCTCACCCATAATGTTTTAGATGGTCAGCTCAGCGCACGTTTCCCTCTTAATCATGGCCTCAGTTCAATAAAATCAAGGAAATTTTTGGGAGAATTTGCCTCTGCGCACGTTTCCCTCTTAATCATGGCCTCAGTTCTGAAAATCAAGGAAATTTTTGGGAGAATTTGCCTCTGCGCACGTTTCCCTCTTAATCATGGCCTCAGTTCTGAAAATCAAGGAAATTTTTGGGAGAATTTGCCTCTGCGCACGTTTCCCTCTTAATCATGGCCTCAGTTCTGAAAATCAAGGAAATTTTTGGGAGAATTTGCCTCTGCGCACGTTTCCCTCTTAATCATGGCCTCAGTTCTGAAAATCAAGGAAATTTTTGGGAGAATTTGCCTCTGCGCACGTTTCCCTCTTAATCATGGCCTCAGTTCTGAAAATCAAGGAAATTTTTGGGAGAATTTGCCTCTGCGCACGTTTCCCTCTTAATCATGGCCTCAGTTCTGAAAATCAAGGAAATTTTTGGGAGAATTTGCCTCTGCGCACGTTTCCCTCTTAATCATGGCCTCAATTCTGAAAATCAAGGAAATTTTTGGGAGAATTTGCCTCTGCGCACGTTTCCCTCTTAATCATGGCCTCAGTTCAATAAAATCAAGGAAATTTTTGGGAGAATTTGCCTCTGCGCACGTTTCCCTCTTAATCATGGCCTCAGTTCTGAAAATCAAGGAAATTTTTGAGAGAATTTGCCTCTGCGCACGTTTCCCTCTTAATCATGGCCTCAATTCTGAAAATCAAGGAAATTTTTGGGAGAATTTGCCTCTGCGCACGTTTCCCTCTTAATCATGGCCTCAGTTCTGAAAATCAAGGAAATTTTTGGGAGAATTTGCCTCTGCGCACGTTTCCCTCTTAATCATGGCCTCACTTCAGAAAATCAAGGAAATTTTTGGGAGAATTTGCAGATGATATACAAGTAAATATACAGCAAATACTGTTTGGTAACAATTTTTCGCCTAAAGTCGTTTTTATTTTCCTTTTTGTGTGTTTTATGGTCAGTCTGTAAAAATGGCGTACTACGGGCGAAAGATCGTTCCCAGCAGCGATGTTGGAGTCCAAGATGCATCCAGACATCCTCCCTATGCTGTCCCTGAACCATTTCTGTGGTGTTTCCATCCTTTTCTGCCCTTTTCCTATGGACCAGGCACCCTCCCCTCATCAGAGCAGGGGGTGCCTGGTGTAATGCTCGAGTCCTCCCATTGACTTCAATGGGGCTCGGGTGTTCGGCCGAGCACTCGAGCCTCAGGGGGTGCTCGGTCAGAGCACCCGAACACCCGAGCATTGGGGTGCTCGCTCATCACTAGTCTTGACCCCAACATTAATTTTGTCTTCATATTGATAAATTAACATGCAAACTTTATCCTAAAGTCCTGTGTAAGTCCCCTGGTAAGAAAAAGATGATAATGCCTACAGTGTAATTACACTACCCATCATTGTGATATGTTTAAAGAACTGAAGTGGCTAACACCCAAATATAAACCTACCCTGCACGTTTCTTACCTGGTTTATAACCACTTCACTAGGAAGCTACCAGACCATATGAGCAGTATGCTCACTCCAGCTCTCCATACTAACAATAACCTCAGCTCCACTGCTAACAAATCACTGAGTATTCCTACACTCCTAGAAAGAAGCCGGTCAGTCTTCTCTTTCAGAGCTCTGAAAGCTTGGGATAAATTATCCGAAAAAAAAATCTGATTTTCTCCAGCCTAAAATCCCTAAGAATGACTGTTTCTTTGTATCTAAAACAACAGGTAATTGTATTTAATTGTTTTTGTGTATGTCTATGTATGTGTGTATACATTGTTTCTCTATTTTGTGTAAATATGTAGCTTCTTACTGTAAAAGCTCTAGGACATACTTGAAAATGTAAGAAATCTCAGTGTACTGCTCCCCGAAAACATTTTCTGAATAAATGAATAAAACCAACTTCTGTAATTTTAAACATCTTGCAGAAAAGTCTGTATGTCTACATATATGCCATTAAACCTTTATACAACATTAAAAATACATGTTAATATGAAATAAGCTTACATAGGGCTGTTTATATAGGAGATACCTGCCCTCATTGTAGAGAAACACTCTGGGGTTATGCACAAAGAAGGGATAATGAAGTTTCTCAACTCCTGTCCTCGGGACCCACTAACAGGCCAGGACTTAGGGATTTCTCTGCTAGAGCACAGGTGTGGTGATCAGAGGCTCATTCACATTGATTTACTCACCTGTACTATAACAAGGAAATCATCAAATCCTGGCCTGTTAGTGGGTCCTGAGAACAGGAGTTGAGAACCACTGGGATAATGGTTATGCACAAAGATAGGACAAAGATTGGATAAAGGTGATAAAGTGTAAATGACTTCTCCAGTGATATTACATTTAGGGGGAGATTCACTAAGCAGTGATAAAGAGATGACTTCTCCAGTTCCTATATTAATCTATAGAGCCTATACACTAAGATCTCCAAAGTTGAAGAAATCTTAGTGCATAGGAATTGGAGAAGTGTTAAACTGGAGAAGTCATTTCCACTTTATCACAGCTTAGTGACCCCCACCTCTAGATTTTCTTTGTTTCTATGGCATCTATGCACTAAGACTTCTTCCACTCTTGGTGCATAGGCTCCATATAATAACATAGGAATTGTAGAAGTGGCATCACTGAAGAATTCATCTCCACTTTATCACCCCATAACCAGACCTTAGTGTATCTCCCTCCCTGTCTCGACCAACTCATTCTCAGATCATCTGTGCAGACAATCCCAGTGTAATTAGCACCTTGATTACCAAAGAGGTGTCCAACTTTTTTCACACACATATCTCATGCTTAAAATGCATTTAACCATTTGATTCAAAAGCTCTGAGTGGCAGAAGGGTTTGCATGCACGCACACACACACCTATTACTCAAAGGTTTAAACCCTTGTAACCCTGATTTGTAATTATAAAACAAAAGCAGGACAACCATTATAGTACCACCAAGCTACTGTATATAAAAAATGTTTATTGAGTCCCCCACCTTTTCTTTATTAAAGCGGACCTTTCACTACACTAAAATAGCGCCTCAAATGATTATTACATTAGCGCTATGCACACACTTATTGTTATTTTCAAGTATAATTGCTGCTTTAACGAAAAATATAACCATCTATGCGGGCAGCGCCAGCTGGGATCTTGCAGTAGGCACTCTCTGGACCTGCGCTGTCAGTCCCTTCCGGTGGATTTCGGCACAAAGGAATTCATCCCACAAATCGTGGAGTTGAAGAGGCGGACATCGCAGACGCAGAGATGTGCATAGCACTAATGTAATAAGTAGTGTAGTGAAAGTTCACTTTAACCCTTTCACAAGATAATTGGTCTTTTATTGCAAATGGTTGCTGCAGCCGATTTGGCAACTGGTGGGTTAAAACAGTGATTATATTGACTGGTTTATCCTAGGAGTCTTTAGTCTTTCTTGTATATTATACATTCATATGGCAGTGTATGTGTGTGTGTGATCATTTGCTAAATGCATTTTAATCCTTTGAGATCCAAAGAGATATAAAGAGATATAAAATGCACTGTTATGCATTGCATATATACATAGAACACAAAGGAATAAAGTTGCACTTGGGCTGGAGATGGGAAGGAGAGAGAGGTCCCAGCTGAGCCAATGAAAGTCACTTGTGCCAACTGTTCCAGCAGGGGACTGCATGGCAGATAAAGGAAACATACTATTACCTTGAACACAGGCTTTTAAAAATAAAACACGTCTAACACAGTATATATGTAATATTATATGTATAATGTTTTAGAGTTTCTTAAGTTGTTTTCAGATGACAATCCTACTTTAAGACCAGAGGGGTATATATAATGCATTGCAGAATCTTCTGGTTCATAAAGGGCTACACATATTTTAGGAGTAATAAATATAGTAAGTAATAAATATAGGGCTATATGCACAAATACAAAGAGCAACAATTGTGGATCAAATCAATGGAAAACAGTTTCGTTTAACTGAGAGTTTTAACCCCTTTCATGCTTGAGAGAACCTGTTATTTACTTTTACTGCATACCACATAAAGGAACAGTAGCATCTAAAAATGAAATATATATATATACTTAATCTTTTGAATGTCAGAGGGGTGCACATGCATTATTTTAGCCAAAAAGCCAGTATATATTTGGAGACATAAATTAAGCTCTGTGCAGCACTGACTGCTTTATTAGCATACATTAGCATACAGTGCAGCACTCAGAGAAATCACCATATAGAAATGAATGTATGAATATCTCCTGACCTAAACTATACATCAGCTGGTCTTTTGCTATAATAACACAGTCTATGTTTAATGAAGTTTTCGAATATGCAAATTTGAATTCAAGGTGGCAGGTCTACTTTAAATAACCTGTACTCAAGCTGACATCTGTTAGAAAAACTCAGTCTGGTACCAGAGGATTAGTGAGTATAGAAATCAATAATTAAATAACGTTTTCTTACAGATGCTAGCTTGGAGTATATGTTATTTATGTATATCACCTAATTTAATTTTGGTGGTTAGTGGTTTAAGCAACACAATTTAATTTTGCATTTGACATCATGCTACCTATGCCTGAAAAATGCTACTTGGCATCTGTTACTGTTAGATGCTATTCTTACAGATTAACAGAATTAACTACTATGCAATGCAATTCAATATATAACCAGTTTTCATACCTGAATTCTGTTCTTGAAATATTTATGCTTTCAGGGACGAATATTTAATATAAATGCAAAACAGATTAAATATTTACAAATACATTTGAGCTATAAAAGTGCTATATAGTGCAATTATTGAGCAACTGCACTTTATTGACAAAATAAAACTTGTAATTGATTTAAATTTTAACCCCTTGAATGTTTAAGAAATGGCGAATGCATCTCTATCATTCATGAAATTAAACTCTCCATTTCAGTCAGTGATAGTTTTGGGTATAGAAATATAGAAGTATACTACTACTTTCTTAACACATCAGCATCAGAGTATTTGGCTGTGCTTACAAGGATGATTGGAATATAACAATTCAGTAACCATGTCTAGTCATCCAAATATTTACCTCATGCGACTGGCTCACACAGACTACTTCAGTGGGATGTGAGGTAGATATCAGGTACAATGGACAGAGACAGAAGGGGGGAGATTCATATAGCGGTGATACAAAGGAGATAAAGTGGAGATGACTTCTATGGAGCCACTAACTTCTCCAAAGTTGAAGAAATTTTAGTGCATACAACCCATAGAATAACATAGAAAATGGAGAAGTGATAAACTGGAAAACTCATCACCTCTTTATCACCACTTAGTGAATCTCTTCCAAGAAGTCAGCCAGGCATTGGCTGATGAACATGCAGTGACTAGATACTGTGATGTGCAGGGCAAGAATCTACTTTACTCTGCAGCTATCTGCAGGGCAGCCCCAGTGGCTGCTGTGTAGAAGCACTAAAGGGAATGTACAAACCCATTTAACCACCGTAACAAAGTCTAACTGTAACTTGGCCCCAGTCTTGGTGTGTGGTTTGACCCCAAAGACACTTTTGTTCTTCATATTGATAAATTAACATCCAAACTTTATGCTAAAATAGATGCTCTGTTTAGAAACAAATCCAGACTAAGTCCTCTGGTAAGAAAGTGTATTATTCAACAGATGTTAATGCTAGTCATAGACTATGGGGATGCAGTTTATGCTTTTGCACCACAAGTCCATCTTGGTAAACTTAACACTGTATAATTCATTATGCCTCTTTATCCTCCAGTGTAATTACACTACCAATCATTGTGCCATGTTTAAAGAACTAAAGTGGCTAACACACAAATCTTTTTGTGCCCTTCACTTTTCTTGCTTAGTATACAACCACTTCTCTAGAAAGATTCCAGACTACCTGAGCAGCATGCTCACTCCAACTCTCTAATTATAAACTCTACTCAACTGCTAACAACTCATTGAGTATTCTTATACTACAAGAAAGAAGCTGGCCGAACTGCCTTCCCCTCCAGATCTCTGAAAGTCTAGAGTAACCGACCTGAAAAAATCAGATCTTCTCCCGGTCTAATATCTAAAAATAACTGCTTTTTTGTATCTAAAAATAATTGTGATGGTAATAAGGTAATAGGCCTGCCTGTAGAACTGTGAGACTGGCTGATGTGTCACTCTGAAAATTATTCAAACCAATCCCTAATATTTTAAATTTTTTGCACAGGAACAAAGATGACTCTCCCTTGCAGTGGCAATAAGGCACTAATGCTGTCTGCCTGCCTATGCCTAATGCTAACTGCCTGCCTACACAACAACTGGACACTCACTATCTCCTTCTCTCTCTCTGAGCTCCAACAACACAATGAGGAAATGCAGGCTGTTTGCCTGGGTGTCTGTGTCCTTAGTCCAACCCCCATCATGAAACGAAGAAGCCAATTGGACTAGAGACATGGAGGGAAAGTATGGAGGGAATGTAATCGAGCGCAGGTAGTAGTTGCCGAATTTCCGAAAGTTTCGACGACATTCGGACCAGGGCTAGTTGGATTCATATTTTTTTTGACGAATGACCCTTGCCTGTTGGAAGGTCCGAATGTCGCCGAATGATCCCATTTTCGTCAAATTCCGAATGTCACCGACCCGAATCACACAAGTCTAGAAAATAAGCAAACAGCATTTTCTACTGTGATCAATGATTTTTGGTCTACATACAAGGCCTTCTTTCCAGACAATAAGTAATGAGATAAAGAAGTGTTATATATCCTACCATGGGGTGGAAATCACACATATCATACCTATGCATGATAGTGTCATCCACTGGCAAATCAATCATCAATCAAAAGGAAACATCATAAATAAATAATGAAAGTGGCTATCTAAAATAATCAATGCAAAGATAATCATATATATGCTAACCAAATTAGCGACAAGCATATGAAGGTCTTGAATGTAGACTGAAACATCAACCACTTAATAAAACACTGTTTATTTTCTAAGTCCCATGAGTGCAATCCTTATCGTGACTGTTGTTAGACCTGATTGGCACCTGGGTCCCATACCATACACGCGAGTGTGCCCGTCCATCTTAACAGAAATTCTCTATAAGTAATGACTGCACATCAGGGAGACAGTAAGGAAGACATGTGCTAATTTCCTCTGTATTGCCTATCCAAGAGATACAGTGGGGCGGGATTTATGGCATTACTGCGTTCTCCCTTCCTGACCTCCCTTCAATTATCACCTTCTCTCCTCTCTCACATTGTTGCCTCCCTATTATCCCCTACCACCCTCCACTTTGCTGATTCACCTTCCCATTTAACCTTCCCTTTCTCCACTTCACATCTTCATTATCCCCTCCCATGATTTCTCTTACTACTTTGCCTGCCCATTATCCCCTCACTCCCTCCCTTTTGTCAATAAGCTGCCAATGTGAAAAGCAACAAAGTCCTAGCAGCTTTTCTTTCAGGAAATTCAATAGAACCAAAACACCATTGCTGCATGGATGTCACCTGTATAAAAGAGGCCTGATGCTGAGAGGATGGTTTAATAAGAAGAACTGGGGCAATTATGTTCCAAACCAGCTGCACCATAGAGGATAAATAAAATGTCCTATTCATTTAAAATATGATTTTGACACCTTGAATTAGAAAGATCTCCAATACATTGTGTTGTATTTTGCTTGTGACCTCTCTAGCATTTAAGTGCTAAAAGCTCCATTTAACTCAATGGGAATTTGTATGTTTCTCTGTGGAGCAGTTGTTTGTCTGAGAATTGCCCCAGTGCATCCTTAAAACAGGTGACAGAGCATGAAGATATGTTTAATCCCATAAGGATGGATGATGTGTCATCACAGAATTCCGTATTTGAGGACAGATGCTGGTCATGGCACATCATGGGTTAAAAAAAGCAGCACGCCTCAGAGTTCTCTTCAATCACAGTTGGAAGGCTGTAGCTGCCTTTGTCACTGATCTCTGCCTCTCTCCTCTTCACCCTGATTGTGAGGCAGAGAGAGACAGAGAACATACCTTTCAACACTTCAAATGACCACAGAAGGACAGAAGGATTTTAGTCAGTGTTGCTGGGGATAGGATTGGCAAGACTGCATTTCTGTATTGACAGCTCTGACACTGAATAAAACCACATTATTTTATTCAAACAGACTAATTTATAAACACATATTCTGAATTTAAACAAACATTGTGACTTTTATTGCTGTGGAGCAATGTGATACACATACCACACATTCTGAAGTGAGGGGCACCATGGTAGGAAAGAGGGACAGAGGAATTTACATCTCAATGCAGTACTGCACTTTTTAACATCTTAAGGACCCATGACATACAGGTACGTCACGAGGTGGATGTCCATAAAGGACCAAGGACGTACATGTACGTCATGGAATTCAGGGCTCCCCACGTGGCTGCACAGCATTCAGGGAGCCCTGAATCCGACAACTTAACAAAAAAAAAAAAAAAAAAAGTCTGTGGTCCTTAAGTGCTGGCCGCGTGTGTGCATGGCCGGTCCTTAAGGGGTTAAAAAGGGGTATATTACTTGTATGGGGGTGTACTAAATAAATTAGAGGAAAGATATGGTTGAACAAAGGTACACTAAAAAGGCAAAAATTGATCTTGTGTAATGTAAAAAGGCCCTCTTTTGCACATTCTATCCCTTTAAGTGCCAGAAGAGAAAGCAACACCTTAAAGAGCAATGCATTGTATACCACGTGGCACTCAAAGGGTTAAACCATGGTCGCCTCCTTCCCTTATGTTGTTATTTGTTTTTTTTAAACTCTTATCTGCCAGAGAGTCCAGTCCCATCTGGTAGCAAAAAAATGAGATACGGTGTCTCCACTCTCGTGTTTGTTTTTCTTTTCTAAATGTGGTCTCTACCCTCCCTCTTCATTTTAACCATTTAGACGTCAGAGAATCCAACATTTTAAGAGTAAGCTGTAACGCATTTTTATATTTTTGAATGTTTTCATACCTTTATAGCGCTTAAAGTGTCACCTCAAGACAATCTTAGTAAAATATACCTCTTTACTAGCCATTTCTCTTGAGGAATTAACCTTTCTGTTTTGGTGGCACAGTCTGGAACTTTATGCTAATTCCAGCACTTTACTCAGATTAGCTCTTTTCTAGGCCAAACTTCTCACTTCTCACTGTTGTATTAGAAATACCCCATTGTGTAGACTCTGCCTAGATGTATTCATAGTGCAGTGTGTGGTAATATTAGCCAAAAAAATAAACTAATTTGCATAAATTGCTACTCTGTGCCACGGACAAACATTCAGTTCTCAAAAACTATTTATAATTCAATAAAAGGGATATTTAGCACTTTGATTGTTTTATTGGTTTCCAATGCATTGCAAAGCAATGCGCCTGAGAACTCTTTAGCATTCAAAAAGTTCCATTTAGAGCAGTGAGAGATTGGGGAATTATTATTTATCCCCAATGATGTAGTTGGTATGGTTCAGAATTGCCCATCTTGGGCTTGATTCTAGTAGTACTGGTAGGAAAACAAAACTGATGTTGGTAGTTTTAAGTCACAGTTTGGTGTTCTCTTACCTGTGCTATGAAAAACTACCAACTGTCAAAACACAACAGGTGCAAAATTAGTACCCAATGAACACAATGAAAAAACATATGAATTTGCCATTCAATTACATGCAGTGGTTTAAAGGGATAGTAATACTTCATTTTATCTTTATTTTATTTTGTAGGCATTAAAAAAACATGAAGAACGATATAAGTCTTATCTCTCAAACCTTTATGGTTTGAGAGATATTCACAAGCAAAGTTTCCCCTCCTGTCCCTTTTACTTAGTGTAAGTCATCTCTTCTCAGATGTGGAATCCAGTCCATAGACCAGACAGATAATAGCAGGGGACAATCTTCTTCCTATGAGAACAATGAAAGCCCTGCCCCCCTTGACAAGTTTTTCAGGTTTTTCCCTTATCTTAATTGAAGATTGTCCTTCTCTGCAGTCTACCTGGGCACCTCCCTTCTGATCTGGCTGAACAGTGTTATATCAGTAAAAGGGGTGGGAGAGGTATACTTTGTCATTGAATTACTCTTGAACTTTAAGTCTGACAGTATTGATATAACACTCTCCAAAGTCCAAATACTATGATGATTAATTAGAACTGCTTTTATTATGAAACATTACTATCCCTTTAAGTAACGTGTTCAGGGACTCTCATCTTTTTCTTTCCTCTTTTCTTTGTCTGTGCTCTTCTCCAGTTTTCTTCTTTAACCCCTTAGGGACCCTTGACGTACCAGGACCGTCAAGGGTAAACTTTCTTGAAAGACCCTTGACGGTCCTGGTACGTCACGTACATTTTACTTACAGCGCTCTTCCGGGAGCGCTGTAAGTAAAAATGGGGCATGAAATAGACCGCTCCAAGATCGGAGCGATCTATTTCAAGCCCCATAATGACGCGCCGATACACGTGACAGGTCACGTGTACCGGCCCGTCAACGTGCCCCTCTGCGGACGTTATGGGACGGAAATGTCCCATAATGTCCGGTCCTTAAGGGGTTAAATGTAGTGTTACCACTGTAAAAAAGAAAATATTGTTATTAAAATTAAATCATTCCTTAACCCCTTAACGACATGTGACGTACTATGACCGTCACGGTCCTTCAAATACTGAAGGACCGATGACGGTCATAGTACGTCACGTACTTTTTACTTACAGCGCTCTACCAGGAGCGCTGTAAGTAAAAGTAGGGCCTGAAATTGACCTCTCCAAGATCGGAGCAATCTCTATCAGGCCCCAAAGTGACGCTCCGATACACGCAACAAGTCACGTGTACTGGCGCGTCGGCGTGGATCAAAGCAGTCCTTATGGGACGGAAACGTCCCAGGACCGTCGGTCGCTAAGGGGTTAAAGTTCTAGCAATTGGGGCATGAGAGATTTTTTGTATTTGAGAGGATTCATAGCAGTGTGGTGTAGTAAGAGGTGTTCAGCCCTAAACTTAGGAGGTGAATCAGAAAGGTGCGTAATTATCCTAAATATCGCCCTCAAGTATGGTCTTATCACATCACAGTCCCACCACAGGTGAAGCAGGATGCCAGGGGCCCTCCGGCACCAAGATCATCATGATTGGGATCAATTTTCAGCAACGTCACAGGCATAATGTACCATCTGGATAGACCAATTCCTGCAACACCGAAGAAAATTAGATGTGATGTGTAAGATACATGATCTGCTCCCACTGTTGTGCAGAGAGGGTAACTCCCAGGCCCATCTCCCACCATGTCCACCCTCAAGAAGTTGCCTATACAGTCTCGAAACAGCGTGTCTGGGAGGATCAGTCCGGAGGCATTCCCTCTCAAAAAAAGCAAGGGGTTGAGAAAGGTTGCACTTCTGCACTATGGATGAAACATAGTGCTGTAATTGGAAGTGTCTAAATGCGTCAAGAAATATCAGGGTGACAGAGTCAGTCAAGTCCCTGAGAGGTATCAGTCTGCCCTCCCTCAGGAATTGATAGAGATGCAGTCTCGTAGGCTGCGCTGGAGAAAAAAACGTGGCTCCCCGAGATCCCAAGAGCAAAGTAAGGATTGTGATTAAGGGGAGTCATGGGGGAAGGAAAGGAGGTTTGGGAGTATTTAGCCGCTGTCCAAGTCCACACTCTCAATGTCGCCTGCAGAAGAGGACACTTCCTCAACACCGGGTTGCGTTTGGTAGGGTGCAACCATATGGCGGACCCGAGGGCACCCTTAGTTCGAAAATAATCTAAAAGAACCCACTGCTTGCCTCTGGCAGAAACTGACCACTCAACCACATGGAGAAGGTGCCATGCTTGGTAGTAAACCTTAAAGTCTGGCAAAGCCAGGCCCGCCTTCCGTTTGGGCATTGACACTTGAGTAAACCGTTGCCTCGGATTCCGCCCATGCCACACAAATTGTGCAATCACCATCCTAAGAGAAGAGAAAAATAAGTGTCTGAATAAGAGTCTGAAAAAGATACAGGAAACACAGGAGCAGATTCATCTTCACAATGTTCACCCAGCCTGTCCACGAGATGTGCGGGAAAGACCATGAAGCCAAGTCAGATCAGACTCTTGATAACAGAGGTTGGATATTAGTTTGATATAAGGCAACCAAACTAGGTGTGAGCCACAACCCCAAATATCTGAGCTGGCCGGTACGCCATCTGTATGGAAAAGAACCCAGCACAGATGTAGCATCAGCAGGAGGCATAGACACATTCAGAATCTCCGATTTCCCAAGATTAATTTTTAAATTGGATTGCGCCCCATACAGTTGCAACTCCCGCTGGAGGGAAGGCAAGGATATCCTCAGCTGAGTGACCACAAACAGCATATCATTGGCAAACACCGCCACCTTACAATGTTCCCTCCCCACCTCCACCCAATGGATGTTTACATTAAGATGCGCCACAGTCAAAAAGGGTTCTAATGACAGCACAAATAGAAGTGGGGGCAAAGGACAACTCTGATGTGTACCGTTTTTATCTCCAATGGGTTAGAAAGAATGTCGCTGACCCAGACACAAGCCGAAGGACCAGAGTACAGAGCAGTAATCCATGCTCGCATATTGGGTCCCAGCCCGATTCGCTGCAAAACTCTGTGCATGAAGGACCAGTCCACCCTGTCTAATGCCTTCTCAGCGTCCATCGACAGAAGAAGGAGTTCAGACTTGACAGTCTTCGAGTAGCTCATGAGACTGAAAACATTGGTAGTATTATCTCTAGCCTTATGGCCCGTACCCACGTCAGACTGGTCAGGGTGGACAAGATCAGGCAAATGTGGGGACAGACGGAGCACCACAAGCCTTGCCAGCAATTTCACATCTGCATTCAGCAGCAAGATGTGGTGGTAACTCGAACAGTGCTCCCTATCCCTGCCCTCCTTTGGCAGAACCACTATTGTGGCCCTCAGGGAATGTGGGTGTAAAGAAGTACCCACTAGAAGAGAGTTGAACACATCAACCATATGCTGCCGGATATCTGCAGGGAACGTTTTGCAGTATCAGAGAGTCAGACCATCAGGTTCAGGTACCTTACCTGCCTGCAACGCCTTCAAGGCTATGTCAGGTAATCGTGCATGTTGTGTACTTTATGTTCTTGATCCCAATCAGAGGAGGGACCCTCAAGGTTGTACAAAGCGCAATAATAGTCCTTAAAAGCATCTGCAATTTGAGTCGGTAATTGTGCCATACCCCCTCCTATTTTCCGAATTCTATGGACATGAGAATCCTGAGTGCGCTTATATAACATATGTGCTAGTAACCTCAGTAAGAACATCCGCAAGTTGTGACTGCTTGATAGTGAGAGATTGGTACGCTTCCCGTGAGAGATCTGCCTTATGAACATGTTCTAAATCCAGAATTTCCTGTGTCGCTGCCGCTAAGGCGAGGACCACTGTGTATCACAGTAGACAAAAAAAACAATGTGATTGTCATTTGCCTGTAAATAGCAATAACAGTGTGAAAATATATGCAGCTCAGGGAGGCGTATGTACCAGGGCAAACACATGGCACAAGTCTCTAACAGTAGCATGTAATCGCTGAAGTGTATAATGGCCGAAACACTCCTTCAGTCTTAAGACTTAAATGCCAGCAAGTTCCATATGCCTTCCCCATAGCCTACATAGGGTAACTGTCAGTGCACAGTCGTCTACGCCATGATAATACATAGCATAGACTTTGGAGCTGAATTGAGGAATGCCCTAAGAGCCTACAAACTGCCCTGTTATCCTCCATGTGGTTCAAGCATCATTAAGGACAGGTTTATGACATGTAGCTTATTAACTGCAGTTAGGTAGGCACAGAGACTTTACTGATTTAGCGTGGAATCAATGTCACCACAAGGTAGGTTTACAATGCAGCATTCAGGAGGTTAAGTGTGCATTCTACTCTTCTGCATCATCATCATTTAATAAGCTGTCAGAGCCTGCACTTTATTGAATTGGAATGCATGCTATGAACCTCTTGAAGCAAAATTTTAAATGTGGCCAAACCACTTGACTCTTATGAATAAAACAAAAGAAGTACAATTCTGGAGCAAACCAATTGCACTATATATTTAAATGCTACTTTAAACCCTTGAATGCTAGATAGGTCTTCGGTGTATTGTTTAGCAGTGAGTTGGAGACTTCTCTATCATTCAAGGGGTAAAAAGTCCCATTTAAGTCGATTGGTATTTTCAGTTTTCCCCCATGGTGCAGTTGGTTTGTTACAGGATGGCCCCTCTTTTTTTTTGCACATAAGGCTCTATGCTTCTCTCTAGCTTATCATGTTTACCATCACCTCCTCCATCTTGTTTCTCCTCACATCACTCACCACTGCTTTTGTTGTTTCTTCCACTGTACAACATGCTAGTCTTTACAAAAGGCCCTTATTTGCTTGTACAATTTAATTCCGTGGATGGTAGAGAAATCTTTAACAATGCAATGCATTGGCAATATCCCCAGGGACCAGGTGGATATAATAGGATAATGAATCTTCTGTTCTTTTTTGGTCAGCTTGCTCAAGCATCAAATAAAAATAAAAATTAAAGGGGTGAATATTCAAATTCACCTATGAAGCTCCAGTAACCTTATCCTCTAATATCAGTGTTGGCACTTTAGGGTACGCAGTACAGTGTATGACTGCTGTAATGCATCCTGGCAGACAAGCTACACCATTGTTAGGTCTTTAACCCTTTGAATGCCAGAGGGGTATGCAATGCATTGCTTTGCAATGTGTTTGGTACCTCTCTGGTGCTCAAAGGGTTAAAGGGATAGTAATGTTTCACACAAAAAGCAGCTCCAATTAATCTTCATAATATTTGTGCCATGGAGTGTGCTATTTCAATACTGTCAGAGCTGTAGATCAAGAGTAATTGAATGAAAAAGTATCCCCATCCCGCCACTTTTACCTAGTGTAAGCCACCTCCCCTCAGATGTGGATTCTGGTCCTGAGACCAGACAGCTCACAACAAGGGACAGTCTTCTTAATGTGGACATAAGGAAAAACCTGCCCCCCTTGACATGTGCTTCAGGTTTTTCCTTATGCTCACTGAAGATTGTCACTCTCTGCGATCCATCCAGACAATCTTGCTGCTCTGAGGTGAGCAGTGTTACATAGCTACATAGTAATTTAGGTTGAAAAAAGACTTGCGTCCATCCAGTTCAACCCTTTTCCTAATCCTGTTTACCATCGCTGACCCAAAAGAAGGCATCTGACTCCAAATGGCAATCAGATTTCTCCCTGGATCAACAAGCCCTAACTAAATATTAATCCCAATACTAACGTACATAGCCCTCTATATTATGCTCTTTTAAATAAGTATCCAGGCCCCTTTTAAAGGCATCTAATGTATTTGATAGCACCACCTCCTCCGGAAGTGCATTCCATACCTTTATTGTCCTTACTGTAAAGAAACCCTTCCGCTGTTGTAGATTAAATCTCCTTTCCTCAAGTCTAAGCGGGTGGCCCCTTGTCCTGTGTACTGTTCTGTTAATGAACAGGTCTTTTGAAAGCCCTTTATATGGGCCTTGAACATATTTATATAGTGTTATCATATCCCCTCTAAGGATATGATAACATACATACATCAGTAAAAGGGGAGGGAGGTAGATACTTTATCATTCAATTACTCTTGAACTACCACTCTGACATAAATGAAATAACACTCTCCATGGCCCAAATACTATGAAGATTAATTGAAGATGCTTTTATTGTGAAATATTACTACCCCTTTAAAGGGATAGTAATGTTTTACAATAAAAGCAGCTCCAATTAATCTTCATAGTATTTGGGCCATGGAGAGTGTTATTTCTATTTTAACTCTTCACTTTAAAAACAGATTGTTTAAAGGAACAGTGCATCCTAGGGTAAAATCCAAATATGCATGGTTGTATGTTACATACCCTTCAACATTTTTCAAATAAGAAAAGGTATGTTCACAACCATTGCCAACACATATTCTCTACATATATGGCTATGTTAAAGGCCAGATACAACACACAGCAACTGTGTGCTAGAAAGTTATCCTAGATGTAATAATATAATGTCACTCTGTACATTAGATGATATTTTTCTGTTCTATAAATTTATTCCCATTACATTGTATGTCTGTGATGACTCCTGTGCCTGCGTTTCTCTCGGTTACCTGCAGAATGCACAAAGCATAGCTTCACAGTAACATAGTAAATTAGGTTGACTAAAGACACAAGTCCATCAAGTTCAACCTTTGCCTCATAACCTAGTGACATGAGAACTGTATAGCTATCCTGCTACCAAATAAGTTAGTATTTTTCAGACCTTCCTGATCTGCCTACTAATAAACAGTATAACCCTGTAACCCTTTAACTTCTGTGCTGAAAGAAAAGGTACAAAATTCTCATATCGTTTTATAAAGTACAAGAGCACAAAAAAAGGTACTGTACCTTGTAAAAGAGTACAGTTATAGGGAATGATTCGGTCATATTCATATAAGAATTCTAAAAAATATTTAAAAAAAAAAAAAAATAGTATGTTGGTTTGGCAACAGGAAAGGCCTTTGCTCTCAGTTTCTCCTACATTGATGGTGACTGTTGCTCAAAGCCTTCACTTTCCTTCAGATCATCAATGGGAGTTTCACAGGAATAAACATGCAAGAAGAAACCAGGTGATTTTAAAGGCCACTGAAACATTCAGATAATGGAGAAAATATTGAAAAACATAACATTTTAACGCTTGTAGGGACTACATAGAAGTGTCGGTGATAAGTTCCTCAGCTGTGCTTATTTAGAAAAGCATTTTTTTAATTCATCTAAGAGGCACTGCCAGTTTGAGTGTCTTTCATAGTATTAACTTGTACTTAATTCTGAAGTGCATATCCCAGACCTGCAACTCACTATGACTAAAGTACTTACTACACCTATACTAAAGACTCAACCCCTGTGAATAAATGTACAATTATACTGTGTTACTTAACCCTCCGAGTGCCAGAGGTGTATGCAACGCATTGCAGAGCAATGCGTTGCGTACCCCTCTGGTACTCAAAGGGTTAATGGCATCGCCACACCTTCATTCACAACCCTGACATCCAAATCATAGTACTGTGTGCTGGTCATCCTAACATTACTAATTGTTAAACTACAGTATTATTATGTTATCTGATGAAGTCCACAGTATTATGTATACAAACCATCTTACTGTTGCTACTGTTGTCACTGCATGATCAGCTTCTGTGTGTTCTGCAATGGAAACACCATCTTTGAAGAGCTCTAGTTCTATACACCAATTCATAACAGAAATCTTTCCAACCGTTAGACCCTAACAGAGATCATGAATATATTAATATTTTTCTGTGTAAGATTCCTCCTAAATAATTCCAGATCAAAGATCCCATTGTCAAAATCTGACAGCTCTGAATGAAAGCACAATACAAGTTGCTTGTTTAAAAATGTCACTGTCCTAACAGAATTTTATACATATACCGTACACTCTGACATTTGTGCGCTAAAATAGATTGCATCCTGGGAAGGATAAGTTGCTATAGAGCAGACATGTCAAATATGCTACCCAGGGGCCTCATGCAGCCTCCTAGCAAATAAATTGTGGCCCCTAGCAGGATTTTTCATTTTAATTACTGTATGGCCCATTTGGTCCAAATTACAATTTAGATCAGCTTGGTTTGCTGCCACATTCTAGAGCAGGGGGTAAGAAACCATTGAATTTCCAGTAGCTGGCTGGTATGGGATGATGGGAATTGTAGTCTACAACAGCTTGAGAGCCAAAGGTTCTATACTAGTGTTGAGCGAGCGTGCTCAGCCGATGCTCGGATCGGCTCGAGCATCGCTCTGCTCTGCACATGGCGGTACTCGTACGAGTACCGCCATGTGCTCGCCCGACATGCTCGGGTGAAGAGGATCTGTGCCGGAAGAGGCACAGATCCGAAGACGCTCCGCTGGACCACCAGGGAATGGAGGTACGGGGGCATTGCGGAGATGAAGGGGGCATTGCGGAGATGAAGGGGGACATTATGGAAGAGGGGCATAGACTCTATGCCCCTCTTCCACAATGTCCCCCTTCATCTCCGCTATGCCCGTCTTCCACAATGTGCCCCTTCATCTCCGCTATGCCCCTCTTCCACAATGTCCCCCTTCATCTCCTATGCCATAGAGGAGATGAAGGGGGACATTGTGGAAGAGGGGCATAGCGGAGATGAAGGGGGACATTGTGGAAGAGGGGCATAGAGTCTATGCCCCTCTTCCACAATGTCCCCCTTCATCTCCGCTATGCCCCTCTTCCACAATGTCCCCCTTCATCTCCGCTATGGCATAGGAGATGAAGGGGGACATTGTGGAAGAGGGGCATAGCGGAGATGAAGGGGGACATTGACCAGGCACCCTCCGCTCATCAGAGCAGGGGGTGCCTGGTTTAATGCTCGAGTGCTCCCATTCATTTGAATGGGGCTCGGGTGCTCGGCCGAGCACTCGAGCATCAGGGGGTGCTCGGTCAGAGCACCCGAGCACCCGAGCATCGGGGTGCTCGCTCATCTTTATTCTATACCCCTGAACTAGTTGTAAGCGAAAAGCTTATCAGACATGCCACAGAAAGACAGTGAACTATATACATTTCATCCATCTTTCCAGACTATCCCCAAAATATGATAGTGCAGGCATTCCATCCATTGTTTTGGCCTTCCTTAAAATGGATAGTAATGTTTCACAAAAAAGCTGCTCCAATTAATCTTCATAGTATATGGGCCATGGAGAGTGTTATTTCAATACTGTCAGAGTTGTAGTTCAAGAGTAATTGAATGATAAAGTATCACCCTTCCCTCCGTTTTTACCTATTGTAAGCGACCTCCCTTCAGATGTTGATTCTGGTCACTTGACCAGACAGCTCGAAACAAGGGACAATCTTCTTACTGTGAGTATAAGGAAAACTATGCCCTACCTTGACAGGATTCTCCTGATGTACACTGAAGATCGTCCCTTGCTGCGATCCATATGGATAGTCTTGCTGCTCTGAGGTCAGCAGTGTTACATCAATAAAAGGGGTGGGAGGGGGATACTTTATCATTCAGGTTCATAATGCCTTTCATGTCTCATTACTAAAACCAGCTCGTTTTAGTTGTTTGCTTCAATCTATTCCTCCTCCTGTGATGTACAGGGCGAACCTGAATGAGGCACAACAAATCTTGGACTCTCAGCTAGTCTGCTGCAAGCTCCAGTATCTGGTGGACTGGGCGGGTTATGGACCTGAGGACAGATCCTGGGTTCCAGTATCTGATTTCCACGCTTGTATCCCAGTTTCATCATTCAAACCCCCTAAAACCTGGTCGCCCAGAGAGCTCCTGTTGGGGGGGATACTGTCATGCTTTTCCCAGCTGGATTCAGCCCTTGCTGCTCATTGGCTAAGAGGGCCTTAAATAGGTTTGCTAACTGTTGGGCCTTGCCCGATTATTCCGAGCTCGTTCTGACTTCCTGGCATTATTCTACTCGTTTCCTCTCTGACTCATGTCTGCCTACTCTTTCGGTTCGGTGTTTGGATTTTGGCTTCCCTGGTATTCATTGCAGACTGACCTGACCCTGAGCAAGGCTCCCCTATTAACTATTGTTCATCTTGCTGGTTGCCAACTGGACCCCCTGACTTCTCTGCCTCCGTGGCATGTCAGAGGCTTCGGCCTGGGCCTCCTTCTATCTGGCGATCAGCTGTTCTCCTCCTCTGGTGTTGGGGCAGCAGGTGGGCAGTGCCGCGTGGATCCAGAGCCATTTGTCCAGATATCTACCCATTAACTGTCCTCTGGGTATCAGGAATGGCATTCACTTGCGAGAGCGCATGAGTATAACACTCCTAGCCGCATCCTATCAGCAGTGCTAACTGCATATTATTAGTGGTCCTGCCGCATTCATTATATCAGTCCTAGCTATCTAAGCGTAGCATTCCCAGCCACATCCTATTATAGCAGTCCAAGTTGCCTGAGCATAGCAGTTCCAGCCACATCCGAGACAGTACCTACTGCATACTATTGCGGTACCAGCCGCATCCGTTATAGCAGACCCAGCTGCTCGAGTGTAGTGGCCCCAGCCGCATCCTGTCAGCAGTGCTAACTACATTTGATTAGAGGTCCCACCACATTCATTATAGCAGTCCTAGCTGTCTACGCGTAGCGGTCCCAGATGCATCCGATTATAGCAGTTCAAATTGCCTGAGAGTAGCGGTTCCATGATGTCGAACCAATTATGTTGAAGGTATCCAAGGGGTTAAAACAAGAAAACCAATCAGGTTGGATATCTTCACATAAATAGATAAATGACAATATTAAATAATTTTGAGAATTACACTATATTAGGCATTGACACGCTACTTTACAGTAAAGAATTGATTAAAATAATCAATCCCGCATATTTGTGCAAAAATATATATAATTTATTAAATACAATATACTATAGATAAAGTGTAAACAACAATGATATAAATGAGTGCTCGGCAATTACAATAGATATATAGTAACTCAAACCAATATGACAATTATTATGACCATTAGGATTACCAGCAATTAAAGGGTTAATCCCACATAGGTATCTTCAGAGGTATTAGAGAACAATAATTGCACTCAGCAGCACAGAAAAGGATAATTGATCCTTACAATTAATAAAATACAGTTGGCAGCAGTGTATATGAATACCTTCTGCCCCAGAAACTGTATAAACTATGCTAATTGAGGTTTAAGGTATATTGTCAGATGAATCAACTTTAATATGAAGTCAGGTCATCTGACAATTTTCCTTGTACCATATGCAATAGTCAAATTTTAGAGAAACTAACTGGAATAAAATCCCAGATATAGATCACTATAATTTAATTATGTACTGATTTCAAATATTGGATACCTTCTGAATAAAACATATAAATTGCAATTAATATAATCAATCATAGATTATACCAAGAATATACTTAAAGTCAATCCAAAATATATGTCTAGGCAGTATATTAAACTTCTTGCAATATATATCACAAATATGACTATAGCAGTTCTATGTTAAACCTATAGGGTACTCCAAGGGTTAATCCACTTCTTAAGATAAGGTGCCCCACCCAAGATGGCAAGTTATTTTGTCTAGTGAAAGTTTAAAAGAAACCTTCACTTTACAAAAGTTAGGCCTAGTACACACACAAAGATATCCAAAGAAACACCACAACTAAATAGAGAAATAGCGGTTAAAGGGTTAATAAATTAATTCAAAGAATTACCAAGATCAATATTAGCTATTATAACCTTTCCAGAAACACAATATTCCAGAAATAACAGAATATATAAACCAAGCTATTTAACTATATTACACTTATCTGGCAAAATTTAACAATAATAACATAGTAACATAGTAGATAAGGCTGAAAAAAGACATGCGTCCATCAAGTCCAGCCCATGCCAAAAACACCCCTGTTGATCCAGAGGAAGGCAAAAAAAAAGCCCTCTGGAGCCATTTCCAATCTAGTCCCAAATGTGTGGGGGGGAATTATTCCCTCCTGACTCCAACTGGTAGTCAGATAGTTCCCCGGATCAATATCCTATTTGCTTTGAAGCCATCTGTCATAATTGTCAATATTGTCCTGTGCTAGATAGGCATCCATTGCTTTTTTGAATGCAGTTGCATTATCTGCAAGCTCAACTTCCCGAGGCAAAGACTTCCATAGCCTTACAGCCCTTAGTGTAAAGAATCCCTGCCTTTGTAAATGAATTCTGCTTAATTTCAGAGTTTTTATAGCTAATATAACTTATTATAATTGATCCCAAATGGTTGGCCAGTCAAATTATGAAAAAAATATAAGAAAATTAAGTTTCTTCAAATATAGAAGAAATAAATATTTGATTCTGAATTTTGCAGAATTTAAATAAGGAACGATATATAGTTACCAGTCCAATAAGTATGGATTTCTTAGGACTTCTTTAGCAGGCAGCCAAGAGGAAAAAAAAAAAAACAGCCAAGACTCAAGAGAAAAGCCCCTTTTCTCTCTAAACTTGCATATTTATAATATGAAATCCCTCTTATCAAAATCTGCTGTGATTGGTTAAAGATCCATCTCATTATGCAGTGACATCAGGCATATTATTATCATAATTTTTGGGAATTTCTCAAAACACTGGTAATAATGCTATATCCTGGAGATGGCGCCATTACTCTACATTAAAATTTTCCTTGATAAATTGAGAACCACTAGTAATGAAATCTTGTCTGGCAATCATCTCAAAAGTGAGAGATCATACGTTTATCAGAGACCCTATAAACATGTCATTCTACCAGCCTTTCTCACATAGGAGTACATCTTCTCCCCAGACTTTAAGATAATAATACTGCTTGAGACTGTGGTTGTCTGCAATTCGATATCAATCACTATAAAACTCACTTAGATATTTTTCACTCCCATCTAGGTAAAAAGAGTCCTCTTTTGTCCAGAAGAATTAGCTAATTTAAATACATTTTAAACACAGATTTTTAGAGAATTTGGTTTAAAAGAAAAATTAACCATTTCCTCCCCATCATGGCAATGTCTCTGATAAGCCGCATCCCATACAGCAGTGCCAACTGCACACTATTGCGGTCCCAGCTGCATCCATTATAGCAGACCAGCTGCTTGAGTATAGCCATCCCAGCCGCATCCTATACAGTAGTGCTAACTGCATGATTGTGGTCCCAGCCGCATCAGTTATAGCAGACCAGCTGCTTGAGTATAGTGGTTCCAGCCGCATCCGATACAGCAGTGCCAACTGCATACTATTGTGGTGCCAGCCGCATCCGTTACAGCAGACCCAGCTGCTTGAGTATAGTGGTCCCAGACGTATCCTATACAGCAGTGCACTGCACATGATTAGCGGTACAGCCGCATCCGCTATAGCAGTCCAAGCTGTCTGAGCGTAGCGGTCCCTGCCGCATCTGATACAGCAGTGCCAACTGCATACTATTAGCGGTTCCAGCCGTATCCGAACCAGCAATCCCAGCTGCTTTTAGCAAGCGGTCCCAGCTGCATCCGAAGCAGTGTTCCCAGCTGCCATCCTTGCTGCACTGTGTCAGCGATCCCAGCCTTATCAGATATTGCAGTCCCAGCTGCACAGTATAGCGGTCCTAGCAGCATCCAAAGCAGTGTTCCCAGCTGCCTTTAATTGCGGTCCCTGCTGCATATTGTCTACGGTCATTGCTGACTTCTTGTTTTATCTTCTGTTCGGTGTTGCGTCTCTGTTTAAGAGTCTGCATATTGGATCTACCAAGACTAAGCCTGGGTCTCCTTCCAGTCTTGTGAGAGTTCCTATCCTGGTCAGGGCCTCAGGTGAACTGGGGTCGGACATCTGGCTTAGCGGCCAGCACCTTTACTTCAGCCTCGGCTGCAGCAAAGGACTCTCACACCTGGCTCTGGACTCTAGCAACGAGCCCTAGCTATGATCCCCAGCTACGACCCAGGCCATTAACGTGACCCTTTCATTGCCAATATCTCTCAAACCATAGTGGTTTGAGAGATGGGGTTTGTGGTAATGATAATCTTTTTTAAATCTCTTCAAATCTATATATATAAAAATAAGTGGACATTACTAACACTTTAAGGAATGATCTCGTGTGTTGCATCCTGCTGGAATATCCCAAGCCACACTTATTTTTTCAAGAATGGCTGTGCTAGTGTTACTTAAGCAGGTAGTGTTGTGGGCAAAGGACAAAGGCACTCAGCCTGCTAACATTTTTCCAAGGCATATGTTGCTGTAGGACCTAGAACTTTTACTTTTGGCTATTTACTTCTCCACTTCAGCCCTCAAAAGAAGTAATACTGAGAAGGGCAATTTTGCAGTCATAGAAAACATATGGAAAAAATGGATTTGTGGAAAATGTATTGGCAGTGAAAAAAAAGCCAAAATTGTATATGCTTTCTATGGGCGTGAATTTTTATGACAAAAGCGAGAAATTGTTGGTTTTCTGTGAAAATTCATGCAGAAAAACTTTCTTGACTTTTTGCCCATTCATAATCTATGGCCTTCTAGTACAAAATGAGATGATCACAATAATCTCAGCTCTATCCATGCGGATTTTCTGAAGAACTCCGGGAATCATAGGAATGGGTAGAATGATGTGACTCGGGCTCTGCATCAAAAGAATGCCCAGTGCATTAACCTCTTCTGATGCTGTGAAGAAAGTCTTGCTGTAAAATATCTCACCAATCTCTTCCACCAGGTGGTCTGCCTGGATACTGCACCTTCCCTGAAGGAAAACTTCTGTAATGTCTACCACAAAAGTGGTTCCCCAGGACAGGATAATCTTCTCCTCCTCCCAGAATATCGGACTTCTTGTTCCTTCTTGGTCCTTTTTGTTGGCTACTGCTGAGATGTTGTCTACTTGTACTTTTAACTGATGTCCCACTAAATGATCTTCAAAATATGTAAATGCTTGTTGAATTGTGCTTAACTCCAGAATATATGATGGCACATCTGAGCAAAGCCTTGGCCACCAACGTTGCACCACTTCATCTCTGAACAATGTTCCTCATCCTCTTCTGATGGCATCCAGTGTCAGGATTTTCCAAGAAACTTCTCCCAGAATGCAACCTCTTGACAGATTCCTCTCATCTTGCCTTTACACCATGGATTGCAGAACCTTCAGTGGAATGAAAACACCAAGGTCTAGAGAATTCAACTGTTTGTCCCACTTGCCCAAAATAGACATCTGGAGGATCCTCATATTCCACTTTGCCCATTTTACCACTGTAATGGATGTCTACATCAAGCTCAAAATCTTCATGCAGTTCCGGGCTTCCAGAAGTTTCTCATCCTGAATCAGCTCATGCTGTAAGATAGGTGTAGAACCTTTCCCAGTATTAAAAACATGAAGGCCCTGCTTTTGGCGAAGAGAACTCCCAAAAATATATCAGTCCGAAGAACTCCCAAAAATATATCAGTCTGGCGAAGAGTAACCTCATCTCCTCAAGAGATGAGGTTACTCTTCGCCAGATTTTTAAGCCACCCCATTAAAGTCAGGAACTGAACTGATTGATATTGCTGATGAAGAAGACTCATTCTGTCCTGTGAAAGAATGGGAAAATAATTTATGTAATGGTAAATTCTTAGACCCTTCTTTCTCATTTCCATGATACGGGTATCAGTACCAGTAGCTATACCAAAATCAATGCACATAAACTGGTAGTATTGCAATTACCCCTAGACACTGAAGGTCTGGACAAGGACACTATCAGAATGTTGAGGATCCCTTGGTTGAACTAGGGAAGCTGGACTTGCAGCTATGAAAGTATCCCAAGTATACATTCTTCCTTGGTTGGATCTGCAGGATTCTCCCCAGTTGATAAGATTCAAATTCCAAACTGATTTGTCTTTTCTCCGAGCATTTCTTGATAGGAAGGAAGTATAATATATTTCTTCATCTTTCCTGGAGAAGAAAGACACTGTTACCGCCAGAAACATTTTTAATAATCTTTATTCATCAAACAGAATGTCACCAGAGAAAGGTGGAGCATAAAGGCAACATGCAATGCTGCAGTCCAAGGTTTAATCCAATGAGGTCTTCTGGCCCAAACTATCACAGCAATTGCTCTAGCTTGCATGTGTACTACATCACCAGAAGAATCTGTGAAATAACCTACAGCCAATTTCAGCTCCATCAGTGAGTCAATGATAGAAATTCTACTTTCCCCTTTATGGATTGAATATTCTACCGATCCCAACTGAATATTCATGGCTCCGGAGAAGAAAGTCAGTGCTACTGCATGCTTGCAGGCTGAGCCAAACGAAACAAATAGCTTCTTCAGATGATTTTCCAGATGTCTTTTAATGGGTCTATGAAGGATGCGGAATCCTCCAGAGGAAAAGTCATTTTCCAGGAAAGATGCACCACTGCTGCATCCACCTTGGGGGTCGAATTCAAGAATTCTGAGTGTTTCTCATCAAAAGGATACATCTTTTACACCCGGAAAATATGTTTGTTTATTCTCTACAGCTTCCTCCATTCTGTCAGAATTACTTATTTTATAACTTTGTGGAACAGAAAGGAGGACCCTTTCTTCCTTAACATACAAAACATCTTGTTAGAAGGCTGATACACCTCTTCTTGAAGATTCAAAGTGTGACTGGCTGCTTTAAGGAATGATTCAATCAGTGCAATATCAAATCTAGACAACTCACACTATTCATCTTCCTTCTCAGATGAGGATATGTCTTCCCTGCAGTATCAAGCTTCTTGTTCATATTCTTCATATGATGAGAGAAATACAGTCTTCAGCTCCTGGGCTCTAGGTCTCCTTCTGTGATGAGATGCCTCCTGCCTGCTTGATAACTGGTGAGACACAAAAGAAAGTTAGCTTGGCATGTGGGGATTTTCAAAACTCCCGACAATTGTGGGTGCAAATTTGCGCATCTGCAGCAACACCAGCAGACTTTCAAGATCCTGCATCCTCCATTGATGGTTTCCACAACTCAAGTGGCAGCCAGGTGGCAGAATACCATGGCTCAAGCCTAAGGCCTCTATCACGGTGCCCGTGATTCCTTTCCTGTCAGCTATCCTGTAGGAGGCCCTCATTGGTTGCCCTGTGTTTAGCCCGCCCCGTATTGCCTTTATATACTGGGCTCCTGCACCTTATGGCTGCCCTTTCGTGGTGTTCCTGTGCCAGTTCTACGTTTGTACTGTGGTTCCAGTGTATCGACTTGGCTTGCCTGACTACTCTCCTGTTCCTGCGCCTGTGTACCGACCCGGACTGCCTGACTACTCTCCAGTGATTGTTTCCTGTGTACCGACCCGGCCTGGCTGACGTTCCTGCTCCTGTGTACCGACCCGGATTGGCTGACGTTCCTGCTCCTGTGTCCTGACCTGGCTGACGTTCCTGCTCCTGGATCCTGACTTGGCAGTGCCCGTTGTGTACTAGTCGCCTCGGAGACATTCTGACTCCGTTGCCTTTCTGCTGGCATCCCAGTATATCAGGCTGGCCTGTCTCCCTTTACGCAGAGCACTTCTGGCCTAGTCCCAGACCTACCCGGTTGCAAGTGTTGCCTCTGTTATTGCACTGGTATAGTGCACTGGTTCGCTCCACTCTACCAAACCCGGTTGCAAGTGTTGCCTCCGTGATTGCACCGGTATAGTGCACTGGTTCGCTCCACTCTGTTTAACCGGTTGCTGTGTTGCCTCCGTGATTGCACCGGTGTAGTGCACTGGTTCGCTCCTCTCTGTTTAACCGGTTGCTGTGTTGCCTCCTTTATTGCACTGGTATAGTGCACTGGTTCGCTCCACTCTACCAAACCCGGTTGCAAGTGTTGCCTCCGTTATTGCACCGGTATAGTGCACTGGTTCGCTCCACTCTACCAAACCCGGTTGCAAGTGTTGCCTCCGTGATTGCACCGGTATAGTGCACTGGTTCGCTCCACTCTACCAAACCCGGTTGCAAGTGTTGCCTCCGTTATTGCACCGGTATAGTGCACTGGTTCGCTCCACTCTACCAAACCCGGTTGCAAGTGTTGCCTCCGTGATTGCACCGGTATAGTGCACTGGTTCGCTCCACTCTGTTTACCCGGTTGCAAGTGCTGTCTCCGTTATTGCACTGGTATACTACCATTGGTTGCGCTCCTCCTTGTCAAAACCGGTTGCTATTGTTGCCTCCATTTTAGTACCGGTAGCCCTACTGTAGCCTTCAGTGGCCTGTATATTGTGGACTCTAATTGTGGTGTCTCCTGATGCAGCTGGTCGCCCAAACTCTTTGAACTGTTCTCCTAGTCTGTGAACATAAACGCCTGCATTACTGGAACCTGTATCCTGCATTGCCTGACCGGTGTCAGCATAACTGTTTGCCTTCTATATATACATGCTGGACCTGTGTGGGCATAAATAACCTGTCATGTGTCTGTACTAAATGTTATATACTACAGGACCTGTATGTATTATTGATTTCAATAAAACTGTGTTTTTATCTTAACTCTATGTCTGTGAGTCAAACAAACCGTTACAGCCTCCTCACCAGCAACTCACACCAGGAGACATATGAAGGAAGCATCCAACCCCAGGAAGTGAGAGATCTGGTGGACAGAGTCTAAGAAGGGCCAAGTAAGTAAAAACACATAAATAAGGAACCAAAGGGGTCAGTTTCCTTCCTATGTCCTGGGCAGGAAACAAAAAGATGGAAGAAGATCTTTTTTGGGATAGGTTTTATAACTTTCAATTAGTTTCCAGTCATATCGAACTTAACCCTTTGATGAATGCTGGCAGGGAAAGTCCAATTTAAATCATTATAATTTACATCAGCTCTCCGTAAGTGCGTTGGTGGGCATTATGTACAAATGAAAACTTCAGGAGTAATCCAACCACACTATAAGGGACAGGGACGGATTTCCCAATAGGCAGACTAGGCACCTGTCTAGAGCTCTAAATTTTTAGGGGTGCCTCAGTTGTGCTGACCACTCCCACTTTCTGAATTGTGGGTGGGGCCAGAGCAATCTCTGTATCCATGCAGTAGCTTATACACCCCTTTACAGGATATTATTTAACCCCTTGGATCCTAGTGAGATCTCCAATACATTGCAGAGCAATCTCTCTAGCAACCAATGGATTAAAGCTTTTATGTCCTTGCTTGTTGTAGGCCAAATGTATATTCTGTGCCAGGAAACAGCGGATGGTGGTGTGGTCATGGGCGGAGCTAAGGGCACCCAGAGTGCCTTGCCTAGGGGAGCCTGGAATGTAAATTTGGCCCTGATAAGAGAGAAATGAAAAGTCCCCAATCTACTGTTTATTTAAACTGAGTGTTTAACCCCTTGATTGCTAGAGTGGTTGTAACGTATTGAAGACCTCTCTAGCACTGAAGGTGTTAGCCTCTAGATTTAACCCTTTGAGTGCCAGAGGGGTACGCAATGCAGTGGAATGCATATCCCTCTGGCACTCAAAGGGTTAAAAGATAACACCTAATAACACCCCCACACTTACTTACTATGGCTAAAAAAAAATCTGTATGACCCCATGAATCCTGCCCATGTGCAAGAGATAACTTCAGTCAGTCCTCGGTTTTAATATGTATGGATGCAGACATGACAGTAGCAGAAACACACTACCTCAAACTCTGCTCACTTCACATGGAAATCTTACCCTTAAAGTTCAGAAGCATGGTTAACCCTTTGCTTTGCAATGCAGTGTGTACGCTTGTGATCCTTAGAGCAGTGGTTCTCAACCTGTGGGTCGGGACCCCTTTGGGGGTCGAATGACGATTTGCCAGGGGTCGCCTAAAACCATCAGATATTTATATTTCGATTCATAACAGTAGCAAAGTTACAGCGATGAAGGAGCAACGAGAATCATTTTACTGTTAGGGGTCACCACAACTCGGGAAATTTTATCAAAGGGTCGCGGCACTAGAAAGGTTGAGAACCACTGCCTTAGAGGGTTAAGTAGGCTCAATCACGCTTCCAAATTCAGTTAAAAATGACATCAACACAGTCATGTTTGCCTTTACAGACATAACACCCAAGAATGACTATGTTCTCTATTGAACTGAGGTACAATAGCAAACTAATATGGGGTATTATGATTTTAGGCCATAGTAACCTAGATAGGTGTTATTATTAAGAGGTGTTTGTGTTCCTTTAAATCAATGGGCAGTTTGAGTTTACCCTATGCCGCCTTTGGTTTGCTCCAGAAATCATCCAGTTCTCTTTGTACACATGTCCCTGTGTGCGTGTGGGTGTGTGTCACACTGAGGGAAGCGTTTTCTGCCGCCTCCTCCTCTCACAGGTCTCTCTCTTCCCTCCCCTCGCTTTCTCTAGCTGCTGAGGGGAGATAGAAAGGGGAGGGGGAGTGTGCTTGTGAGCGCATCATCTGGCTGTTTCTTCCTGCTAAACCGTTTACCAACCGACACCAGCTCCCTGGAGCCTACTGTACAGAGACAGACAAGCTCCACAGACAGCGCCTGCTCCTCCTCCTCCCCGGAGACGTGTCCTGGGCTCCTGACAGGCTCCGGTACTTGGGGGATACCCAGATCCTCCTGCTTCCCCCTACATCCTCCATAGCTTTCGCTTTGTGTGTGTTACTTGTATAACATCCTCATTCTCTGAGCGGATTTCATCCTCCTAATCGCTGCTAAGTATCCTCTCTCCGTCCTGCCCCCACCTCCTCCTACATCTCCAGCCTGGATTATTCCTCTCTGCAATCTCCCCTCGTTTCGCAGGAAGAAGAGGAAGGAGGGGGAAACATCTCATTTCCCACCAGAAAGACCTGGGAATTTTCCAGCTTCATCACCCCCTCCCCTGATTGAAGAGTCAAACACCCATATCCCCTTTCGTTTTATTCGGTGAACTTCAGGCACCCAGTTTCCACTCTTAATTTTGCAGATTGGTTTGCGATTTTTTTCCTTTGATATCTGCATTTTTATATATATTTTTTTAATCTAAACCACCTCCATTTCTTCATTGTTGACCACCTATCCGCGTGTTGTACACCATGAGATTGACGAGGAATAGACGTTTTGCCCCATCGGGAGAAGGAGCTGGAGAGGGCCGAGTGCAGGAGCTAGCGAGGCCGGTCAGGAACCCTTTTGTGCATGACCTGCGATTCACCCCACTGCAGAAAGCTAAAGTAGGTGCTCAGTGTATGTGTACGTCTGCTTAACCTCTATCATACCAGAGAGAAGTCATTTGAGTGCCAGAGGGCTATCCAACGCATTGCATAATAGCCCTCTGGCACTCAAAGGGTTAAACGGCTAAGAACTTGTGTTTTTCCACTCACCCACGTGCGCCTTATAAGCAGCCCTTGATGACACATGTCAAGAGCCTGGCCTCTTATTGCCCAATTTCATGGACCATTCTGTATCCTGGTTATGTTAATCATGCCTTGCAACCGATCCAATGGGCCCTGCATACGTAGTGCATTTGAAACGGGCCAGTAGTTCTGAATTTCTGCACAGAGCCTAGTGAAAGTGCATTATTGTGTTCATTAATGCCTGGCCTAATTAGGCCAAATGTATGCATACCTCCCAAGTGTTCCTCTTTGAGACCCAAATCCCTCTTTCCCACCCTGTTGTCCCTCCTTTTAGGTGATCAGACTGTGTGGTGTGTATAGAAGTGTATCACATTGGTTCACAGAAATGAAACTCACATTAATGTTACAATAAACGTCATTATATAGGTTTATACATTAGTCTGTGTAAATAAACTACTATTGTCTTGCTCTAAATAATGTGTTCAGTTGCACAAATAAGTTTTAATAGGTTATGAAATGTAAAATTCTCAGAAATGCTTCTCCCACCAGTCACGCCCCCAACAACACCCCCTAAAACAAAAGTATCCCTCTTTGGCTATTTGAAATGTTGGGAGGTATGTGTATGCTTCTAATAAGTATTCTATGCTACTTCTTTTGCCATCAAATAACATTTTACATATATACTTTTGTAAAATTTGGATGCTGAGTAGACACTCAGATCCCATTTACTGTATCAGTATTTTATTCTCCTAATTAAAATACCTATTGCTCACTACAGCTGGTCCGCACCAAATAGCATCTGTCACTGTTCACACTCAGCAGCAGTGCTCTTTAATTAGCAAGCCCTATTCCTCTTCCATTATTTTTCCTCCTTCTGTTGTCATTAGTGAATATGGACAGGTAAAGTGTTTCACTGAGACCCCATAACCAGTTCATTGATTCAATGTTTGACAGTATTGGGGTTGATAGCCTGCTTAACCCTCCTAGATGTTAGAGATGTCTCCAGATGCCTCTAACATCTAAGGGGTTAACGACAGCTCCACATTTTCACAGCTATCAGTGAGGTCTGTGATTTCAGAATTCATTCTGATTGCTTTCTACCTGTGACTAGTTTCTTTAACTATTGCACATAATTACATATGTTTAGTGCATGCATATTAGCCAGTAATATGAATATTTATATGTATTTTTTATTGACACTATGGACTGTATGTGCAAAAAGAAAAAGTAGTGTAATTCTGGGGAAAACCAACCACACCATAACATTCTCATTGATGTAAATGTATCTTTTAACCTCTTGAGTGATCGAAAAGGCTCCACTGCATTTCTTAGGTCTGCATTTGAAACCTCTATGGCATTCTACAGGTTGAAATTTAAACCAAAGGTGATTTGAGAAATTCCTATTTTTCCCCTATGGTGCTGTTGGTTTGCTCCAGAATTACCCTGGATTTCTTACTCAGACTTTGACAGTAGTGCCCTGTGTGGCTCCTGAAGGATTTTATGTCACTTCCTGTTTGTGTGTGTGTGTGTGTGTGTGTGTGTGTGTATAATATAAATATATAATATATAAAAAGCACACACGCCTTTTTCTCATACATCTTAACCCCTTAACGAGCAGTTAAGGACCCCTGAATTCCACTATGTTCCAGGACTGTCATAGGTCCTTAACGCAAGTTTACGCATGACGGTCCTGGCACATCATGGGTCCTAAAGGGGTTAAATTCACACATTAACCCTTCAGTTTCAGAGGTAGCTGCTTAAATATGCCGTGCCAGAGGTGAAGCTATGAATACAATCAATACTGGAATCAGAATGCAGTCACATTTCCATTTGCAGCCTGTGCAGAATTTTCCCTTGAGGACATTTGTGTACATACTGTTTATGCATGAATAAGGAATTCCGCTTCATCTCAAGCCATATTTTTTCCTTCTCCTTTTGTGTGTATTATGCCTGACATTTTTAGTATGTGGTTATATGCATTCATTCTAGTGGTAGAAGGACAAAAACAAGTAATAAGTGTATTTGGGACAGCTTCCAACAATGTATGAATGAAATGGGGGGTTGCTATAAATTTGCACATAGTTGAATATCTCTACTCTACTACACTCTACCACTACAAACCCCCCCCCCCAAAAAAAAACAAACACATACAGTTAGAATCATCCTCAGGGAACTATAGTTGTCAACCAGCTGGAGGTCTTCATGTTGCCCACTCCTGCTGTATTCTATAAACACTTTTTTTTAAGCAGGGCCTTCATAATTTGTATTGTTTTGAGATATCTCTCTCTCTCTCTCTCTCTCTCTCTCTCTCTCTCTCTCTCATTCATATATATATATATATATATATATATATATATATATATATATATATATATATATATATAGTGTGTGTGTGTTTTAGTTCTGCTTTTTACTTCCCAGAGATGATGATCATAATCATGACAATACTAGTCATGGGCAAACAGAGAGTTTCCAGTTACCCAGAAGCTCCCTTGTGTGTTTAATTTTTTTCTTCTTTTTTTCCCCAGTATCAGAGAAGATAGACACCAAGGCATAGGTATAGGATTCTGCAAAAAAAAAAAAAAAGGGGGGGGGGGGACTGTAATAGATTTCCTAGCCCTTCACTTGCCTAACACTGATCTCCTAATCTTAGTTCCAAATTCTCCCAGTAATGGCACTTACAATTCGTATGTTAATCTATGGAGCCAATGCAACTTTGTAGATCTTAGTGTATTGGCTCCATAGAATAACACAGGAACAGGTATAGTGATATCAATGGAGAATTCATCTCTACTTTAGAACCTCAGTATTCCCCCTCGTGAATGTTTCAGCTAATTCCTTTCCTGTATGCCAGGGGCATCCAAGTTTTTTCAGTCATTTGTCACATTATTTATTTATTTTTATTGATAACAATGATTTATAGCCTGTCAACTATTGAAAATATGTATTAATTGATCAAGTCAGCGGCAAATACCGCTATTTAACAGACATCTATTCTTTAACTGTACAGTCTGGCAAGCAGGGGAGATTAGGTCATATTGGCCTCCTAGTTCATGTGTGCTAGTTAATTAGTACTAAAAGTTTTTTTTTTTTTTTTTTAAATCTCAGGCAGGTAATACCCTGGAGTCAGGTGGGCAGCATTTGACCCACAGACTGCAAACTGGATGTCCCTGCACAATCCACAGAGTAAATTGTATAACTTTACACTGCCTTCCTGTGCATGCTAATGGGAAGGCATAGGGGGCTGCCTTGCATTAACCATTTGAGGGCTAGAGAGGTACACAACGCATTGCTTTGCAATCTGTTGCTTACCCCTCTGGCACTCAAAGGGTTAAAGTCCAAATACTGGTGGAATGTGTCCTCTGGTATGCTCTAAAGCACATACTCTGCAGTGCAGCCATTGGTGTTGGAGGCTATCATCAATGGAGCTACCACGGTAGATTAGTACATACACTTACTTACTGAGCAAAGTCTGCTCTAGTTGCGCATATACCTGTACCAAGGGCAGGCAACTTACTTTTCTCCAGTTGTTGGCTTACAGTTCGCATAATTCTCAGTTTACTCAGGATGATGGGAATTGTTGTCCAACAACAGTTGGAGGGATGCAGGTTGCTCACTCTTGGTCCATGCTAAGGTAGTAATGAAGTCTGTACATTCATTGCACAAAATTATTAAATGGTATCTTTATTCCATACTCCTATTTTTTTTTATTTTTCTTTGGAAACCCGTGTCCGAAATCCTGCATTTAGCTCTGAGACTATAGTCTAAGGATAGTCAATTGTTGAGCTTCCAGCTGTCGGGGACTACAACTCCAATCATCCCTTGCTAACCATTAGGAGTTGTGTCTCCCAACAGTTGCACTGTCTCTATACAGTCCTTTGTGTTTTGCTCCTGACTGAAAATCTACTGAACAGTTAACCCTTTGAATGCTTAGGGGGTTATGCAACACAATGCTTTGCAATGAATTACGCACCCCCTCTGGCACTCAAAGGGTTAGAGAGTTAGTGTGAGATGATGTTTTAAAAAAAATAAATAAATAAATAAAAAATTGTAGTGACTAAAATTGTCTGTAATTAGCCTGAAAAACGTCTTTTTCCATGGTCTGACATATTGCCATAATTTTTTCCATCCAGTTGAAAAAAAGCAGTCTTAAAAGTGGGCATCATTTTTAATTTACTGACATATTGTAAGTATTTTCAGAAAACAATCTTTTAGCTGTCACTTTTTTGTATGATTTCCATCACTTTTTCCAAGAAAATAAAAATTGTTTAAACTTGGAGAAGACAAATGAAAGTACGCCTAGCAGATAGGAGTGAGAAGCTGTAGTATAGTGTTAACCCTTTGAGTGCCTGAGGGGTATGCAGCCCCTCTGGCACACGAAGGGTTAACCGGTAAAAAAAAAAAGTTTCAATACGATGAATTTTCAAAGAAAAAAAAATATTTTTTTAGTTAGAATTTTTAAGGGCAATATTCATCATTCTCATCTTCTCGAATGTTTAATTCTTTATCACACATATTCAAACATGGTATATTTATTTCTGAAAGTACTGTCCCTCTTTTACCACCAACTCATAATCCAACAATTTTTCTAATATGATTACTTTTTGAACATCATACCCATAGATTTGTATTCTGCTTCTTGCACTTCCCTGGAGTGTAGCTTGACTTGTGGAGGGAAAGTATTATACCACAGTTTGCAAAGTAAGGGTAAAGGTGACTCTGCTGTTTTCGGTGTGGTATGCATTAATTCAAGAGTATCATCACTGTCAGACATCATTGGAAGTATGCCAAGGCTGACATACAACACTTTTGTGACCATTTTGTTCTGCTGCAACTATTGAGGGTTTTTTTTACCTGTCCTTTAATATTAATATAATACATGTAGCAGTTTAGACCCCACTCACACACAATGAAACACAAAACAAACAAGTTTATAGCAAACCCTAATCTCCCCTACCCCAGACTGTATATTTTACTGGTACATATGGATATTTATATGCCCACATACAAGTGGAGGTAGCCCATTCATCAGTGGGGACTCTCTGGTTCCTATATGTAAAACAGCCATAATTGCATTTGTATATCACAAAGAAAGGCAAACATTATGATGTGTTAGCCTTAAAGTGGAAAATAGTAAAGCCTCTTCCCAATACTAACTTAATATTTCATGCTGGGGGTGGCTCCTGGTGCGGAGCCCTCCATGCATGTCTTACGTACTGGTTTTGCGCATGCTTTGTACATCCTGTTTATTCAACCAGGACTGAGTTTGTGCAGAGACGTTATAAGAAGACTTGGAGGGTAAAGAAGAGCACATCAGACTCTAGGCCATCTCTGGGGACATAACAGACCTGTTTGTTTAAGAGAGCCACCAGATTGTGGGTAAAGTAGTAGGAGTATGGTGGGACCCCTTCAGCACGCCAAATGGCATATAAAATTGTTTGAGGGTGGGAGACTGAGAGCGGTATACATCAACTTTAATCACATTTCTCCTTATCATTTGCAAGCTATACATGAGAGGCTGAGTAAGAGGATCATACAGATTGTAAGTGGGCCTCTTGATGGAACTTATCAGATGACTCTGGATAACAGCACCTCTTATTTGAATGAACACTTGTCATTCCATTTGCATGTGTAGGAGAATTAAACACATTGGGGATATAATACTAACTGGAATACAGTATTAATTACATTGTAAGAAAGAGTGGCTCACTTGGTTACTTAACTGACTTACACAAAGACTCTGGCTGCGTAGCTGTGAAAACTTGGTTCAGTTCCCAGTGCCAACAGCTCCTTGTGACTTTAGGCAAGTCACTATATTCCCCTTTACTGCAGGCAGTAAAATCTTATACTGTGAGCTTTACAGGGAAGGGAATTGCTGTTCATTAAATTCTCTGCAAAATACTGCGTACAAAGTGGTAGCACTATGTAAGAATAGAGATATCACTATTATTATAGAGACAATGAAGGGAGCTGCAGGAAGTTATTCGTGAACAAGAGGTAATAATATAACCATAGAGACTGGAGACCTGAGGAGAAATGGGAAAAATGCAATTTTAAATGTGGAGTGGTGGAGAAATGCTAGAATAGATATTCCCCATAAGGACCAGAAAGTTGTGCAACTTATTGCAATACATTGTTATGCATCTGTGTGGTCCTTAAGGAGTTAAACTAATTTATATAAGAACAACTTATATAAACTGTAAGATACTGGTTCTCAGCCACTTCCTGGACTGTGCCACTGAAAGAATAGTTGAGTCTGCACTGTCCCTCCCCCCTCTATGTACCTTTTCCAGCACCATTACTGGCAACACACTATGGGCTTTATTCAGAAAGTTTTCCTGTCTTGTGCAATTCCCAAGTACAAGTTACTGTAATGTTTTAAAGGGATAGTAATACTTAACATGTAAAAATACATATATTGTGGTATTTATCCCCCAGATTAAAACAAGGTTACTCCCACTGCAGAAATGTGTTTTATTCAAAAGTTGTTACAGCTCAAAGTATGGACAGCTCTGGTAAGTTGACTATAAAACTCCTTATGATAGTGTAGCAACAGCACCACTGTAACATTTCAGGCCACCTTTATACTGCACCTAAAAAAATTTGAGCTGTAATAACATTTGAATAAAACACTTTTCAGCAGTGGAAGTACCCTTGTTTTACTCAAAGGGAGAAACCCTACAATTTTTAAGTATTTCTATCCCTTTAAACTGGATGTAGGTCATATCTGGTAGACAGCAGAAGAAATGACATCCTTCAGATGCTGCAGAAATGTTTACAGTAGTCATCTCCCCCCAAATAAATGAGGATTCAATCATTTCTAATGTTTGTTGTTTTTTTATTTAAGTTTTTTGTGAAAGTATTTTACCAAGAAGAATACATTGAGATTCTCTCATTTTCAAGTATGTCCTGCACTCATTTTATCTCTCAGAGGGAGGTGACAGGCTGAGCTAACCTTGCCAGAGCTGCAACCTACAACCTCATGGTCTGAGCAGTTTCTACAGCTAGTGCCTTAACCAACTGAGCCATCTCTCCGGCATGGCATGCCAGGCTAGTAAAATCAATTCCTAACGCATTTTAGTAATTTATAAATCCCAGTCATGGGTTTTTATGGACATAAGAAATAAGGACAAATTGTAGGGAAAATTAACTGCACAATAGGAGGAGGGCCGGCGCCACCTATAGGCAAGATAGGCACCGGCCTAGGGTGCACATCTACAGGGGCGCAGCCTTGCAGAGCAGAGCTGCATGCACCTCGGCGGCTATGAGGAGATAGAGAGCGAGAGGCATCGATCTGAAAAGAGCGAGCGCCTAGAAAGCCGCCTCCTTCCACCTTCAAGGAGCGTTGCAGGCATGCAGTTCACTTGCCATGGACCATCCTATTTTAGCGACTGAATGCCCATTGCCCGGGTAGGCAGAAGCGAAGGGCTGCTCAAATCAGTATATCCTGTAGGACTTGTACTGCTACAGAGCCGGCACCCTGGCTTAGGTGAGGTCGCCACTGGCGTTGTCAAAGACAGGTGGAGACTGGAGAGGTTTCTCAGATGAGGTTCTAATTCCGGTGCAATTCTAGAACAAGGCAGCTGCATTCTACGGGACAAATATACATTTTTAAATGTCCCATAGATATAACTTGGTGTTTTTAATGCCTCCTAGAGTTAAAATGCAATTGATTTAATCGGGGTTTCATTTGTTACCTATTGTGTAGTTGAACTTGCCCCAGAATAGCACCTCATTGGCTTCTGTAAGTGCCCCTCATGTCTTATTCATTCTGCTCTCAGCTATCTGTGCCAACATTATAAGTTATACATGTGACAGTACTGTCATAGGGGGCTTCAACAGTTCTGGTGACATGTATGATGCTTTATACCTCTCTTACACAATTTGTTATGTGACGAAAACTAAACCCGCACAATCATTGAGACAGACAAACTGTGTAATGTTATTTGTCTAATGTTGGATGAACAATTTAAAAGTTAACTATAACAAACAGCATCAGTCCATTAGAAAATTAAGTGCTTCCAATTCCCTTCCCTATATTTGCTCTGATTATTGTGTGCTCATCAAAAATCACGTCTAGAAGAAAGAAGACATTTAAGTTAGACAATACGCTTCCTTTTACCTTTAAATATTGTGCAAATGCAGAATATGTAACATTAAACTGCCTACAGTTGTTGTTTGTTTGTTTTTGTTTTTTTTTTTGCCTACTTTTTATACTTTTATGTGCCTGAGTGTGAGCTCCTTCAAGATTTGTATATTGGGGACAAGGAATTCACGTACAGTGTAACTCTTCCATGAAGCACAAGAGATTGCCTCCAGTCTATTATATATACAGCACAGAGAGCATGGACTGCTGCAGGGATATTGTTACACTATTACTATCCCTGGATTCACAGTTCACAGAACATCTCTCTGCAGAGACACAGGGTGCTCACTGCAGTCTGCCAGGGACATAAAATTGTAAAAAAGATGGGAAAAAAAAAAAAAAGTAAAGGCAATTTAACTTTACATTTGATGCACTTTTAGGAACCGTAAAATAAACAAGAGGTTTGCTGTCACTTTCATTAAGCAGCTCTGACATTTTGTGGACATTTTCTGTTTCAATGTGATGCATACACTAGCCAAAAATATATGAATAACTAAAAAAATCCAATGCAGCAAATCATTAAAAAGCCAAAAGAGTCTGCAGATAGGCAGATGAACACAGAACTGGTGAATATAGAAATGAAGAGAAACAGAAAAATAGGGAGATGCAGTCTCTGATAGATAAAGCTCACGATCTAAAGCCTAGGTGTGCACCGTGCTATCCTCCAGCTGCTGTTGGACTAAAGCAACCAGATAAGAGGAACATCTGTTTAATTAGTGCATAAAAAGCAGTAACAATAATGTGGGGCATAAGGGGCGGGACACTAGGGGAGGGACTAGCCAAAAGGGGCGGCAAAAGGAGGTTTTGCATAGTGTGGCAAAAATCCTTGCACCAGCCCTCAATAGGAGTCCATTAACAATCCCTAGAATTTCCATCAATTTAAAAAGGGATTTTTAATCTCTTGAATAACAGAGAGGTCTGGAGACCTCAGAAACTGTCACATATAAGATAACAACTTTTCAGAATAGGAGTGGGTGGGCTGAAGAGCCTCCTCGAGTCACGAGACTCAAATCTCTTGCTGTCAGCTTTACAGCTGATATTAGCAGAATGGGAGGGAGAGGGGGAACTTTGAATACCTATATCTCAAACCGTAGTGGTTTGAAAGAGAGGATTTGTGGCACGTAGTTTATTATTTTAACCTCTACAAAACTAGAAACATTTCCTGGGACATTACTGTCCCTTTAAGAAGTATTGCACTGTCCCGAAAGGGACTGATGCCGCAGGCACGCAGACTGCACTAACCTGGCCATCTCGGAAGAATAAGGATTTCTGTAGAATCGTTTCGTTCTGAGAGGTAATATTAAGCTAGTCACCACCTGCCTAAATATTGAAGGGGGATTTTACCTATGGTGGTAGTTCTGTTTTAACTAGTCACTAATTGCAAATTTCTTGAACAGATTTGATCAGTTTGTGGCTCTGTATAACAGGAGTGCAGATATCTACATACACATTGGAAGAGTAAGCTCAGGGCTAGATTTTAGTCCTTTAACCCCTTAACGACCACTGACGTGCCAGGACCGTCATAACGGTCCTGGCACGTCATGGAGTTTAGGGCTCCTGGCGAGACTTCACGCCGCTCCGGAAGTCCTGACCTGGAAGTGAAGAAAAACAAAAAAACAAAGCCCCGTGCTCCTCAAGTGCCGGCCGCACGTGTGAGCAACGGTCATTAAGGGTTAAACTTTTGAGTACCAGAGAGGTATCATCTCATTGTAAGGCAATGGATACCTCTGGCACTCAAAGGGTTAATAACCAGAGGGTGGACTGAATGCATTGGGTTAACCCTTTGATTGCCAGGGGGTATGCAGCACAATGCTTTGCAATTCGTTGTGTACCCCTCTGGTACTCAAAGAGTTAAGAATCTAGAATCAAATCTGTTTTACTAATGTTGGATATTTAAGTGTGATTAACACCGTTTAACCATTTGACTGCCAGAGGTGTACGCAACCCATTGCTTTGCAATGCGTTGCATTCCTGCCTGGCACTCGGAAGGTTAATTCTTAGGTTCTGTTACCCCTTTTGAGTAGCAGACTACTGTCCAAGGCAGGGCTGTCCATGTTCAGTCCTCAAGGACAACCAACAGGCCAGGATGTAAGGATTTCCCTGATTAAGCACAGGTGAGTTCATCAGTGGCTCATTCATTTGACTGACCCACCTGTGCTTAAGGAGGGAAATCCTTGTATCCTGGCCTGTTGATGGCCCTTGAGGACTGAAAGGGACACTAATGTTCAATAATAACTTTCTGTTGTGGCGCAAATCCCATCTCTCAAACCTTTATGGTTTGACAGATATTCTCCTGACATCAGCGCTCTACTGACAGCAGGAGATCCCGGTCCTGGGACCAGTTGGTGGCTCTACAGCAGAGCCGAAATAGCGCAATCTAAAAAGAAATACTTCATTGGAACGGTCTACAAAGTGTGCCTGGTTTGCAAGCACACTTTGTAGACCGTTCCAATGAAGTAGTTCTTCTTACATATAGCTTTTCGGCTCTGCTGAAGAGCCTCCTCGTGTTGTCCGACATGGATCTCCTTCTGTCAGCTTTACAGCAGACATCAGGAGAGGGGGAACTTTAGATGCAAATATCTCTCAAACCATAAAGGTTTGAGGGATGGGATTTGCCACACATGATTTTTTTTTTAGATCTACAAAACAACAACATTTTTTTTTTCTGGACATTATTGTTCCTTGAACTTGGACAGCACTGGTCCAAGGCATTACGAAAACACTCCTGGCACTCAAATGGTCCAATGCACATTTCTTTCTTTTTCCAGTACAGGGGTCATTATTGATGGAAAAGCTGTGCTGTTATAGGTATTTTTTTTAATAATCGCTAGAGGCCCTATGTACAAAAGAAAAGTGGAGTCATTTTTGGGCAATCTAACTTCCCCCACGGTAGAAAAAAGAAAGAAATTGCCCCAAATTTCCATGGATTTTGTTTGGACTTTTGTCTCCTTGAATGCTATAGAGCAGTGTTTCTCAACTCCTGTCCTCAGGACCCACTAACAGGCCAGGATGTGATGATTTCCTTGTTAGAGCACAGGTGAGTTAATCAATGTGAATGAGCCTCTGATCACCACACCTGTGCTCTAGCAGAGAAATCCCGAAGTCCTGGCCTGTTAGTGGGTCCTGAGGACAGGAGTAGAGAACCACTGCTATAGAGGTCTCTCTGTGCATTTCTGGGCAATGTGTCGGGGACCTCTGTAGCATTCAAGGGGTTAAAAACCCCATTTAACCCTTTAAGAACCAGAGTGGTGTTGCAATGCGTGCACACCACTCTGATCCTTTGAAGAGTTAAATCAATTAACATTTTTGTTTTCTCCCCTATGGTGTGGTTGTTTCTGTTTGAACATTGAGTTTTTTTTTTAAGTTTATTTTGTCAATTAGCATACTTGTAATAATACAGTATCCAGCATTTCTCTGGGCTTTCCTAGTGTTAAATGTCTCCTTACTGGAGTTCAGAGCTGTATCCTACGATTATGCTTTTTATAAACAAATGATAATATTGTGTGATACGGTAGTAACCATTGCCTCAGTGGAAGTAGTAATTACATGTTGCATCCTCTTACATTTGCCCTTTAAACTTCATTACTAATAAACAGGAAATTCCTCCTTTGCAGTTGATGTAATTCTGTTCCGCTTTAACCCCTTGGGTGAGGGAGTATAATGCTCTATTAATAGTAGCTTTCTCTTGTATATCCTGAGCTGTGTATGCGTGTGTTCAATACTAGGTCACCATAGTGCTTAGGGCCCTACGGCCAAAAGAAAAATGCACTGGTGAGGGATGATAGGAGTTGTGGTCCAGCAACCACTAGGGTGTTATGCATTATGGTGTGATAAAGTGGTGATGACTTCTCCTGTGATATCATTTCATCAGTTCCTATCTATAGAGCCTATGCACTAATATATCAAAATTTGGAGCATTGGCTCCATAGACTAACATAGAACTTGATGAAGTGATATCACTGGAAAAGTCATCTCCTCGTTATCACAGCTCAGTGCATACCCACCCCCCCGAGGACCTTGTTTTGCCCACCCTGCATTAGATGCTCTGTGCCATCTCCAGTGGATTGTAAAGCAAATGAGATGTTGGTGGCCTCTGTAGCATCAAAGTGGTTAATGCGAAGGTAACAGTGCACCAAATGACATGCTGGCTGGGGTCACATCTGTAAGTGCACTAGGACTGCCACCACATCCCCTATTGAAGCCTATGAAAAATGCATGCAGCTGGGATGCACTGGTTCCTTCCTGTTCCTTCAGCATGCATTTTTCATAAGCGCTAATCACTGTCCTACTTTTGGCTTGTACTTCCATATTCAAGAGGTGCAATTTTGAAGCAAACAAACTGCACCACAGGGAACAAATAAAATGTGTACACATTTCCGATTAGTTGAATGGAGCTTTTAACCCCATGGGTGGTCTTCAAATGTGCTGGAAACCTTTCTACCATTAAAGGAGTTAAAATCTCCATTTAAATTATTGTGTGTTTTTCATTTCTCCTTTCTGCTGTGGTTGGTTTGCTCCATAATTGCATCTTTTAAGCTTACTGAATAAGCCCAAGACTAAGGGAGGTATTAGCTAGCTGTCCATGCTGTCTTACAGGTGAGTTGATGCAATTCATTATCAGTGCTCTGTTCAGCCCAATTTCATCATTACTAAACAGTAGGGAGATTAAAGGGATAGTAGTGCAGCTGCACATCTTCTTTATGCTTTTTATAACACGCTGTGTTTAATTAAATATAGCTCTGTAGTTCAAAACATTTTCTGGCTAAAAGAATTCCCTTTCCCCAGTGTCATGCTGCCTCTCCGCTGGTTCAGATGGAGAGCGGTGAGGGACAATCTTCAGAAAGCAAAAGAAAAATCCTGCCCTCCTTCAGTAAGTTTTCCTTATACTTACAGTGTGAAGATTGTCTCTCCCTGCATCTGCCCGGTCCCATGACTGGATTGCAGCTCTAAGGGGAGGGAGGGAGATGCTTTCAGCTTCAATAGCTTTTGAACTACAGAACTGTAAGTAATTAAACATAGGGCTACGTGTTATAGAAAGCATAAAGAAGAGTCACAGCTGCACTTTAATAGAGACATTACTATCCCTCTTAATGGTATTACATACTCTGAGATAGCAGTGCCTAACCACATCCTTGATCTTTTGTACCGGTTTTCAAATGTACCTGAGTGGAGGTTAGGGGCAGCAAAGTATCAGATAATACGCTTAACCCTTTGAGTGCCAGAGGAGTGTGCAACACATTGCAAAGCAATGCATTGCACACTCCTCTGGTACTCAAAAAGATAACCCCATATTGTTGCTGTACAACAGGTCTGACACTGAAGGGGTTAACCTTTTGGATATAGGTACAATAGGTCTGATACTGAAGGGGTTAACCTTCTGGATATTGGTCCACTGCATATTTGAAGACATTTTAGAATACCATGATGATATTGCCAGCTGTGTTAAAGATGCAGAATGGTGTCATTGTCTCAACCCTTCCATACAACACCAGCTAATGATGCGCTGCATAACACTGCAGTTGACCACTTCTTCGTGATTATCTCAATTTCTATATAGACTTCAGCAGAAATATTTGAGATAAAACCAGCGATGACATGTATCACTTGCAATGCAATATAGATCTCTTTTGGAAGACTGGTCATCAATATAACGTTTCACTTGGGCAAATCCAACTTCAGAGAGAGATTTTGTCACTAACCAGAGCTCTTTATAGGTAGCTATAGTGCAACCATAAAATGTCAAGACCACTAAAATCACCTCAATCGCATCACATAAAAGTTTATTTTGATTGTGTAATAACATTTGAGTCATTAACCAGCAGTGAAAATACCTTTCTTTTACACCTCTTGGAAAACCTTTTTATAATATATCTATATAATATCCTTGTATAATAAAAGGCCAGAAAGTTTGTCACGATGCAGTCATGTGCAGTAGAGACAGCCCACGTTCGGCCAGTCTCTACTGCACATGATTGTGTCACGTCAGTGAGGTAACGGCAGTATGCAGAGCAGGGCTGGGTAATGTTAACCCTTTGAGTGCCAGAGGGGAATGCAATGCATTGCTTTGCAAAGCGTTGCATACATCTCTGGCACTCAAAGATTTAAGAGGATGGTCCTGCTCTGCATACTGCCGTTACCTCACTGCTCCACAGCCCGTGCACACGGGCTTTTACACTAGTGTTAGTGTGTATATATATATTTCCTCTAATAAGGCTACATTCATATAAGCAACTTAGTGTAACAGAACTACGATTCACCTCTATTCCAGGCCACCCATCTGATAACTCAACTTCTCATTTGTTTACTTTGCGATCACCTCTCTTGGGCAGTGGCTCACATTGCCATGTTCAAACCAGTGATATTGGAGACTGGCATAAACAATCTGCCAGGAACCTCACTGGTCACCGTATAGATCAAACCTGCCTAACCTTCCATTTCAATGAACTGCTTTTGCATGAGTTGGTAATCACCTGTAAGCATGTGAACAAACTAAAACTAGAGTGTTAATGTCCCTTTATGATGTACAGTGTTTAAACATATCATTCAGTGCTATCAATTAAAGGATCAATAAACTTATGAAACTAAGTGTGCGTGCTAATTACACCCAGCTGAAGATAGCAGAGCTGAACCTGTGTATCGCTGTCACTAGAACTGTAAGTAATAATGCAAAACCAGGCATGGGTTGTTATCTCCCTGTTTACATGAATGCACTTGGCAGGCATTTATCTGTATCAGTCAAGACTTCAGTTACCACAGATCTCTGTATCACAACTCTGCTTGTGTTGACATGAAGATCATGATTTCATCTTTTTCCTCCCACATTCTAGACCAGGGGTTTCCCAAGTTTTTATTTTATTTTTTTTCCAGCCGTGGGTCATATGATCAGGAATTCATATCTATGTGAGCCACATTTGTGGGTTTTTTTTTTTTTTTTTTTTTTTTGTGAATTATAGCCTACTACCGTAAAATCCCGTGTACGCGGGCCAAGGTCCAGGTGATGTTAAGAGGCCAGTCCTGCTCTGCTTCCTGCCGCCGATGCAGTCATGCACTGTAGATACTGCCCGAAAGCACAGAATGCTCCCAGCACAGAACTCCCAGCATTCCTTGCTTTTGGACAGTCTACTACTGCACATGATGGCTTCTGACAAATATCCTAGCAAATTATTATAAATAGGATTTTTTTTTTTTTTTTTTTCAGAAATGTTAAAACGCTGCACAAAGCAAACCATTATATTTTGGCTATTTTTTTTTTTTTTTTTTTTTTTTTTTAACTGCCTGAAGGTGTGAAAACATTGAAACTGTGTACTTGAGGTCATAGAACCACACAGCGGTAGCAGCGGGCAGGTGGTTAAGCCCTACTGGCCTATTAGGTAAAAATGTTTTTGTTCAAATCTGAGATGTGCTGGACTTTGTGCTTATGTGAAAAGCATTAAATACAGTGACCTGATCTCACCTTAGTGTGCCAAAGGGGTATTGCGTTGGATAGTCCTTGGGCAATCAAAGGCTTTACTCAAAGCAATGTGTTGTGTACCCCACTGGCACTCAATAATGTAAAACTCTTATGAAAAGTTAATTGTGTAGGGCCTTGTTTTCCTATAAGCATTCTGTGTAAAAGAGAGACACTGTGGTAACATAAAGAGGTTTGAATGGATGAACCATTAACCCTTTAATAAACCCTCCAAGATCATTAAATGGTAGGGTTACCAGATCACTCATTTAAAAATTAAAGGGACATGCAAGGAAAATGCATTTCAGGGCTACAGGGAATTGTAATTGGCTGCAGTGATTCCTATGTAGTTCTACGCCTCTGGCCAGAGATGTTCTGGAAACCCTATTAAAGGGTTAGTAATGTCTAACATTACCAAACCCTAATATTGTAGGTATTCAAATAACAAACTTAATGGGACAAGTTCAATCTCTCAAACCTTTATGGTTTGAGAGATATAAGCTCTTAAAGTTACCCCCTCCCTCCCCTTTTCAATATGTCAGTATCTAGCTGACGTCATGAGATCTCGGTCCTGGCAGCTCTTCAGCAGAGCTGAATGAGCGATATCGAAAAACAAATACTTCAGTGGAAAGGTCTGCAGAGTGTGCTTGAAAACCAAGCACACTTTGTAGACTGTTCTGGTGAAGTATCTGTTTTTAGATATGGCTCATTCGGCTCTGCTGAAGAGCTGCCTGAGTCGTACGACTCAAATCCATGGCTGACAGCTTTACAGCTCGTCAGCAAAAGGGGGAAACTTTAAGCGATTATATATCTCTCAAACCATATTTGAGTACCTACAATATTAGGGTTTGGTAATGTTAGACATTACTAACCCTTTAAGGGGTTAAATTCAATGTTTCAATTGCATTTATATATTTTGAAGGAAATTTAGAATTTCAAGTCACATTGCCAGGCCCTACATATTTTATAGAACTCAATTCGGAGGTTTTCTTGAGTGGGAAAACTGAGGGAGGGGGGGAAAGTTATTTTTTTTACCCTCTGAAAGGGAAAAATAATTCTGTTTCTGAAAAATGTAGGATTAAAATTCCGGTTCTGCTCATGCTCCGAACTTTACAAATAGAAAGTTTACTAATTCCTGAGAGAAGAGCTGATTTTAGCTCCAGCCTGTCACATCTGTGATAATAAACGGTACATTCTATTGAATGCATTGTTAGACTGAATGCAGTGCAGCTGACAGTCACTCATAGGGTTAATGTGATACATGGAATATATTATACACAGTATTTGATCCAATAAGCTTAAAGTGATCCTCCAACATGCAGGTACCAAATGTTATAAGTAATGTTGTAAGCTTTTTGTGTTTGATGGGTAGAGTAACAGGAAGGGGGAACCAATATTCTTTGCATACCCCACATCTGACTGTGTCTTCCACCTTAGATTGTATCCTCCTGAGAAGAGGTGCTTCCCCCAGCCTGCTGGAACATCTCATCTATAATCTTGGATATTTTAATTCCTAACAAAGCATGGAAAGTGACACATCCATTTTGAGACACTAAGCGAGAAAAGTGGAGTTATTCTGAGACAAACCAACTGCATTACAGGGGTCAAAAACAGTCCACAAATTCCCATTTATTTAAGTGGGGCTCTTAACCCCTTGAATGCTGGAGAGGTCTTCGGTGCATTGCTAAGCAGCGTGTTGAACGCTTCTATGACATTCAGGTGGTGAATGTTTCTCTCCCCTATGGTGCAGTTTGTTTGCCCCAGAATTGGTTCACTTTTCCTCTGACAGCGGGGCACAATGGACTGGGATGTTTTAGTTGAATGGATGGAAGTGCAGTGTAGTTGCTGCATCTGGGACTGTGAACTACAGTCCTCTAAAGCCACCTTAACAATACAGGCATCAATTCAGCATAGGATGAGCTATCATTAGCACAGATGGATCTGTCAATGATTGAGCAACTGATTGTTCCACGTGTACTCTATCCTTACAATCACCACAGGGGATAAGGAGTTTGTTTACATCTTAATAAGGAGCGAACACCTCCTAATAATGATCCACACTTGCATTACATGGCCAGAAAAACCTAGTGGCCCCTATGAATTTGCCCTTATGCCTTGGTTCAGGAGAGAACATATTCTCAATCCATCCAGAATATCACATCCATGGGGATGGATGTGATATTTACTGGCAGGTGTTTTCTATATTTTTTTTTTTTTTTCTTCAAACTGAAGTAGGTACAGTGCACGAACCAGAATGGTGTGCAGATCATTGCAACGCGATATGTTGCACACATCCATTTGGTCCTTAAAGCAGAACTGTCACCCTAAGTCAAGCAATTCTAATGATCCTTATGAATTTTGCACTTGTGTGTTAGTTCAAGGTATAACATCTTTAATCGGTCCTGGGTATCAATCATATCCATGGAGGATGACATTACAGTTGCTGTCAGGGTCATGGGGTTTCAATCACTGCTCACGTCATATGGTAATCTTAACCCTTTATAGCGGAACTATCACCCTATATTAAGTCTCCCCCCCCAATAATTATACATATGGTGATTTAGGTTCTTAACAGCACTATTATCGGACACAAGTACCGATGTAATCCATCTTTTTCTGAAACCGATGGCCAGGCTTGCACGCGGACATCTTGACTTAGAGATATCTGCACGCCTGCGCTGTCCGTCCCGGTCTCCTCTAGGAGGCATTGCATGGTACCTTAAGACACCGGAAGGGACTGACGTCAGTCTCAGAAAAATGAGGATTACTTCAGAACTTGGTACTTGTAACCGATAATAGCGCTGTTAAGAACCTAATTGCCATATGCCTAATTATTGGGGGGGGACTTAATATAGGGTGATGGTTTCCGCTTCAAGGGGTTAAGATTACCATATGATGTGAGCAGTGATTGAAACCCCATGACCCTGATAGCACCTGTAATGTCAACCTCCATGGATATGATTGATACCCAGGACTGATTAAAGATGTTATACCTTGAACTAACACACAAGGGCAAAACCCATAGGGATTATTAGACTTGTTTGGCCTAAGTATGGTAATTGGAGGTGTCAGTTCTCTTTTAAATCTTGAAATGCAGGATACACTGAAGTACCAGGTACCCACTGACCTCTCCTTATAAGTGACAATATATCCTTTTAACTCTGAGCGTCAGAGAGGTATCCAATGCGTTGCAGCACTCAAATGGTTAAATCAGGGATGCTTATAAAAACCGTACACTGTATGGTTACAGTGATTCCATAGTAATCCATCAAAATAACATTTTCAGAAGCTTCCCTGTATAAAAGAATATGTAAATGGATATGTAAAAAGTGAAGCCCCCATCTGTTCCGAATTGGAAGCTGATCCCTGTGGGTCACCTGAACAGAGACTGGATTATATTCTCTGTATGTGAGTTGGTCAGACTGTTTGATATCAAAAGTATGATAATATCTTTTTTATGACAATGTTTATACCAGGGCTTATATTTTAAAGGGATAGTAATGTTACATAATAAAAGCAGCTCTAATTAATCATCATAGTATTTGGACTTTGAAGAGTGTTATTTCAATTCTGTCAGAGTTGTAGTTCAAGAGTAATTCAATGACAAAATATCCCCCTCCCGCCCCTTTTACTGATGTAACACTGTTCAGCCACAGCAGAAGGGAGGTGCCCAGGTAGACTACAGATAGGGACAATCTTCAATTAAGATAAGGGAAAAACCTGAAAAGCTTGTCAAGGGGGGCAGGGCTTTCATTGTTCTCATAGGAAGAAGATTGTCCCCTGCTGTTATCTGTCTGGTCTATGGACTGGATTCCACATCTGAGAAGAGATGGCTTACACTAGGTAAAAGGAGCGGGGAGGGGAAACGTTGCTTGTGAATATCTCTCAAACCATAAAGGTTTGAGAGATAAGACTTAAATCATTCTTCATGTTTTTTTAATGCCTTTAAAATGAAGTATTACTATCCCTTTAAGTCCTTTGCTACTAGCCAGACCTGAAAAGTTACTCACCACTGCAAGCCATAGCATACCCGCCAGGGCTGAATTTCTGCTCGCCAGGGCTAAATTTTCACTCGCTATTGACTAGTGGCGAGTTGAAATTTTGAGCCCTGTTTCTACAGTATTATACTATTTGGTGATGTTCTTTGTTTTTTGGGATTTACATTCCACTTTGGGAGAGCATTTCTTGATGAGTGAGCAGCCATCTGAATCAATACCAACGAGCAGGGCCCTTTGATCCTTCTGTTCTCTACATCTTTTTGTACTATTTAATACCTCTGTATGTCTATTCCCAATTGTACAGAGCTGCAGAATTAGTTGGCGCTATATAAATAAAGAATAATAATAATAATCAAAGAAGAAAGTGGATCTGGGGACAGTCTAAATTCTCCAGTGGGTTTAGTGAGTAGGATTAGGCATAATTCTCCTCCAACACACTCCTCTTGTGAGAACGCACCTATAGGGCAGGGCTCAAAATTTACACTTGCCACTAGCCAATGGCGATTGAAAATTTAGCCCTGGCGAGTAGAAATTCAGCCCTGGTTGGTGTGTTATAGCTTGCAGTGGCAAGTAACTTTTCAGGTCTGGCTGGTAGCAAAGGACTTCAACTTTTAAGCCCTGCTATAGGGTATTGGTGATGGTCCATCTTCAGTGAAATTGATACACACAAGGGACACCCCTTGTCTTTTTTCTCCCTTTTCTTTCTGCAGTAAAAGTATATGTAGTCACTTTACTATCATATACTTGTTCCAAAGCCATGGCATGATTGAGATTATGTGTCTAGTGTTTGGAACAGAAGGGGGCATTGCCTTCTATTCAAATTGTGGTCATGGGCCTCAGATTGTGATCTCACTTAGATAATGTGTTTTTAACTACATGACAGTGACTTGAGGCCTCTGAAGTGCTAACCCTAAGGGTAATAGTCACAGCATGTGACTCTCATACTTAACACATTGGATAAGATTAAAAATAGTTGGTTTTACATGGCTAAAATATGTAAGGCCTTTTGCAGAAGAGCAAGATGAGCACTTCTGGAGCATACCAACCGCAACACATGGGGCAAATAACAATTCCCTTTGAATTAAATAGGGCTTCTAACTTCTATAATGTTTGAGATGTCTCCAACACATTACACATTGCAAAACAATGCATTGCAGAACTCTACAGATTTCAAGAAATGAGCCCCATTTAAATAAATGGTTATTTATATCCCCCCCCCACACACACGGTGTAGTTCCTATGCTCCAAAATTGTATTATGCCAATACGTTTGCTTGTATGCAGTTTCCTTGTGCTGCTGCCTCTCAAAAATTTGATAACATGCCGTTAGAACGTTCTTACTTAGTAAGAGGGGAGCACACAATATCATGAAACTAGTTGAACAGCCCGTGTACACGGGCCACAGTGCCAGGCAGCAACGGCTGCGGTACAGTCATTCACAGTAGAGACTGCACTATGGCCTGAATTCGGAGAGCCCCGCTCCGTTATCAGCCGCGACGTGGGCAGTCTGTACTGTGCATGACTGCAGCGCACTCTGCCCTCTGTACAGAGCATGACAGCTTCTGACAAACATACATTAGCGAATTAGTATATGGGATGGTTAATACAGTATTCACTCTGTATGTCTAATAAATGTGGTATGAGCCAATTTCATGATCCTGTGTGCATCTGTGTTTCTTGGTATTGAATAATGCACTAGAATTTATATTTTACATTCTGCATAAGACCCACTTGTAAAAAGATATTGCTAACACAATAGATGTAATATATGAAATTAAACTTTTATTTACCATTGATAAATAGGAAAGTGCATATACCCGGTATCTAAAATATACTGTCACATTCTCAAGGGTTCTTTTTTATGTGTATCTGCGTTGAAATACGACTCGTGCTTCATTTTAGCCAGATATGCCTTCCTGGGTTCTCATTGATTTGATCTGTATAAGCTTTACAGGCATTGACCTGGCGGTGGGTGGAAAGCACATGCAGCTTTCTCTCATTCAGAACATACCATCTGTTATTTTTCAGACACAGATTAATGCTGAGTTCGCTTGTCTGTGCTGGCTTTACATTAATGAGATTTCTAGTAAGACATTTTTTTTCACTTGATGGAATGTCTCTTCTGACTTTTATCAAAGGAAACAAAATATTAGAACCTCTCTTAACTGCTGAAGACCGTAAGTTTATTGTTCAGCATAAACTGATTTTAATATTGACACTTCAATTATCGCTGGCCTAAACATATAGGACCTTGTATGTGTAAAGGCAAAATGGAGTGATTTTGGTGAAAGCCAGCTGGAGGGTACAATTAAAAAGTTCTTAGATTCCTCCTGATTTTAAATTAGGCTTTTAACCACTTTAATGCTAGAGAGACCTTGTCGATCTCTTTAGCATTCAAATTCATCATTTAATTCAGGGGTGTCTATTTTTTTTTTTTTTTTTTTTTAGTCGTAGGACACAATATAAGAAATCCATATGTGTGAGAACTGCATTCATATTTTTTTTTTTTTTTTTTTTTTTTTTTTTTTTTAATATCAATGGTAAACTATAGGCTGTTACATATTACATAATATGGATTTTTTTTAGCTGTATTGCAAAAGCAGAAAATAGTTAATAAACATTATTATTAATAAAAATTACACAGTTATAGGACTAGTGTTTAGTCTTGAATACATTTTTCTTAGGTCAGTGAGAGTACATTTTGCAAACTGAAATAAATGAATACTGTAGGGCAGGGGCTTCATTTTAATTTTATTTCATATTGTAGACATTAAAAAAATATAAAAAAAACAATGTAATTCTTACCTCTCAAACCTTTATGGTTTGGGAGATATACCTTTCTAAAGTTACCTCTTCCTGGCAGTTTCACTGAAGTCAGCGCTCTAGCTGGCGGCTGCAGAATCCAGTCATCTGACCAGATGGAGGCTTTTCAGCAGAGCCGAAATTGCGCTCTTTAGAACTAAATAGTTCATTGGAACAGTCTACAAAGTGTACCTGGCTTGCAAGCAGATGACCGGATTCTGCAGCCATCAGCTAGAGCGTTGACTTCAGTGAAACTGCCAGGAAGAGGTAACTTTTTTTTAATGTCTACAATATGAAATAAACTTAAAATGAAGTATACTATCCCTTTAAGCACAGATGAGTTAGTCAGTGGCTCATTATTTTTGATTCGCCGCTTTGGCTCACACAAAGAAATCCTTAAAGGGTTAGTAATGTCTAATATTTTAAAGTTCATCCCTCCCCTTTACCTGACGTCAGCTTTAAGCTGACAGAAGGAGATCCTGGTCCTGGGACCGGCAGGCACCTCTTCAGCAGAGATGAAATAGCGATATCAAAAAAAAGAAATACTTCATTGGAATGATCTGCAAATGGTGCAGATAGTTTGCCCCAAAATTACTGAACTTCGTTGTGTGCGTATGTCCTGTAATCTCGGTGAACTCAAAATTGACTGTTTTCATTGCTGTATGTGGAGAAGTTATTATTTATTTATTTTTTTTTTTACCCTAACCTGCCTGTAGCATTCCTTAGTCTGCAATAGCAACAGAGTCATCTTGTGACCAGATCATGAATCACAGTTTGATTTGAGGAAAAATATACTAAGTTGTAATAACATCATTGAAACATTTCCCAACAGTGGACATACCCTTAACATGAAATTATTACTAATCCTTTTAATATTAAAAAAATATTTACATTTACTTTCATTACGTGCTGATCTGTTTAACAATAAATATGCAAAATTCTCACCTCTTTGTACTGACCATACTCATCCTGTTGGATTATGGTTCAACCTTGCGCTCTCCTGGTATTCTTCCTCAAATGCTACCAAGCTCCGCTAGTGAGCCTGCATGTACTATGTGCATGTTGGTAGCCATAGATTTAAATGTCGAAAAAACAATTGGTCCGGCGCTATTGTTATGGGATAACATTCACAGACAACAGAGGAAAAGTCACATAGACATTGTTTTATTTCAAAACACTTTATCTATAGCCACATTAAAAACAATATAAAACAATATTGGTTCAATTCAACACTACTAACCAACAATTACAAATATTAATTCTCATCACATATATCACAGTATATTTTTTGTTTTTGTACTTATGGAGTAGAAGTTCAGGTCGGGCAGCTGAATATTGCTCAACATCTTACGCTATTGAGATAGCGCCACCCAAGTTGGATTAAATAGATTTAAATGTA